>OZ010584.1:85605806-85803306 GCA_963932145.1 Acanthosepion lycidas
GCTGCATGGCTGTGCTGGCCTATTTTGAGGAAAAGAGGAAATTACCATTTACTGAAAATTAAATGGCTATAAAGACGCTGATGATAACTTCCAATAAGAGTCACCATTTTGTTTTGGATTGGATACTCTACGGTACAGATTAAGCTAAATGACACCCCTAACAAATGATATAATAAAAATATGCCACAAAACAGGTCGTATTGTATGCTACTCTACGTCTACAATGATTTGGAAATAGAACAGCACCAATCAATAGTTAATTTATAATACAAATGCTAATGACCTACATTTCATGATGTGTTAAAAATGTGTTTAGTCGAGTTTGAATTCCAGTCAAAACCATTACGCTCACTTACATGCTAATACTGTTGCAAAAGGTATGAAGCCTCTTCTCTCCCCAGCTATGGGTAAATAGCAAGACAGACTGACTTCTATAGCCTTGGATGGCAACTGGTCTACTGCAGAAAGAAATGGTAACCTACTGCGGGAAAAAATCTGCCTTGTCAGTCATGTACACTATTTACATTATTCAGACTATTGTCCTCATCTTTGTCGCCATATTTATTACAATGTTTCAGCTTTTGTATGCTCCTGCCTTCTTCAGGTGGTTGGAATATTGAACTGAACCCTTTATTTTGCTCACTGGGGTAGACTGTTGTAGTTCCACGTGCCATGTCTAATGGATGTCAATTATCAGTTATCTCTTGTTAATTCCCCTTTCCAAATTCTCAACTGCCTTAACCAGGTATTGAACTCACACTCTTTAGGTCTTTGGTTCATATGTTTGAAACTCCACTTACTTCATGGAAATAATCAAAGATGCTCCCATCCTATCCAACCAGATGGTGATCTTGGATGTGGTGAGTTTGTTCACCAAGGTATCCATGGAGGAGGCACTCTCAGTAGTCAGAGACAGATTGGCCTCTGACTCATCCCTAGAAGAATGGACCAGTATTCTATCAGATAATCTGGAGATGTTGACTTTCTGTATACAAACAACACACTTCGGAATGAGATAACACATATATCGACAGGAGGAGGCCTTAGCAATGGGCTCACCATTATCACCAGCAATGACAAATATATATATGGAATACTTTGAGGAAATGGCATTAAAATCTAAATCTCTAAAGCCAACTCTGTGGTTAAGTTACATAGATGACACCTTCATACTCTAGCCATACCAGGGAGATGTCCAGGTTCTACTGGACCATGTGAACTCAATAAGACATTCGATACAGTTCACGATGGAGAAAGAGAGTAACAACACACTTGCATTCCTGGATGTACTAATATCTCAAACAGAGCATGGGTTCAAGACATCTGTATACTGTAAACTAACATTCAGTGGACAGTACCTCAATTTCAATCCCACCATCCATACAGCGTAAAGAAAGGGATCATCCATTGCTTGCAACACTGAGCAAAAGTTATAAGTGGCGACCCAGAGACGTTAGATAAAGAACTAGTCAGTATAAGTAGTACCTTACAACGTAACAACTACCCTGGGTACATGGCAGCAGCCCCCCAAAATTGGGATAGGCGGGTACAAGAGGAGGAGGACAACAACACTCAGAAAACAGTCTGCCAGCCTTATATAAAGGGGTTATCAGAGAAAATACAAAGAATCTGCTGTCCATATAACATCAGGACAACCTTCAAAAGCTGGACAACACTTTTCAGATATCTCTCCCAAGTAAGACCCCCGCCCATAGAGGAGAACACAACTAAAGACTGTGTGTACACCAACCCGTGCAGCTGCAGAAAGAAATATAAAGGTGAGACAGGCCGCCTCTTTAAGGTGAGGCTTCAAGAACACCAGAAAGCTGTAACATGAGGGGAAGTGAAAAAATCAGGGGTGGCTGACCACATATGGAGAGAGAAGGGAGATCACTGCCCTCTGTGAGATTAGGTTGAGATCATAGACAAAGAACATCATTGGAAAATTCATAAACTTAAGGAATCAGCATATATGCTAGGCCATAAAAATCTCCTGAGCCGACCAAGCATAGAAATAAATACAATATGAGAACCAGTAGTAAGGAGTGCCAGAGAAAAGCGATAATAACAAAAAAAAAAAAACAAAAAAAAACTGCAATATGAGCACTGGTAAAAACATGTAATGAAAACAGCAAAAGCAATATGAGCACCAAAAAAAATGTTGCTGAAGACATTAAGTTTATAATACCCAGAAATTAATACCTAGATGTTCTCAGGGACACATGGCACAGTGGATAAAAGCATTAGTTAGATCCAGTGACAGGACCTAAAGAGCATGAGAACTTGTAGAAGGGAATTAACAGGAGGTAGCTGACATCTATTAGACATGGCACGTGGAACTAGAGCAGTGAGCTAAATAAAAGGTTCAGTTCGACAATCCAGTGTACAACGTTGTAATAAATATGGCAACAAAGATGAGGACAATAGTCCGAATAATGTAAATAGCGTAAATGATACCTCATCTCAGAAATATAGTCAGTCATGTATCGAAAGATTCATGATCGTCTAAGCATACATCACGCATGGCACATAACTGACTGACTGAATCTTCATTGTTTCTCAATGTAGAATTGTAATTGGTATTTCTTGTATTTTGTCACCACTAAATAAGATTCTACCAAGAAAACCATTATATTATTAAAAATATAGGATTGGTGTATATGGAATAAATTTCAATAACCAAAAAATACTACTCTTAAATCATGCTCAATACAGAGTAGAGCAAATATAATTATTTATTTGATATTTGATACATTATAACATAAATATGTTGTAAAATCACTACAAAAATAGCCATTTTGTTTCAACATTTCTGGTGTCTTATCAAGTGATGAGAGAAGATTATAATTTTCAAATAAATAATTATATATATATATATATATATATATATATACACACACACAAACACATCAAAAGCAAGCAATGTAAGTTTCATTAAGACATAAGTATGTCGATAGTAATGGAATTGTTAACAGCATACATTTCACAGTGTCTTAAAATATATATATGTATGCATTAATTAGTACATATGCACGTACCTATGTTTTGGCGTACAACCATATTTTTGCTGGGTTGAACACCACCCGGCAAAATTATGTCTGCATGCCAAAACATAGGTACACGTATATGTACTAATTAATACATATCTTTACTCTGTATAACCTGCATTGAGCACTATTATGATTACACCTCATGCATAAATTTAACAATTATCTGCCTGCATATGCACACCAGCACACGTATACACACCTGCTTATATTTGACCGTTTCATTTATCCACTCTACAACTATATATAAGTATGACGACAGCAGTGTTTTTTTTTTAACTTAGTATGCATGGCCTAAAAATGCATTAATTTTATAGATTAATATGCAGTGAAAATTGTAGATCAAATTTCTACAAAAAAACTCTCAATTTCTTCTTTTTTTTAATCCTTTTATTGCAAGCAAAGCAATAAAGCCACTGAAGCACAAGGGACTATTGCAACTGAAGGGAACTGAAAAATATTAAGGAGAGAAAGGACAAGAAAAAAACAAAATTCAAGGATACTGATGATTATGATGATGATGGTTGACATTGCTTTCAAAATTTTCAAAATTGTAGCTGAGAGAGATTGCATAATCTGGCATGATCAGTAATTGCTAGGCTAGTACATTCAAACCATCAGTCATGATGACATGTGACTTGATGCTAGAACCACCATTGACAGCTTCTGAACAGTTCTGTCTACCAAATTTCAAGTTCAAACCATGTATTTCGTTGTTGCTATGGTTTCTATTATTTGATACAGTTCTTTGTTTGTGATTCTGTAGCACTGGTCCACAATGTTCAAAGGATGGTCTTCACCAAGATACACAGGCTTCACTTGCTCAAAGTCATTTTTAATCACTGATTTTAAAAATTGGTTGTATATAGCTGACAGTTTAGATATTTCTGGATGTGTTTGATGCCATGCATGACATCCATGTGAAAGTTGTGTTCTGACAAGGCTATATCTGAACATGACTTGAGTTGTCAAGTTAATGTTTTAGTTTTGTAGTAATTTCAGTCCCAGTATTTCCCAACAAAACATTCCCAAAACAATTACACTGCCTTTCTTGAATAGTTGTTTACTTGACAGTTCCTCAGGGTAGTGACATATGAAATCCTGCTGTTTCCTTTTGTTCATAAGAAAGTGAAGATTATTAGATCAAACACCCTTCTTCCATTGAGATAAACAGTCTTGTGCTCACTGAAGATGCTTTCTATGAGGGTTAGGGTTAGCACGAGTGCTACTCAGCCATATACACAGCTATGACTGATGTACTGTGTGTTGTGATACATTCCTTTCTTCAACTTGATTAAAATCATCCATAATTTGAATCATTGTGGTCCTTCTGTTAGTTTGTACTTAACAGAAAACTTTCTCATATGAAGCTTGGTTGCCCATTAGGAGTTGATCATTTTTTCTTTCCTCAGACCATGAATCACCACAGTTGAATATGAATATCCAACAAACCATGCTATTTCAAAAAATGCCATGATCTAGCATTTTAGTTCTAACAATCTGGTGTTTATCAAACTGCAAGAGAAAGGTGAATAAAATACAATCAGTAATCAGTGACAAAGCTTAAGAAATTCACAAAAGAAATTCCAAGCTTTAAAAATATTTTTTTAATTGATAAACAATTAAAAGAATATATCTAAAAATTGTAAAGAGGATACTTCTTATCAAAGCAGCCACATAAATCCATCCTGTCTCTCTGTCTAAAGCTAATATTCATTTTTTGTTTTATTTGACCCTCCTAACAAGGGCAGTTGTATTATGTTGGAAAAAAATATGCATGCTTTTGTTGTTGTTTTACTGTCTTGTCAAAAAAAGTAGGTCTCTTGTTCTCTTTATTTTACAAGATTTCTGGTCTCTTGTCTTTTCAGGCATAGAAAAACACCAGCTGCTACCATTTTTCTGTCTTTACATTTAAATGTTATGCAAGTCATGAACAACCAAAAGTAATTGTAATTCAAATATTTTTTTTGTTTCGATTTTTACTCTTTTTTAATGAAGATTAATAGTGAGCTGTTCATTCAACCTGTGATATCACAGGCAGGACTTATTAAATAAATCCATCAAAGTATTTATTTGCTCTAACATTGTCTGTACAAAGTCACAGAAAATAGTAAAAGCACAGAGAGAAATACAGAGTGAATAATTTTAATATAAAAATGTGTTACGAATGATTTTAGTATAAAATGCACTGAAAATGATTTCAATATCAAATACAATGCAAACAGGACGGTTTTCAATTTTTATTATGATAAGGTTTTTGGATAATGAAGTGTTCTCATGATACAAAACCTTTTAAGCATTCAGACTGATACAAAAAACAAATACAGCTTATAGCAGGGCACTGGAACAGGCCCTCAAACTTGGGAAGTTCTAGTTAAACTGGGACACATGATAAACCTATGTGAATTGAACTTATTTATAAATAAGTTCAAAAGAAATGAGTTAGAGAAAAAAAAAAATATATATATATATATATATATATATATATATATATATATATGAGGGTCATTCAATAAATAAGGTGAATTTTTCAGTATAAGGACTTCTAATATAGATAGAAGCTTACTTTTTTTCTTTTTTTTTTCTTTTACTTCTTTTTCACATGGATTTAATTTCTTTTGCAGATTAAAAAAAACTTCGAGAGTTTTGGCAATTAACAAAGATGGCCAACCAAGAAGCATGCTCCAGGATTGAACAGTGGTCAGTTATCAAGTTTTTTGTTGCTGAAGGGTGCAAACCAGTTGAAATTCATAGGAGAATGTCAACTGTGTATGGTGCCACATGTTTCAGCCAAAAGAAATGTCTACAAGTGGGCTAAATTGTTCAAAGAAGGACGGAGCAGTGTTGAGGATGAAGACAGGCCTGAGAGGCCTACAGAACTGGTCTTCTGAGGTGATTGAATCAGTCAATGACCTCACTCAGTCTGACAGAAGAACTACTGTTAACTGCCGAGGCAGGTCAAGAAAGACAAAGAACAAATGCAGGGGTCATCAGTCAGAAGGAGTCATCTTGCATCATGACAATGCAAGGCCTCACACAGCAGCCCAAAAGGTGCAGACCATCAACGAGCTGGGCTGGGAACTGCTCCTTCATCCCCCTTACAGCCCAGACCTTGCCCCTTCAGACTTTCACCTGTTTGGTCCCTTGAAAGCGTTCACGAGAGGCACGAAGTTTAAAAGTGACGATGAAGTCAAAAGTGTTGTGCGCGACTGGCTGAGACGTCAGTCCAAAGATTTTTACGCTGAGGGAATACAGAAGCTTGTGCACAGATGGGAAAAGTGTGTGACAGTACTGGGAGACTACGTTGAAAAATAAAACAAAAAGTAAGCCTCTATCTGTATTAGAAGTCCTTATACCGAAAAATTCACCTTATTTATTGAATGACCCTTGTGTATATATTTCATTAACACAATGTCCCATATACTTAAATAAATTATAATTTTACATGTTAATATGTTTTATTTGATATTCTCTAGCTGTAATCAGTTTTTAACAGTTGATTTTAATGTGTATTGATTTTAATATAAAATGCACACTCCATTTTTTATATAGTGTTTATTGTTTTACTTCACAATAATCAGCTTTGCCGAATGTAAAAAAAAAACATTGTTTTATATGAATAGACTAACTTAAAACTTCTTGACTATAAACTTTATCACTCAAAAATGTCTTGTCCAAGAACTTACTAATTTTCTCCATTTATCTTGATGCTTTTGTAGGGATACAGAAGATGCTTATCTTCCTTTGGTGGAGATAAGTCACCTTGGTCACTTTACAGCTGCTTAGTGATACGGTGATGAAAGCGGCAATCAATTTCAGTTTGTTTACAGTAGCCCAACCAGAAGCTTGCTTTCTTTAGTATCCTCTGGCCCGGGTAGTGACTAAATCTGCCTCCCCAGCAGCTTACAAGTCTATGATGCTGTTTCCATTTGGGAATATATCTTTCCCAGGTATAGAAAGAAACTCTGGCTTGCAGTCCTCAATTTGAGAGAACCTAAGACTTGCTGTTTTCCATTTTGGGAATATGTCCTCACCTGGGACATTGGAGAATAAATCTGGCCCATTTAAATATTGAGTTCTAGACATGGCTTCTCCAGACATAGGAGTATCTCCATATTATATGTAAAAACCCGTCCTTTTTATTTTTCCTTACATTCTGCTCACTGTGTAGATATATGTGATCTATTGTTCTGTGTGGGACACACGTACATTTATATATATAGTTTGGTGTATTTTTTTTGTTTTTTTAAAGCATTTCACCACAAGTAAGGCTGGAAGCCACTAGCACACAAGGGGTTACATAGGATTTGGAATGAGAGCAGATAGGAGTGATAGAGGAAAGGATAGTGGATAGATCAAGGCAACTGGAGATGTCTATTGATATTACATTTGAATAGTTAGAGATTATAGCTATCAGGGAAACAGGAAAAGGGAAGGTAGTTCAAGAGGTGAGAGGTATGAAGCTATTGGAGTAGAAGAGGTGGCTACATTTAACAGTTTCAACAGTGAAAGGGTGAGAGCAGGATGCCAGCCTCGTAGGACGCTTAAATTCATGAAGCCTGAAAGTCTCTCTGAGAACAAAGCATGTTTCTTATTCCTTTCACCCATTCCATTCCCTCTGTGAAATATGGTGTGTTGTTATATCATGGATATAATAATGCCCAAAATGGGGGAACATAAATCAGAGAATAAACCTTTCTTCCATAGCTTTCTCATGCTATACTATCATCAGCTTTTAAGTGAGCCTGTAATTTTACAGCCTATAATACAAGCCCCAATTATTATTCCACATCTCCACTTGTATTTTGTCATATTTGTTGACTAATTCCATGAAAGACCTAATCTCTAGCCCATCCATCAGTTCTACATTCACTGAAAACTAAGAAATCAGTTTTCATACATTTCCTAAACTACCTTACATATTTTTGTGATGTTTACTTCAAGGTGACAGTTTAGTTATTTGCATGTCTTAGCTAATGTTTTTGATATTCTGAATCTTTTTTCTCTGTTTACATTTTCAACACCAGCTTCTTCAAATATTTTCTTGCTGGTCAATCCACTTTTTTTGCTTATTACTCCTATTATTTTCTAAAATCTCTTTTTTAGGACATTCTGAAAGACAGTTACTCTCTTGTTTTTATCTTGTCAATGTTTTCGGATTCTTTTTCGATAGTTCTCTAAAATCTCTTCAACTTTTTCACAATTTCTAAGTGCTCCTTTCATTCAATAACTTAAAAAAAAATTTTTTTATGAGATTAAGTCTTTCTTACAACCTAGGACAATATTTAAATTTCTGAAATTAAAATTAAATATCAGTAATTACATATATGTGCATGAGTGTGTGTGTACGTATGTATAAATAATGGGTTTTTATTTTTAATCCAACATTTTTATTACTTAAAATGTTATTGTTGGTGGATATCCATATATATCTGAGTAGAACAACTAATTTTTTAAATAGTGTTTATTTACTCTTCTGCAAAAAATTAATAAGTAAATTTGAAACCTGCATACCTCTTTGTAGGAGAAACTACCATCTGATTTGGTGTGCTTTACACTTCTCAGCTACAGAGAGCCTCACAGCCAAGCTTTAAGATAAATAGAACCTTACTTGACTATGAGACTCTCCATGGTCGAGCAGTCTAAAGCACACTGGATCGATGGTGGTTTCTCCTACAAAGGGTGACGCAGGTTTGAATTTTCTTTATTTTCTCCAATGTGCAGTCCAGAAGATGAAATAAACACTGTTTAAAAATTTGGGGTGTTCTACGCAAATACAGATATTCACTAAAAATAACATAGTCTGACATGTGGCAAGTAGATCTGATGGAGTCTCATAGCTCTCTAAGGTTAACTACAGTTGATATCCTTCAACTTGAAGGCTTTCTTTGGTTACAGATGCATGGCTGTTGATTCCATCTGAGAATCTCTTCACTGGTGGGGGGACTGATTTAGTCACTGATGATACCAGGTGGAAGAATAATGAAGGGTAAAAATCCTGATTTTCAAACAAAGAATTCTAATCACATCAAAAGTCCCAGTCTTTATTGGATCAACTTACTATGAATATAATTATTCATGAAAAATAATATTATTTTAAATTAACAATGTTTCTCAACAAATCTGACTTTATTCAGTGTAAATACCATAATTCCCCATGTATAATACACCTTCAGCTATAATATGCACAACTAAAATTGTACTGAAAGTGTGGGAAAATGCTTCTACTCACGTACAATATGTACCCCTTGTTTGGTAATCAAACCTTATAAATTGTACCTCTTCAATTTCATTACAGCCAGTATTTCTTACTCTAATTAAAAAAAATGGTTTTAAACATAGAATAATATTATTCTAATTTATTTTTATGATAATTCTTATTTTATTTTACATTTGTATTGTTAGATACATATGATTGTATTTGACATCCTTATGGGGTTGCAATCAGCGGATGTTAGTGTCAAATTGTTGTATGCTTGTGGTGTGTAGTCATTTTGCAACTGAAATTCACCTATGAAACAGCAATTTTTTAAAGATTTTTTTTGTAGTTGTGCATAATACGCACCCCTAATTTTACTTATTATTTTTTTAGAAAAAATGCATATTATACATGGGTAATTACAGTAATTAAAACCATTTGTTTTCACTCAAAATTGATACTTTAATGCAAAAGTTAAACAAACTATTTTGTTTGAGCCAAATCTGGCCTGCCCTGATAATTCATCTGGCCTGCAGATCATATGGAATAGACTATTATTGTGTAATAATAATTTTCATATTATTTTTTAAAAATATTATGAAAAAAAAATGAAAAAGGCTTTTGTACATTGGTCATTGGAGACTTACTCCACACTAGATCCATAATTAGATGGGACTAACTAGCAATCCAAAGCTATGTTTAAAAACAAATACAAAAAGAAAATGTTGACCGACTTTTACAAATGTCTTCCAAATGAAAGGATATTTTGCTTTAATATCTTTTGTCCCCGCACAAATTAATTTCAATATTTGGCATCACATTTATATACACTCAGGTGCCAAATAAAAGATGTGGTAGGGTTAATAAATGGAGGGATCTTAAAATGTAATAAACATAAGGGATATAAAAATGAGAAACTCTAATAAATGGTTGTGGGGGTTGATAAACAGAGCAATTGGGAAATGGTTTTTAAAATGACTTTTCAGACTATAAGAAAACCACAAAGAAATTGAACTAAAAATAAATGTCCATCATTGTCTTTAAGTAAAATGTTTTAATAAAACTGAAAATATTTTCATGAAGTCATGCCAATATTACAATATAAAGCAATGTCCATCAAAAAATATCAAAAATTAATAAATAAGAGGACCTTAATAAGCTACAGGGTTGGGGGTGGGGATACAAATTTTAACAGTTGGTGCAGTGTAGACATTTATTTGGCAACCAAGATTAAGAAGATATTTTCAAAGATAAAACCTGCAAAGTCTATATAAAGATGGTCTTGGTCTTATCAAATCAACATTTACCTTCAAATTTGATGCTAAGAAGTACAAATTTTGAACCAATGTTTGAATTAATTTTATCCTAGAAAAAAATCATGTCATCATTTTTTTACCTTTATATTTAAAATTACCACTAAAAGAATTGTATTAGAGTTATTATTCCAAATGGAGAATATAATTTAATATAGTTTCAAAAAAATAATTAAAAATCATTTTATATGTGTCAATAGTTTTTCAAGTCCAGGAAACTCCTGCCAGAAAAGTTTGCCAACTTCTGTTTTAATGCTTCGATAAATGACCACCTGACTTGCTCCCTTGGTTTCCAAACTTTTGCTCCACTACTAAAAGCTGTGGATCAGTTGTATGATTTTATGAAACTCAAAAAAGCACTTGTGTATATTTTGTTCAGAAACCACTTGGTACAACTCAAGTGTGCAGTCTACTGCAGTGGGTAGTACTTTAGCATGTGGTCTACTACAGTTTCTGTTGTCTATGCTGTGAAATAACGTTTATCATGTTACTTTAGTGTGTAGTCTATCAGGTCATTTACAGTTTACATACACTAAATCGTAATAATCAAAAAAGGCTAAATAGTACATTAATGGTCATCATTCATTCATACTATACGCATACCAATACGCACTTCATTTAGGAATTTTTTCTCAGTATTTCCCAGCAAATGTGATCAAAGTTTGGCATCCCTTTTTTTTGTATTTACTCAACACCCCACAAGGTCAGATTGTGACACAAGGTCGGTTTAATGTGGGGAGCCTGAACACATACACCCAGAGTAGGAACAAAAATTACCTCAGCCCCGACAACTGTCGGTTGTGCTGGCTTCAGTGCAAGCACTGATCCCTCTCTCTTGTGCAATGAGAGAGCATGGACTCGGGCAGCTGTTCCCCAGGGCTGCGCACCTCTCAGTATAATTTTCCTCAGTTGCGACTGTCTTTTGATGGAGATGCCTCTCTGCCCAATGACAGAGACACAACTGAGAGATGATAAATAGGATGTTACAAACTACTCGAGAAAGTAATTTACACGCTAAGTTAGGCACCCCTTTCAAGGACATTGAAGTACAGGCCTGTATTCCGCACCTCTGTTATGCTTTTGTTTTTCCTTGCATGACTCTACCATGTTGATGGCAAGGGTCTGCTTTTTGTGGTGTATCCAGAAGATTGTTTTCTCATTAAAATGCCATTGCTGTTTCCTCTGTTAAAATGACATGTCTATAGAAATCTTTTAACAGCATTTTAGTGGGAAAATGTGTTATTTTATATTGACTGGTCAGGAGTACACAGGTTAAGTGAGTAAAATAAGGGAAGTACATGAAATGCTGACCATATGCTAAAGATAATTTTATATTAATCAGTCAGGAGTACTCAGATCAAAAGAGTAAAAAAAGTTAAACACCATTAATAAATTCACACCATGAAATGTAGACTGCCCACTAAAGGTCATATCACAGCGTAGACTATGAAAACTGTAGTAGACTACATGCTGAAGTAGTACTGACTATTCTTCATAAAAATTGGAGTAAACAACAAAGTTATCTTTTCTTTGTTTTCATGGAGGGGAGCATTCAAAAGTGACTGATTTGAGAATACAGTGTAACCCGGATATAAGTGAGTTGTCGGGACCGGAAAAGAAGTATCTTATATCCGGGTTTGGTCTATTTTGCTTAGGTAAGTATGGCTCTAATTTGGGACCAGAGAAAATCTCTCTTATATCCAGGTTTCTCTTATATCCGAGTCTCTTATATCCCGGTTACACTGTATCTGATATCACAGATGACATAAGTGTATAGTAATATAATGAATTATTTTGAACAATAATTCAATTCACTTTTTCATAAATAGTCATTGTGGGATTACCGAACTTGTCTACCAAAGAACTTCTTTTAACATCCACTGGATAGTGTTGCCAAAACAGTATAAAAAGAAAGGGTACAAAAGTCATATATACTTTTTTTCTCTTTATCCACAGGATTCCTTTGAAATAGGTGTCTCATTCCTCTCTTGAAGACATTTCAGTTTGCTGCAAATCTCACATCACATTGAACACAACAGGAAATAGTATACAGCCTGCAATACCTTAAACTTCCATTGAATATACACAGGCATTTCTAATAATTCTACCAAAACAATCAAGAAAGAACTCTTCTCAAATTTAAGTCTCTAACAATCTTTCATAGGAACTTTCCACACAAGTACATTTGGAAAAAGACATCTATGGAGACACCTTCATTCATCACTTTTGTATTCTTTCCATTTAGTTTGCTAACGCAATAAAATATGTCGTTGTTAATTGCATCTTTATTCTTATTATCTTGTTTGAGGAAACTCCAATGCATTAACTATCCTATCTATAAAATATTCCTCTACATATTTTATTGAGTGGAAATTAACTGTTAAACATTTCTCTGTACAGATCTAAAAAACGTTTTCCTTGTTCCAGATGAATATACGGTGGAAGCTTAAGATAGAACCTTAAATATTTCATTTGGTATTCCTCCACACTAACCATGGTGCTGTCCCTGTTAGTATTAGATGCATCAACTGTTCTTGTCAGTTACCATGTTTACACATTATTCTTCAGACATCTATTAAACAGCATCTCAGTAGCCACAATTAAGCTCCATGTTCAAGGATGAGTCTTTGCCAGGAATGCAACTGGAGGTTCAATTAGGATTTAGTTTACAAATTTGGCAGTTAGTAAGTTCATGTAACTGAGAAAGTTTTGTTGAAGCATGTGGAAGACTTCTCAGCAAAGTAAGAAAAAAAACATTCTAGCTTGAACTGTGGCTGGTTAATAGTTGGCTAAGTTTCCAACCATAACCACACCACCTGTCATAAGAGAAAAAGATGAGCAAATTGGGCTCAGAGCCAATGCCACTTAAATTAAGCCAAATATTTCCATTTCTGACAATAATCATCCTCCTTGTTAGAACCTTGATAAAACTCATCAACTCTATGAAAAAAAAAAGATAATCATGACTTATTCGATTTATTGTTTTTATCTTGATTATTATTGGCACATTTTGGCCAATTACACTTTGGCCATCTCCAGGTGTCCATTACTATCTTTTTATAGATGGAAGGAATATCTTATACTTTTTTATTACAATAATCAACAAGATATACCTTCCATCTATAAAAAAAAATAGTAATGGACACCTGGAGATGGCCAAAGTTATTTTATTGCTCTAATGTCATTACTTGTTTATTTCCGCTGTATATTATTTCACTACCTGATCTAGGGATTGAACACATGACTGCTGGATTGACAAATGATGATATCCACTACACCACAATCCTGAAAGACATTAGTGGTATATTTTTGAAGCCATTAAATCAAATGTCACATGATTTCAACATTTGGTTATCACAGTTTTGGGCTTGTACTATTCGTTTGTATATTCACAATTCCTCATTTCAAAAATCAAAACAAAATTATCATTGATTTATTTGATTCATTCAAACTATCATCATTTATTATAGACGTTGTTATAGACACAATATTTCAGCCAAGTATCTTCTGGCAATCTAATCGAAATGATAACAGTAGTTTGAATAAATTTGAATAAGTCAAGGCATATTGACAATTTCTCATCTCTTAAATCAAAAACAAAATTATTAAATATCATCATGTTGTAAAAGAAATGAAAATCAAAACTGATATAAATATCATTTGATCAATACCAGATTTAGACTTGGTGCTGTGGCAATGGTCTTCTACAATGGCAATGGCATCACTCAGCCAGAAAATAGTAGAGTTGCAGGGAAATGGTTTTAGAGAAATGAATATGTTTAACCTGGCCACCAAACTCTTTATTTTTCATCACATTACTTATAACAGTTAAAAAATTTGCTATTAAGATCCTGGCTAAAAATCCCAGAGAAAACCTTTCAAGTTCTGAAGAGTTGATTGGATAAGAGATGTTTTGTAAATACATAGATAAATAGCCCTTTATTTGGCAGGTGCTCATAATATATGCTCTCATCAGTGTAAATTGATTTAAAAAAGGAAAAACTATTACCAATTTTCTGCTTAATGAGCGAATCAGTCAAGTGCCATACACAATACACACCTTGGCAATCATATCTCATCCGATTCATAACTGACTATGCAGAATATTTTCCTGCTGAAGGTTTCTATTTATTTCTATGGTAGATTGGTTTTCAACCATAGCTATAGGATCCAGTCTGACCTGCTAGTGAATACATAGATGGGTGGGGTGAAGAAATGGATTCATACCTTTCCCAAGGGTATTTGTATATAAGTGAATATAACAAACCTGACTGGAAACTGAACTTGGCTTTCTGGTTTCTAATTCCAAGCCATCATCCATTACACCACCCACACATCCTTTAGTATTAATACTTGCTACAAAATGTAATCCACTTTCATTTTTTTTATAAGAATAAAGGTTGAATTCTATTTTATAGAATCTTCTTATTAATAAAACTGCCTTTTGAAATAGCCAAATATTTAAGAAAATAATATTTTGTAAGAATAGAAATTTAAATTGAGAAAAAAAAAAGTTTTTTTTTTCAAGAATTAAAATTTAAAAGGATGTTTCTTTCCCTTTTTACATTATCTTATTTTAGACAAAAATTGTAGGCATTGCTATACTCTGCTTCAAATTAGATCTCTCTCTGATTCACTCCACGTCAAAACCTGCCTGCCAGATGCAAACACAACAAAAGCAAAAGAAAATATCTCTCTCTCTCTCTCTCTCTGCAGGGGCTCCAAGCAATGCATTTACCTCAAGAAAATAATCAAAAAAAATAATATTTAAATATCATAGCCAATACTATTTAAATTATTCAGACTATTGTCCTCATCTTTGTCACCATGAACTGAACCCCAGTGAGTGAAATGAAGGTTTCAGTTCAACATTTCAACCACCTGAAAAAGGCCGGAGCATACAATGGCTGAAACATTGTAATAAATATGGCAACAAAGATGAGGACAATAACCCAAATAATGTAAATAGTGTACATAATACCTCATCTCAGAAATATAGACAGATATCATAGCCAATGCTTAAATTCATACACTAAGGAAAGTTAAGTTACTCCCCGTCATATGAAGATGCTATAAATGAGATTGCCATGAGGTAACAAGAGAAAATGTTATTGAGCTGGAAACATAGACAGAGAAAGGCGTTGCAGGATTAATTAATACATATGAAAGTAAATCAGAAAGTAAAAGCAATTTTGAAATTACACAGTAAAAATAAGAAGGAGGTGTTGATCCACAATACCACACACGCACATAGGATGACAGATAGCTAGCTGTGCACAACCTTCTATCATAGAGTTGAATGGCAGGAACAAGGAGATCAAATGTATGGACACTCAACTCAGCAATTTCAGCATCAAGGAACAATGCATTATAGTGCACTTTCTATGGGCAGAGGCAGTCGAACCTGCAGAAATCCAGTGCCAGATGTTGGCACAGTATTAAGCACACATTATAGATCAACAAAATATGTATGAGAGGGTAGAATTCTTTAATGTGGTAAAAACAAGTCTAACAGATGAAAGCCAATCTAGTCACCCATCAGCATCGCACATGGTAGAACACATTCACAGTAACTGTAGTAATCATAGGCATTAGTTATTGATCTGCACAAGTCATAGTTCATAATGACTTAGGATACCATAAAGTTTGTGCGTGTTGGCTGCACAAACAAGCAAGTGCTGCAGATGTGGCTTTTTGAGCAACCAAAACATTATTTTCAGAAGTGCTGAAGAAGCTCATTGAATGATACCAGAAGTGCATTGCTGTGCAATAGGATTATGTCAAAAAGTGACATATGCATTTGTTCTTCATGGAAATAAAGATGTTGCATTTAAATTGCTTTTTTGATTTACCCTTGCAAATATATTCAAGTATATAATTTAAGTATCAATCAAACCATATAATAATTAACAATGTGTATTTATATTATAGTGGAAAAGGAGGTAAAATCAGCTTAAGTTAGTAAATTTATGAATAATTACTTCCCTTCGTCATTTTAATAATCTATACAAATAAAATTACTTCCCAAGCAAAATGAATCATTTAATTTATTAGTTCCTTTATATTTCTTTTTTTGCTGTCTTATTTGTTCAAACCTTTCATGTGAGGCACTCAGAAACATTTGTCTATTAAATGATCATCTTCCTTCAACTTGGTCTTGAAATAAGATTTTATCATTGCCATTCCTCTGCTAAACTTTTTCTTTCAAGAAATATTTCCATTTCACATCTTACACATGTAAAACTTTTAACTTGAAAAGATATTGAGCAAAAAGCAATTTATATAATATCAGGAGTAATCAATGAATCATTGATACCATTAAATCTCTAAAAAATATAAATTAATTAAACAATTCATTGGTCTTTAGTTATTAATTCTGTACCTCTGCTTTATTGAATTTCAATACATTCTTTTAAGACTTTTGTTTCATTCCATCTCACTATTAAAACTTTCTAACAATTGCTGTCATTTTTTATGGCATGGGTACACTAATATATATATATATATATATATATATATAATAGGCTCAAACACTAATATTCCATGGTTATAATTTATTACATTGGAATCGTAATCACAATTTTGAATTTGTAGATCTGATAAATTGGATTGTGATTACGATTCCAATGTAATAAATTATAACCATAGAATATTAGTGTTTAAGACTTTTATATTATATTCTTACTCTGTCCTGGACATTGAGTTCTACCTGGATTCCATCCTCTTGGGAATATATATGTGTGTGTGTGTGCATAAAGTATATATATATAAGCAAGTATATATCTTATACTATCAGCAGTTGTCAGACTGAATTGTGAATTTTTATTGAGATTAATTTGGCTTATGAGTGAGGGAACATTATATTGCACAAGAAAAAAAGGTTTCTGAGCAAATAAAAAAAAAAAAGATGGGGAATGGAAGATATGTTGGAAAGAAGAGTTGAAAAGAAAATGAAAATTATAGTTTTTTTCCTACTCAGGAGAAAGAAAATTTAGAAAAGAGAAGAGTAAGGAAGAAAAACAAAGTAAAAATGATGAGTAGAAAGAAGTGAAAAAAAAACAAAAAAACAAAAAAAACAATGAGAAATGAAAAAAAGAATGAATGATGAACGACAGAATATTGAAAAAATAGAAAAAAATAGGGAAAAATAAGAGCTAATAAGAAAAATAGAAAAAGTAGGGAAAAATGAAGAAAAGAAAGGACAGAAAGAAAAAATAAAAGGACTAAGCAATGAATAAAAAAAAGGAAAGAAAGTTGATAATAAATAAAGAGAAAAATGAAGAGAAGAACAAAGAATAGAATGAAGAATGAAAAGACTAAGAAAAAAAGAAATGAAAAAAAACAATAAAAAGGGAAAAAAAATTATGGTTGTCCTAATTTTTGCTTGGTTTAATGAACTAGATATGAATTCCCACAAGCTTCTATCATTTTTTTTTCTTTGGTTCCAAGAGAAATAAATTTTGCATTAAGGTGTGGTAATTCCACAGAGAATTTACTCTAAAAGGTCAAATAACAAGTGTTTGGGAAACTATAAGTAGAACAGAAAAAGTTTTAAAAAGTACTCTAAAAATAAAGAGACAATCGAAAATGTGGCAAATAAAAAAACTAAAAAATATCAAGATATTGACGTTCCCCATTACCCCAAATAAAATTAAGGAAGCCCCCATCATATACTAGAAAGAGCAATACCAGTTAGTTGTCTTGAGAAACCTATTTTCCTGAAAAATTGTTTTAAGAGAAAGATTTTATAAATTTCATCTGAAAGCAGCACTAATTGCTCAGTCAATGAGTTTCAAATGTTTCCTTATAAGGAAACAGTTAATATTATGATTGCCATATGTAGAGCATTGCATAAGCTTAAAAAGAAAACAAGAGTTCTGGTGAAGTTCCTGATTAAAAATATTTTTGATACAGATTCATACTGTGTTTATCTATCAGGAATCAAACTTTGTTATCTTTACTTTTAAAAAAAACCTATCAGATTTATTGTATCATCCAACAAACATTTCATTACAGCGGTTTGAACATGGCATTTCATCTCAAGGCCTTCTCTCTTAAACATTCACTCTACATTAGGAGGTTGGCAGTAGGTATACTCAAGGTCTTCTGTATTGTTGATCTGTTTTCTATTGTTCAGCTTCTGGTCTCAGTGTGATTTTAGTTTCAATTCAGTTCAACAATCACCAATTCAATGCCATGGAATGACATCAGCTAACACAGTACAAAATGAAACTCTAGTTCTGTATATTTGTGTGAGTAGCTGAGTGGATAGAAGGTTCACTCTCCAACACTGAAACCTGGGTTCAAATCACACCATAGGCTATTTATCATGAAGGTGAGTTCTTGTTATAATCACCACTGGGAAGTGCGTGGCACCTTCTGAAAGTACCTGAAAACCTTACTATGGAGTGATCCAAGCCTAGTGAGTTAAATTGGGTAAACAGAATTGTTCAGAGGGCATCAATAGTTGTGATAGCACAAAGTTACAAGTCATCATGACTGAGAATTTGAACATACTGGCTTTGTTCAAAAGGTTGATAACACAAGCACTCTCTCCCCAAAATTCTAACTATGGTATCAATGATTCATTGATTACTCCTGATGAGTAAGTGGAATAACAGACAAATTATAACCATGGAATATTAGTTTGAGCCTTTTATATATATATATATATATATATATATATTTATACATTGAAGTCATCTGAAGATTGCATGCATGTGAAACTCTAGTTATGACTAGACTCATCCTTTCATAGGATTTAATGTTCATAACCATTTTTTGCTTCATCTAGGCAATCTGAACTTCAAGCACTTTACCGAGTAAGCAAGCTTGTTTTTAGGCCTTCTTTTCCTCTTCCTTTTTCAGTATTGTCAGTTTTATTCAAGACTGTATCTGGATAAGAGTTTTAGGTTTTGGCAAGTTGTCAATTGGTTCTATCAATACACACACACACATATTATATATATATAATGGAGTCTTCCATCGGTTTCGATGCATAAGGATCTGATAACTTAATTGATTCAGTTATGAAATTTTGTACGATAATCTTAAGTGGCATTTAAGACCCGCTAGTGATTTACAAAGAAAGACACATATGGAGCAATAGTAAGGATTGTGGGAAGAGATCACTGTTAGATTGGCTGACCTTTTAGATCTTGCTCTCACTTCTTGAAGATGATTCAGACAAGCTGATTGAAAACTGTAGAGTTCACTAAAACACGTTGATCTCCATTCTACCTGCTCCAAGGCTAAGTGCTCAAGCGTGTTATACGATATACTGACAGCTGACAAGTTGCTCTTCAGCTTGTGTTTGTATCTTAACCAGGGTTGTCCTACATTCCTGTAGCCTTGATCTAACTGGCTGTACATTAGGATCTCAGGTATCCTGTCATAAGACATGATCAGTCCAACGATGTCCTATCTTGAAGGTTAACTCCACAGATGGCATGCAGACAGCTTCTCTAGTTTTCCTTGAATATTTTTTCCTTCCCCATATTAGTCATCCTAAAAATTAATTTACACATTTGTACCCTGAAAATTCATTTACATGAAACCTAGGTAGGTTGTTCCTGTCTCTGTAGGATTTATTTCTTTTATTTATATATATATAAAGAGAGAGAGTGAATGATCTGAAGATTGCCTATATATACACCATCTATATGTTTATCTACATAAAGCATTCTTCCTCCATAAATATATCAAATTTAAAAAAATACATGTGTGTATGTATGTATGTATGTATATGCTAAAAAAGTGTACTGAATACACTATATATATGAAATAAAGACAAAAGTAAAACTTTTCTTTACTGGTGCATTTTATCCTTTGATGGACTTTATCAAGGCAAATGTAATGATTTTATTTTGTAACAAGTATTTATAAACAGAAATGAAAATGAGGTTTTCAAAATTTCTAAATTTAAGAATGCTTATAAATATTCTTCAAGCTTCATATAAAGAAAAGTTTTGCTTTTGTCTTTATTACATATTGTCTTTTTAACAGACATTTTTATAATTATATATATATATATATATATATATATATATATATATATATATATTAAACTCTGTTCACTCTTGGCTTAAGTTTAACATGGAAAAGGAGTCTAATTGCTGTCTTTCCTTTTTGGATGTCTTTGTCCATAGGATTCTGACAAGTTTTTTTACTTCTGTTTTTAGGAAAGCTACTTTTTCCTGACTATAAATGTTGGGACTCTTTTTGTCCCCCCGAAAATGTAAGATTAATCCCATTAAGACCTTTACCCATAGGGCTCTTATGATTTGTTCTGAAAGCTTCCTTCACGAGGAGATTGATTTTATTAAGATGACATTTTCCAAAAATGGATATCCTTTAGATGTTTTGGATGGTGTTATTCTTGATGTTATCAATTTTTATAAAGATAAGCCACATATAGTTAAAAAAAATGTCCTGTTTATTTGCATCTTCCCTTTATTGGTTCAGAGGATGAGTCTTTGGCTAGGTGAATTTCTTTTGCAATCAGCAGTTTTTATTTTTCTGCTGATGTTTGAGTAATATTCATTACTTGACCTATTCTTTCTTCCATTCACAAGGATGTCTTTCCCTCCCCCATCATGTTAATTCAGTGATCCTTAAATATGAATGTAGTTGTGCACTCGACTACATAGGGAGGAATTCTCAGCATATCAACTTTAGAATAAAACGGCATTTACCTCCCAGAATTTTGAATCTGGCCTCTAGCAATAGTCAACTGGTCAATACATTCAGTTCATCTATTACTCACCATATTATTAGTAGCTGGAGCTGTGTTAAAGACTATAGTGTTGACTGTTTCTCTATTTCATCTCAGTCACACTCATATCATCTCCAGGTTTTTAGAGTCCCTATATATCAGATCCTGCAAACCTTCTCTCTGTAAACAGAGGGATTTCTTGCTGGGTCTGAATATTAGTGGTCTCTCATTTTCCTTGATTATTTTTTTTCCTTCTCCATATTAGTCATCCTAAAAATTAATTTACATGTATGTCTTTTTAATTCCCAGAATAAAACTTGATAAGCTGGGATGAAACCAGTTGTTTTTAGTTTTATTAAATTTATTATTAAATTTACACCAATATGCCTTGTAATTTAAATAAGAAATTATGCTTGTTCCTTGCTAATATATATATTTTAAATTTTTAAATTTGTAATCCTTATTTTTTTCTTTTTTTTACAGTCTTTCTACCTTTTTCTATTTATAAAAAATATAACTCATCTGTATCACATTTACTCTTTTTGTCCAATTTTATTTTGGGGTGACGTAGCAGCATTTCTCCCATAAGTCATTTGTTTACTTTTACCAACATAGACCTTGTGCCTGACAAGCTGTAATTCAGCAAAACTTAAGTTGCACACCAACACATAGGTGCTTGTATATGTACTAAGTAATATATATCTTTGCTGTCTAATTACATTAAGCACTATTATGTTTACACCTCATGTATAAATTTAATGACTATCTGCTTGCACGTATACGCTTGCCTATATATGGTTGTTTGAGTTATCTATCCCTATAACTATATGTGTGTGTGTGTGTGTAAATTGAAAAAGTGTATTGAATATATGTGTGCGTAAATCGAAAAAGTGCACTGAGTATATATATGTGTGTGTGTATGTGTATGTAAAATTGGTTTGGTTTACATACAATGTCTATGGGTTATTTAATACTGGGCTTATTTACAACATCTGTGGGTTATTTAATACTGAAATCTAAGTATTTTTTATGCAATTTCATGCCTTCAATTACAGATATTTTGTACATAATTTTATACTTTCAGAGAAAAAAGTATTGTTGGGAATGCTGGTAATTTCACTACAAAAATGTGTTGTTAGTATTTTTTTATTATAAAAATGTACTTTTATATTTCCCTATTGTTTTGATTTTTGTTTGGTTGTTCCCTATTTGCCTATAGCTGGAACCCTAACAGGTTCTACCACCTTATGTAAGGGTGGGAATAACAGCAATTAAAAGTGGTTTCATGCTCCTCAAAACCCTTGCTGCCAAATGTAGTTTATTGTTATACCCAGGACTAGTGTGTTGAAAAAGTGAGCATTGAGAAAATTCATGGTAAAGTACAGCTAAAGAAAACTTAGAGAGTAAGTAACAACAATGGCCACAAGAAATTCAAGTTGAAAAAAATAAAATAAAAAAGACACAGTCTTCATCGTGTAGTGGGCTTCTGAAATGTCTGTCTTTTGTATCAAAGAAAGAAGACAAACTGAAAAGTTTATGAGTGATACTGATATTTACTATTATTTTTATCTATATAATACAGAGGAACTTCAGTTCTTGAATGTCTATCATATTGAACAAATTGGTTTTCAAACAGAAAATTTGAGATAAAAATGCCTCAGTTATCAAACAAAATTTTGGTTCTCAAACAACATAGCCAAACCGACTTAACACAAACAGAATAATTTCTGATTTGAATGCCATGTTGTATACATTCATGTGTTATGCCATGTTTTTCTTTACCAATTTTATTGTACTGTGACTTTTTTCTCTACATTTGTCCCTGTTGGAAAAATAGTTTTGGTTTATGAATATTTCGGGTTACGAATGGCCTTCAGGAATGAATTAAATTTGTGAACTGAGGTTCCACTGTAATGATCTTCTGTCAATAATTCTTTACAATTCCTGACCACTTTTTTTTTTTTTAAACTTGACAAAAAAATGTTCCATTAAAATTTGCATAATTTTTCTTCACCATAAAACCATAAACAAGAAATATTTTATTTGTTAGTATATGAATGCCTGGGCATCCCATCTCTGGATTTGTTATTGACTATACAAAGACAGGTCCAGTTCATAACAGTGAATGTTATTTATCAGAAAACTGATTTCACTGAAACTGTTGAATCGAATCTTCACTTCATTGAATGGTTCCTTTCACAGAAAAATCCAAATATACAAAATTCAAAGACAACTTTTAAATCTGAATGGTGCATTTCTTAAATGATATATCGCTTAAAAATTACAATTGTTAATATATTTGTTGCTTATTTATGATAATGCATGATTGACAAGTCTGTTTGTTCAGGAGAATTATTTAATGCTAAAACCAGGAAACTGTCTTTCTTCAGGCAATGAAAATAAAATAGAAACAGAAAATTATTAAAATATAAATATTAAAATTATTGCAGGCACTGTGACTAAAAGCAGTGGCAAGAATATTTTGCACATGTAAATGTCAGTTGTAAGGAAATGGAAAACAATTTCAACAAGGCAATATTTTATATTTTTGTTTTGTTTTTATATAACTAAGTAAAAAGAAAGAAAATGCATGAGTATGCATACAAAAGAAAGAAGACATTACAAATTTAGAATTATGTTGGTGATACATATGTGTGTGGGTGTGGGTGGGTGTGTGTGTGTGTGTATGAGAGAGAGAAAGTTCAGTCACCCAGGGAAAGATATCGCCATGCCAAGGAGAAGGTCTGTCTCAGGGGTGCTGTCACTAAAGCATACTTGACAAAAAAGAGAAAAGTGCATGAAGACAGGAAGTGTCAAATCTTTATAGGTGCTTGGCAGTGTCACCTTATGACTTCTTGGCAAAACTGGAAAACGTTATGTGGGGGATAATCCACAAAACAAATAAATAAAAAGAGTAATATGAATAAATACAGAAGACTTTTTAAAATATTTAATTTATTTATGCATGTATTTTGGATAAGAAAAATATTTAAATGGGTTTGTTTTTCACCATTTTGATTTGTTTTTAAATATTCCTAGAATAAAACCAAAATATTAATCAACATTATTACATGAATGAAGATTTAATTGATGAATTTATAGAGAAAAAGTTAATAAATAAATATGTGGGTAATACTGGGGAAAGAGTTCCCCCATGCAAAGAAGGTCCCAGTGGTGTTGTTATTAAAGCAGGCTGGACAGAAAAAAAGAGAAAAGAGACAGGAAGTGTCCCATGTTTTATAGGTGCTTGGCAGGGCCACCTTGATGACTTCTTGGCAAAACTGGCAAAGCTATGTGGGGGTAACCCACAAAATAAATAAGTAAAAAGATTTAATTGATGAATTTATCAAGAAAAATTTATTCTTTAAATAAATACACAAAACATACAACCAAAATTTTAAATGACACAATTTTTTTTTTTAAAAAAAGCCCTTTTCAGATTTAAAAGTTCCCTCCCATTAATTTTTTAACTTTTGATTTTTTGGTGTAATGAACCATTCCACAAAGTGAAGATTCAATTTAACAGTTTTGGTGAAGTCAGTTTTTGGACAAATGACATTCAGTTATGACTGCCTCCTGACAAAGATTGTGATGGTTTGAACAATGTACAATGAAACAATTCATTATTGAAGCAATATACTCATCTGAATGCTGACAGAAATCCTAGCAAAGGACGATCAAAACAATATCAAGAAATTGAATCTAAAAGAAAACATGTTTCTCAATAGAGTAGTCTGGAGAAATCCTGTGAAGTGAAGCAGGCTCCAAAAACATCCAACCATTGTATTTATGGAAGAAGACAATAAAATGGAGAGAGAGAGAAAAATAGAAAGTTTGTGTGTGTATGTGTGTGTGCCTCTCCTAGTCAAGTTTGACTATGGGAGTAAAACATTTTTCAGTTATATTATATCTTCTTTTATTGTTCTCACTTTATAATAATGTTTTTCATTTTCTTATATTCTTTCACACTCAGTAACCCTCCCTGCATCTTAGTGGCTTTAATGGCTTGCTGAGGGTGAAATAATTCAAAGAAAAAAATTACAGCCTGGCTGATAGTTAAGGGAGTGTGGTTTATCTGAATAACTGTTATAGCAAATACATTACTAATCTGAAGCCTCTTCCTTACAGATGCAACATCACAAGTCTGTTGCTACTTATTAGTTTGTTACTTCTATGGCAAATATTCAGATGAGCTCCATTCTTTAGTTCCACTATTTGAGACCTCTACAGCTAAGGATCACTATGCTGTATCCAGTGAACCAAACCAAACTCATTTCCTTTATATTCCAGTTGCAAGGAGAGAGTTCTAAACAGATTTTTCCCAGCAACTGCTATTTTGTGAAAAAAACTCCCATGTGAATACTTCCCTAAATACAATAATCTTAACGAACCTCTTCAAGTTAAGAGGCAATCATTAACTTTCCTCTTTATTCCATAATCTTCACTATCTAATTGTGCCAGATACATTTATATCACACAAATCATTCAGTAATCCTCTACCATGAGTGGCTCTCAAGCCTTTTATTGGCTGAACTTTAGTTTAAAACAAAATGGCCACAAGTATACTTGTCAAACACTTTCATCATTATATGCATATAAAAGGATTAATAAAACTGAATCTTTAAAGATATTTCACCTTTTGTCTGCTTCTTTCTCAACTCTTTACCCCCTACATGTTTTTCAGTACCTTTTCCTCCTCTTATTTATCTCTCTTTTTGGTTTTTCTTTTTTTGTTTTGTTTATATTTGGTGTCTGCAAATGGAAACGTAATTATTTTGCTACTGTTTGGCTGTTTCAATACACATCTTTACATATAATAACATAATTATTTTGCTACTGTTTGGTTGTTTCAATACACATCTTTACATATAATTATTAATAGACAGAAACAATAATGACGTCAGCACAGTGGAATTTAATACCAGAAATAGAACAAACAAATTGTCCAATGATTTCTCTTACTAGTGTAAAATGAAACCAAGATATACAAAGAGATCAAAGGGCAGGTGAGCAGGTGAATACCTATTTTAATTGAATTTATTTGGCTTACACTATAGTTCTCAGCACCATATACTGCACAATGTTAGGGAAATCTTAAAAGTATCTTTGCAGTTTACTCAGCTTCTTACTGCATGTGAAATCTGTCAAATAATGCAAATCATTAACAAAATTTATGAAAAATTCAGAAGCTAGGAAACATGAGAGAAACAATGACCAGCATTTAAAAACTATATCTTCTTTCTTGATACAGGAAAAATGTCACTTTGAAACCAGATAGTGGCATTAAAAATGGATTTTATTAAGAGAAATCAAAACCAGGAAAATCATGACTACATTCAAGATAGTCTTCAATATTTTCACCTAAATGGAATCTACTGACATAAAACAGTCTTCTCTGAGACTTGATAGGATTCAAAAGAAATTCTATATTATAAATTGCTGAAACCAAGACAAACTATTCATGTACAATGTTCCGGTGAACAACTGGCTTTTTTTGAACAACAAAATGGAAGAGAGAAATCCTTTTCTAAGAAAAGGAAGATATACAGCAATTTTATTGTATCGCAAATTCTGTGTTCAGGACATAGAATTCATCAAATCAAATATAACAGTTAAAATGTGTTGAATGTGTATTAATTTTGGAATTTTCTAGAGTAAATTTATATCCAGGATCATACAACATATTTCTTTCCTCACAAAACTACTGCTGATACAATATGGGATATTTTTTAAAAATAGCAATAAAAATGAACAAAAAGAGGAATAGAAAGCTGAATTAGGTCATTTCAGTTATGCATCGAGATGTCAAGAATAAAAAAAATCTAAATTTACAGTTGGAAAAAAATTGCCCTGTATCTTTAGTGTTTTCAGTATAAAATTATAACTCTTGTTTGTTGTTTTTCTTTCCCTCAATCTATATACTGAGTTAAAATAAAAGTTCACAGTGTATTATTTGAATATACAATTTTGTTTTACACCCAACTGAAATTCATGACCTATAAATGTATTCTGAAAGGTGGCATTTCAACATGTTTTTCTGGAGGATTTGTGTGCAGACTGTAAATTTTAAATGTTTTTTGCATTAAAAGTGAAATGAAGGAAGATTAGATATTAGGTTGGTGCAAAAATAATGTCGTTTTTTGACGTTCAACTTCAAAAGAAAAACGACATTATTTTTGCACCAACCTATTTTCATCATTTGAAGCTCTTGTTTTCAAAAAGGAAAACTGTAAAAAAAAAAAAAAAGAAAAAAAGATAAATGTTATTTAAGGAGATGGTGCTATAGCTTAAAGTGATGTTCATAAGTAGTTCAACAGATTCAAAAGTAGAAATTTTAATATGAAAATCTAAATTGATGATGTGTGAATGGTAGGATTGGAAGAGAATCCTACTCTGGGATATGATAGAACTTGGCTCTGATTGAGACAACCACACAAAAGAAGATGGTAAATGATTTTGTCTCAGTCTTAAGTATTTTGTGTTTTTTTTTTATGATAAGCAGCAAAATCTGTGAGGTGGGATCTTCAAAGCAGTCACTTAACCAAAAGGGCATAAAATAAATAAATAAGTGAAAACTTTCAGGAATAAGTGGCACTTGACTAGTTGTTAAAAATTTCCATTCACAGGTCGATATAAACAGTCACAGCTAGAGTTAAGGGTACTTCCAGGCCATTTGTTAGCAGGTACACATAGTCTCCCATCTGCACATCATAATATGCAGATCAGAAGAGGGATTGTATGAGAGAGCGTTCTTGCTGGGGTGAAGGGAAAAGATCATCAATAGTCTGTCATGACAGAAGCAGCAGCAGTTATTCCAAGTGTCATCGATCTACTCCTACATTCAAGTGAATCTTTTATTATAAAACCAAATATATCAAGTATTCATTTTTCAATATGGCATTATGTTGTAGCATACCTACGGATGATAATGGGTATGTCCCCATTCACATCAATACAGTAGTAAATATTGCATGTTGGTCTGCAGTTGGAGATTCATTGTGGAATTCACTTGACTCACTTCTAGCAGTTGACTACTACTTCTACGCACTGCTGGTGAATCTTATATGTGTTGTTCTTGTCCTAAGTATTATCATTTATTACCAAACTTCATGTGATTATTCTATTCAGTAACCTTCTCTAGGTTACAACACATTAATTTCACCTTTTGTTTTTCTTGCAAATGTGTAGTAGACCTTTTGTAGTTCTTGTACAAACTGAGATAAATGTTCAACACAGGGTTATTTGTCAGGTTGAAAATCTGAGAGAGGGCTTTGTTGTATGTTTACACCTCTACTACGGTGATTTTCTAAGCATAACTTAGATGTCAAAGTATGAGGCACCCAGTGAGGATCGAACCCACTATTCAGTTGTAATTGTTCAAGCAAACAAAAAAAAAAAAAAGAAAAGAAAAAAAAAGCATTTATCATAATTATTTCAGAGAAAGAACATGATATTTCACAGAATAATGCTTAATGCAAATCAAAAATGCAAAATAAACCATATTTTCAAGTTCAGTGCTATTAAATTTTGAAATTCACTACTTATAACTTTTGAGGCAACATTTAAGTTAAGCTGGGCTCACTCGAGATACTAATAGAAAGTCAATTAAAAATTTAGTTGCATTCAACATTCAAATGCAAGAACCCAATTTATCATTTGAAACCCAGTCTGCTAATATTGAGTAGCAAGTTATTCTTGCAGACCATATCAACTATAGTGAGTTTTTCATTGAATAGATGGCCTTGTGCCAGACTAAACTAAATAAATAATTACCTCAATGATACACAAGCTATTTCTTTGATGGGAGATGTTTAGGTGAGAGATTGAAACTGAACTGGCTTGAAGCAATTTGGAATTTTTCTTCTAAGTCAGTTAACTTTTCCCTTCTTCTCTTCCCTCTTATTCTGCTTGACCTCCCCTCACCAATAAATTCTAAGCTTAATAGATTCTTCCTCTGATTTGGGGAAAGGTTTCCGCATATGTCTTGTTGAACTGCTACAACTGCTGTACCCCTTGCTTGCACAAACAACATTGGTGATGTTTTGATAGAAGCAAAGACAAACAAAATGTCGCTTCCCACCACTTAAGTTTTGCAATATAATTTGCACAACTGTAAAGAATTTTTATTTTTTATTTTATTTCAAATGGATACAGAAAGAATTTTAGATTAACAAATTAGTGGGTTGTCTATGTTTTCAGGAGGATTGGAAGCAGAGTTTGCTGGGGGGGTGGGATATAAGTGAGGAGATAGGTGAAGTGGTGCCAAGTGAAGATGAATGAGTAGGGAAATAGATAAGTAAGAATGGGTAAGCATGGTAAAATATTTGTATGACAGATACATATATATGACTTGTATTACAAATGAGAGAGACAGAGAGAGAGAGGAAATATGTATTTACATATATTTCTAAAGAATTTATGGATTTTATTTTTTTAATCTGACATATTTTTATTACTTCAAATGTTATTTTTAGTGGATACCAATATTTGAGATGCTCTGTTTATTTTAATTTAAACACCATATATTTTATCTACTGGTCTGCATACTTGAGGGTATATGCGGATGGTTACATTTACTTTATTAAGTTTACTTGAGTATGCAGACACATAGACGAAATATATATATATATACTGTTTAAAATAAACAGAGCATCTAATCAAATACAGGTATGGACTAAAAATAACATTTAAAGTAATAAATGTGTGTGTGTGTGTGTGTGTGCTGTTGCGAACCGATGTATACGTTGTGCTAGGGTTGAGAAATAAATATGTGTGTCTCCTGAAATTCCCACAATAAACATGGCAGATTCGGGATGTGAGTCCATGTAAATAAATATAAAGAAATAACAAGAACTAATATATATGTACAAACAAATGAAAATGTATTAACAAAGGTATACAAGTGACATACACAATAATATGTGTAACAAATGAATGTGAAAACTGTTTTAATTATGTGTAGTGAGTGAATGTGCATATGCATGTGTGTGTGTGTGTGTGTGTGTATGTATGTATTGTTCATGTGTTTCCCAAAAGGAACACATTTTCTGTGAGAGATTACATGTTGATAAGAGAAGAGAGTGATAAAAAAATTATCACAGATTATTTATAGTCCTGGGAGCGTCTCCTAGTAGCAGTTTTTAAAATTAGGAGGGGGTAAAGTTTATGTAGTTGTTTCTGTCCTTGTGAGCTGAAAAGAAAAGGTGTCGGAAGTGTGGTTGGGATGCGTGATTCAACAAAATGTACTTGTGCTGTCATGAGGGTGCTGTATTATTTTCTAGTTGAATGTAGCACACTCTGGAAAGTGTAAATTGTTCAGTGTTTGCTATTAAAATTTGTTTTTTCCAAAGCTCTGTGTTGAATCTGCTTTATCTTCCTGTCGTATTTGGTTCCTGGCTGTAGTTTGAGAAAATGCTCATTTGTTTGCTATGAATGGATAAAGTTGTTATCAAACAAAATTTAATAGGAGCAGCATTGTGGCAAAGTCAAGCTGATGCAGAATTTCTACTGAGTGTTGAAAGTCTATTGGAGAACTTCAAGAAAATTTGCTGTTATTGCCAATTTTTATTTCGTACAAATTCTTAGTGTTGTTTGAGTGGCATCGTTGAGGAGTGAAAAAAAGGAACGAGTCACCTTTTGGGATATGTCACACTTTATCAAACAAGCCCAGGAGAAACAGTGTTAATTAAACTTGAAATGGAGTTGTATTTTCGTTCTGTCGAAAAATAAATTTTGTGATGTCTGCCAGTTGAGGTTAAGTCGAGCATAATGGTGCCCGAGAGAAGAAAAGGTTCAAGCAAAAAGGAAGTAGGAGTGTGTATTGTTGCCTATTGATGGACCAATGTAGCAGTAATTGAAAGGCGAATGGCGATTTTTTGGGCGGGGACACGTGTTGCAAAAAATCTATTTGCTGAGTTGGAGAACATCATGGGTTGCATAGATGTGTTGTAATATTTGAAATTTGTGATTTTATACTTTCATAGGGTCTAATTACAAATTTTGTAGCTGTGTAAATTGTTTTTTTTGCTATAAGTCTATAGTATCTGCCACACTTAGTAGGGTAGGAAGGGAAGTTTGTCGATGTTTTTTTTCACTGGCTCTTAGTTTGAAAGGGTATGTAAATGTATATTTGAGTCTGCACATATATAGTCTTTTGTGTTTCTTGTTAACAGGAGGAAAATAATTATCACATTAGGCATTACCAACTTGTTGCGGGCCGGTGTATACGTTGTGTTAGAGTTGAGAAATAAACATGTATCTCCTGAAATGTCCACAACAAACATGGCAGACTTGGGAGGTGAATCCAAAAAAACAAATAAAAAGAAATGTAAACAAATGACAAGAAACAATATATATGTACAAACAAATGATAATGTATTAACAAAGATATACAAACAACATAGACAATAATGTAACAATAATGAATGTGAAAACCGTTTTGGTCCAAAATGTGTGTAGTGTGTGAGTGTGTGCATTGTTCATGCATTTTCCAAAGGGAATGCATTCTTCGTGAGAGATTACATGTTGGCAGATAAGATCACAAGAGAGTGATAAAAAAACGACCATAGACTATTTATAGTCCCGAGAGCATCTCTTAGTAGCAGTTTCAAAAATTAGGAGGTAACCGACAAAACATACATAAAAGTATAACAGACACTCTATCATAGCATAATGGTTTACATCAGTTTTGCAGATCATCTTCTTCAGATTATCATTTTAAGATTTAAATTCATATAATTTCTCATAACATTTTTAGTATATAAATTAGTCCTATGCAATAATATTAATTTCCATATGTGTGTGTGTGTGTGTGTGTGTCTATATATATATATATATAATATTACTGCAAACATCTCGCTGTAACAGTCCCTGTATATAAAATATCTCACTTCCACTATCAACCTCACCTTGTTTAATAGTGGGAATGGTGTTGAAAGATTTTTTAAAAAAATAAAAGACACTCACTCAAATTCCAGGTGTGCTCTACACGCAAATCTCAAAACAAACGTTCCTACTATTATACAAAAAAATACATCTTAAACAGTCATAACCTGATGAGAAATTAACACAGACAATTTTTACACTCCCTTCTTCCTTAACAAACAGAAAATGTAAGAATGGTGGAAAAACTAAATAAAAAATTAATTAAATTTTCTTGGCTGCCATATCCATCAAAACATATTTAAAAGATAGGTTGCTGCCCAAATATACATGTTTATGTGTGTATATATATATATATATATATATATATATATGTATGTGTGTGTGTTTTATTAAACATTTAAGCAAAACAAACTAATATATATACATATATATTTCATTAAACATTTAACAAAAAAACTATTAATATATATCTGGACATTGAGTACTACCTGGATTCTATCCTCTTGGGAATTTATGTGCGTATATATTAGGTTGGTGCAAAAATAATATTTTTTTACGTCAAAAAACGATATTATTTTTGCACCAACCTAATATATTGACCACTAATATATATATATATATATATATATATATTTATATATATATATATAAAATAAGAGAAAAAACAAATGGAGTAAAAATCCACAGTTCATAGCATTTACTTTTAAAAATGTGTTCAATACAGAGTAGAGCAAAATATTATTATTATATTTTTATTAAAAGAGATTATAATAAAAACATTTTAAATTGCTACACAAAAGCTTTTATGTTTCAATACTACGATTGTAGTTCCTCAGGCAATGGTTGGTAATTGGTGATAAAATGATTTTTCAGAGAAATTTAAAAACAAATTGTTACCTCTTTTGCGAAAGTTGAAACAGGGGAAGGGGGCATAAGATGAGAAATTAAAAATATACCTGTGGATATGTCTCGATTAACCAATTAAATGTCAGATCTACTCTAAATAGAAGGTTGGAAGGTGAAGGTGGGCAAGTTTTTTGTCTACATCATGATAAACATTACATAGACATGGCATCATTGATGATTGCAGAGAATATGGCAGCAAAAAAATTTATCATCATACACATTTTTGTATTATTAGTGTTTGCTGCTTTGTTTATAAATTTCCCTAAAAAATCATTTTATCACCAGTTACTAACCATCGCCTGAGGAACTACAATCATATTATTGAAACATAAAAGCTTTTGTATAGCAATTTAAAATGCTTTTATATATATATATATATATATATATATATATATATATATATATATATATATATATGTAAATATTATTTTATATATATATATATATATATATATATATATATATATGTAAATATTATTATATATATATATATATATATATATATATATATATATATATGTAAATATTATTTTATATATATTATATATATGAAAATATTATTATATATGTATATATAGAGTGAGAGAGAGGGGGGGATCAATCTTTGAAAAGATTTATTTTTAAATTACTGTTGTTTATGTTTCAGGTATGAAACTGAAGCTAGCAGATATATAGATTCATAGAAGTCCCAATGAGAAAAACAGGCTTTCTTTAATACGTAATTCCAACCTTGCCTTGTCAGTCTGGTAGTGGCACATTTCGGCTCAAAAATTGGTTTCCATAATGAAAAAAAGAAATGTAGGATCGATTCCTGTCGGAGGCACAATTTTTCTTTAGTAAGACTTCTCAATTTCGGCTAGTTATCAATTTCACTGTTTAATAAAATAAAAAAATAGATAGATAGAAACTAAATATAACTTTTATAGTAATAAGAAAAAAAAAAATATATATATATATATATATATATATATATATATATATATATATATATATATATGTGTAAAAGTGAACATAGGAGTCAACACTTAGAGGCGACAGTCTGTTTCATGCTATATGCAATTGTCAGGCCACGTATGCTGTTATTTTTCTCGGCTATTTATATATATATATATATATATATATATATACTGGTCAGTGGTGCATTGTGGGTAGTCTATTATGGCGGTTATTTTACCAGAAGTCATTTGTTTATTTATTTGGGTTAAATTATATTACTCGTTTTTATTTTTATTTTTTGTTTCTTATTTTATTTATTTATTTATTTATTTAATTAATCGGTGTTTTTCTAGTAAAATAACTGCCATAATAGAATACCCACAATGCACCACTGACCCGTATATATATATAAATAGCCGAGAAAAATTACAGCACACGTGGCCTGACGATTGCATATAGCATGAAACAGACTGTCACTTCTATGTTCACTTTTATATTTACACATGGTCTATCTCTGATATTGAGCACTTTATTCCATAAATGTAGCACACCTTAAGACTATATTTCTTCATATATATATATATATATATATATATATATATATTAGAAACCATTTGAATTTAAATTTAAACCAATTATTCTATGTATAAATGTGACACAAATCTGAAGGTGTATATAAATAACAAAAGATGCTTTTCAGAAACTAATTATAAAAATTAAGAAAATTATCCTTACAAATAAAGAAAAGTGTACTGAACTGCTATATAATATTTTATCAGTTATATTGCAGAGAATACTGGACATATTTTTGATGATAAAGAAGAAATATGAAGTAACAGAGACATGCTTCTACCAACAAAGGTTAAGAAAACTTGACAGTTCAGAATATGTGAGTAAAGTGGAAGTTTTCATTACATTTAACTGTAATCAGAATTCATATTTTATTTTTATACAAATATGTATTGTAACATTTTAATCAAAACACAATATGATAAATTTTCCTTCTCACACTCACAGTGATGTCATCAATGATGTACCCTCTCCCTCCAGTCTCTCACACCTGATCTAGAAGTAGTGTTTAATTTCATCACTTAAATATACATGTGGACATTACATGACTAGTATCTGCATGTTTGCAAGATTTATTAAATTTTATATAAAACTACATTTAGGGTATACATTATTTATATAAAAATACCTTCAGGGTGTATGTATAAGCTGTGTTATGAAATGTAAAGGTATACTGTGTTTAAACTTGAGTTATATTTCCAAGCTGCTCCAATTTATAGATGCTATATACAAATAGCCTGCATTCTAAAACCTGAAAAAATCCCAAAGCTGAAGCAATTTTGGTCCCAGGAATTTTGTATAAAGAATTCTCGGCCTGTATCAGAGAGTTGCCAGAATGGAATATTTTGGCAGATTTTCTGTTGCTCCAAGTCTCTTCTTCATCTGTGAAAAGATTGTCCAGGATTCACTGCCTTATAGGAGGATTCATATAGCAGAACAGTTTAGAGGGTTTTTTTTTTTTTAGTTTCTAAACAAATTTTCCTGTTTCTTAATAGTTTGCTTAGCTTTTGGGAGACATCTTTCACTATCCCAATTCAGCTTTGAATGAGAAAAGCGGGCTTAAAAATTTAAAAACAGGATATATTAAAAGGATGAAGGAAAAATGTATAACCTGCCTAATGAGTATTTGTCTATATTTCTGAGATGAGGTATTATGCGCACTATTTGGACTATTGTCCTCATCTTTGTCACCATATTTATTACAACGTTTCAGCCATTGTATGCTCTGGTCTTCTTCAAGTGGTTGGAATATTGAACTGAACCCTACGCCAGTGAGTGAAATAAAGGGTTCAGTTTGACATTCCAACCACCTGAAGAAGGGCGAAGCATACAATGACCGAAACGTTGTAATAAATATGGCGACAAAGATGAGGACAATAGTCCGAATAATGTAAATAGTCTACCTAATGAGCTTGTTAAATGGTTGGCAGAACAGGGTTTAGGAGAGATAGCAAAAAGACAAATTTTATTAAGTGCCACAAAGGACAGAAAATTGTGGGCAGCCATCATTACCCATGTCCTGAAGGGACACATCACACAGAAAACAAAATCACTTTTAGATGAGTAAAAACACTTGAAATTTTTGAGCAAAGAGAACAGACATGTTTATTTTAAAATCTATTTCTTTGGTTTCCATTGTCAAACTTTTTGAATTTGAACAATTCTGATGCACCCAATAAATTTAAAATATCAAATGAAAAAATTTAGAAATATCATCTTGATTAATTCAAAAGGTAATCTCTCAAAAAAAAAAAAAAAAAAAGAAAAAAAAATGTATGCTAATTGTTACCATAATATTAAAAAGTCGTAGGAAAAAAAACAAAATATGTATTACATTTTTACCAATTTTTGCTAACCTAGTGTTGTATTTGACATTTTAAGCAAAAAAACAAAAATTTCCCGAGAATAAAATTTGTCAGACAGAAATTTGCAAAACAGTTGAACTATTATTTAGCATGTCTCATATTACAAACATGCAATCCCTAGAAAAATTGATATCAGTAACTGTTAAAAAAATACATGTTTTAATTATTATTAATTTTTGGTTACTTTTATTTTTGTTTTTATACAACTGAGTAAAAAGCAATAGAAAATACATGAGTATGCATGCAAAAGAAGGGAGACATTACAAGTTAGGAATTATGTGGGTGTTACTAAAGGGAAAGATATCCCAATTCCCAAGGAGGTCCTGGTTGACATCGTCACTTCTACCACATGCTAGAAGGAAAAGAGAGAGAAGACAAGAAGTGTCCTGTTTTTATAACAACACCATCAAATAACTTGTCAAATCTGGTGAAAACTGGGGATATTCCACCACATATTGAAGGCAAGAGGGATAGAGGAAAGCAGTGCAAAACTTGCTAAAAGAACTTGTGTAAATGGATGTCAGAACAGAGATTAGAAGATTTAGCAAAAAGTCAAAATATAGATAGAGCTACAGAGGACAGGAAATTATGGAGAACCCTGATCACTCACATCCTGAAGGGACACAGCACATAGAAGAAGTGTTATCAAAATGGAATCATTTTTGCAGTTGTGTTCTTTAAGTTAGGGAAACAAATTATTATATTATTTTTAGTTTTCTTTTCATATAAAATTATTTGAAGTGTTTTAATGGAAGTAATTTATACTTGGCCTCAAATTTCAATAATTTAAGTCACATCAAAAGGAATTCCTTTTAAAGCTACAGAAAATATCAAAATTTGAAACTGTTTAATAAACAGTTTATAGAAATATATTTTTAAACAATTTAGTCATTGAAATTTTTTTTACAAAGATTCAAATTTTTCTCCAAGTTTACATTCTTAAATTTTTTTTTTTTTGTTTTCTGTAAATTTAGTAAATTTTCAGTCATGCTTCCAATTGATTTCAAATGCTTAAAATTTACAGTTACAGAAATTAACTTCTAATTTTTTTTTCAGAATTCATATTTAAAGCAATACTTTTAAAAACATAGAGAATTTATATTTACCTCTTCTCTCACATTTTCACATTCCTCTATTTCAGATGAAAAAATATAAATTAGCCCAGTTTGGCACAAGGCCGCAAAATGTGAGGCACCAAATGAAGATTGAACACATTTTACCAGAAACAGTTTACTAACTTGCTAACCATTATTTTCTAATTATGATTCAATATTTTAGTTTGAAAGAAATATAAATTGAGAAAAAATTAACATAAATTTTATGCTTTTTGGCCCCCTGCGAATTTTAGGTAAAAAATTAAAATTCTATATTCAATCAACAAGCTTTCTAAATGTTGAGTCACACTTAGTCCTCAGGACAATATATATAAATTTTCATTATAAATTGAATTAATTGCTAAAACTGGGGCTCTACTCTGTTTAAAGATTAATTTACCTTGAGCTCTTTGATAAAAATCGAAAGAAGAATCAGCATTATTATTATCGGTCCTGATTTGGTGGCTCAGCTTCAGTTACTTTCTCACCGCCATAAGGTTGCCTTTCTGTGTCTTTCCTATAAATACTTTCATGGTAATCATTTGAATGAGCTCTTCACTATGGTACCTAGACTTTTTGAATTTAAGTGCAGTACTAGACTGGTGTTGAAATCATATCAATTTACATTGAGCTGGCTAGGTGTAACCGTAAGTTCTATGCTAACAGTTTCTTTTCTCGCACTTCTTCCTTGTGGAGCTCCCTTCCAGCTCCATGCTTTCCAGTCAACTTTAATCTTCAAAAATTCAATTGCAGTGTCAATTGCTATTTACTATTCCCTGATTATTATTTTCTCTTCCTGCTCATTATTAATGTTTCTGTTCCTAATTTTTCCACACTCTATAACCCCTTGTGTCTTAGTGGCTTTACTGCCTTGCATGAGGTGATACCAATTAAAAAAGAAAAATTTCCTATGCTAGATCTTTACTTATTCTGTCTTAAAACTGAACATAGGAACACTTCTATAAATGTTGCTGCGTATTAAATGAACCATAAAAAATCAATAATCATTTCTGTACATCTAAAATGAAATGGTGACAACATTTGCCTAATAAGTGAAAAAAAACTAACAAAAATTTTTGGAAAAATAACTTTTAAACAGCAAAGATTTGCTGAAGTAGGTGGGAGGTGAAGCATGAATAGTAAGGAGTGTAAGTAAGGGAGAGATAAAGACATGAGAAAATTAAAAGGAGGTAATGAGATGTGGGTTGAGACAGATAAACTAAAGCATTAAGTGGTTTGGTGGTGGGGTTATTCCTCACATAACTCTTGTTTTTGTTTTTTTTCTTCCCTTCTAAAATATGTATTCATGTAAGAAAGAAAGAGACAAACAGACAGACAATATCTGTATATGTGTGTATGTACACATAAAATATCTTCCTTTAAGTGACTTTGCTAATTTCAGAATTTATGGTATAACATATTTTGTTTGCCATTGTTAAAATTTACATTTTACACTTTGTTATTAGTTTATCAACTACATTGTCAGCCATGCGAAAAGAGGTGCTTTTATATATATATATATATATATATATATATATATATATATATATATATATATATATATATATATATATGTCTATATTTCTGAGATGAGGTATTATGTACATTATTTGGACTATTGTCCTCATCTTTGTTGGCATATTTATCACAACGTTTCGGCCGTTGTACGCTCCGACCTTCTTCAGGTGGTTGGAATTTCAAACTGAACCCTTTATTTCACTCACTGGGGTAGACTGTTCTAGTTCCACGTGCCAATAACTGACATCCATCAAACATGGCACATGGAACTAGAACAGTCTACCCCAGTGAGCAAAATAAAGGGTTCAGTTTGAAATTCCAACCACCTGAAGAAGGTTGGAGCGTACAATGGCCGAAACGTTGTGATAAATATGCCGAAAAAGATGAGGACAATAGTAATGTAAATAAAATATATATATATATATATATATATATATATATATATATATATACTCATTTAATAGAACAGGTCACATATTTGGGAAAACAATATATAACATTTTTTATATATTAGGAACAATTTTAGGAAAAAAAATTATGACATTTTAAATTCTCAGCATCCCTTTTCCATCATGGGCATGTGTAGATGCATCAATGTAAAGAAGTCCTAAAAGATGAAATGCATCTCATAAAAACTTTTTCAACTTTGTCTTACTTTTTCTCCTGAAAGAGATTATATATATATATATATATATATATATATATATATATATATATTGTAGCAGATGTTAAACTCTTTTACTAAATCTAACTTCTTGTAAATTCTATTCTAATAATTTCTTTTTTGCACTTCTTGTCTTTGGAACTCTTCTAGTTTCTTGCTTCTCAGCCAACTACGATATTCAAATTTTAAATGCAATGTCAAACACCATCTTCTCAATTCCTCAATTCTGTTCCTTTATGGTCCATTCCTCTCACTAATGTCTTTACATTTTTTTCATTCTCAGTCGTCCCTTGTGTCTTAGCAGCATTATCGCCTTACTTGGGGGGAAATGATTAAAACAAAATTCTGTATATCTGAAATGTGTATAAATGATAGTAATACTGTGCATTATATATTTAATATGCTCATTTTCCAGTATTGTCAAGCTTTGTAAACCATTTTACACATGACATCAATTATATGAAATTATATATTTAAATTTACAATGTAACATTCTAAAAATTCAAAGATGTAGCTAATAACACTCTTATCCATTATACTAAAACATTTAACTCTTGATAGTGACAGAGAAAGTCAAAAGTACTTGAACAAAAAAAAAAAATTATTACCATGTGTATCCATTCATAGACTGTGTACCCTAAAAATGATGGGTTATTCCAGTGAGATAACACACAATGTCATTGGACCAAAGTTGTCCAGGACTCATTTGAGGAACATTTTTGCCACCTTTTACACAACTATACACATATTCTGAATTTTCACCAATACACATTATTTAAATCTTTCTTTGTTCCTTTCTTTTGCAAACCAAATGCTTGTTATAACAACATCAAGACAAACAAGCATTTATGGAACATGGTAAAAATATCTATTCACATGTAAGGTCTTGAACCTATAAAACCTCAGCATGCTATGCTGTGGATTGTGGATTGTTATTGAAACAACATGGCCCAACACCTTTCCCAAGTTCTTCCAACCATGTGTGGAAATGGGTTTGTAAAATAGGTCTAAAAAGATATTTGTAGTTTTTGAGTTGCCTGAATGATTTGGGCTCAATTATTGAATTGTATTAATATTAATTGTATTTCGATTTGAAAGCAGATATTTAACATTTTCGGAATATTTCCTAAGTGATATTGTGGAATCTTCCATATTAACCTTCCACCCCTTTCGGAAAAATATTTCCTTCTATAAAACAAAGCCCTAACCAATCAACATTTCGTTTCAGTAAAATTCAATCTTCTATTGGTTAAAACTGTAGCAAAGTCACAACAGAACCTTTACCCACCTGAGGTCCCTGGAGCCAAATTTTAAACACACAACTCTATATAAATAAACACATGACTCAATTCAAGTCAGTCTTCAAATTTCAAGAGATTCATACAAACTCCACACTGTTCAATTTACTGATTCGCAACCACTTAAAGTTTCTCAACAAACTCAATGCAGCATTCAAATAACCATAGTCCGCATGGATATTCATCATCTACAATTGACTTAAGGAGTGAACATTTTCACTACGTCAAAGTAATTGTACATTCGTCAATTTAGAATATCAGTTAAAGGCAAACAACTCTTAGCAACTTTAATTCTGACTCATAAATAACACACTAACAGTTGAACAATACATTTTGATATTTTACTATATAGAAACAAAAATTATTTTAATTTTAATAACAAGCCAAAAGCATCAGTATTTACTTACCACAATTCTGCACAAATATTCTTCACAATATATGTTATATCTAGTCTGAAAGTAGATGGTCTCAGAATTTCAGAATCGGTCTTAGTCATCATTCAAAGTATTTGTCAACTGATCAAAACCAGAACTTTCACCAATCGTGATGAATAGATGTTCCCTCAAGGAGGGTCCAGTGCCATGAGCACCTTTTGAACCCAGACCTCAAGTGGAACCTGTACATATGATCTATTGCTAAAGATGTTGGGAAAATGGTTGGTTCCCTGTAATGTGCCATATCAAATTACTCAACTCTGCTGGACAAGAGGAGCTTATAAATGTTATAAGGCATGTCACCCATGACTTTTGGCTCAGCAGTCTAGGAATGATATCATGAAAAGTAATTATTATTATTTTTCTGTTATACATTATGTCCCTCCAGGACATGGTAATGGTAATAGTTTCCTTATAAGGAAATATTTGACATTCATTAACCAAGCAGCCAGTATTACTGTCAGCAACCAGTGATGATCATTAAATAACAGTAACAAATGCATCACTTGTTATTTCTTCATTCTTTCTTTTTCAACAAATAAAAAATTTTTTTACCTCAATAATCGCAACATCAGTACTTCCATTTTGGAAACTTCATCACGTAGCACATATATGATACTAGACACATACCACTTCTAGCATTTCAGTGCATATATATAATGAAAAGGTACAAAATATAGAAAAAAAAGAAAAATAAATATATTACTTATTTCAAACCCTTCAGTCAGTTCATTTTATTCCCAAAGTTTCCAATAAAATAATTATCCCACCACCTATCCACACTGGCAACATTCTGATGTGAACACACTTGCCATGATCTTCTTCTGCTATGAGCCATGTCCCCTCAGGACCTGCACATTCATTAAATAACAGTAACAAACATATCTCTTATTCTTTCTTCTTTTCCATCAATTACACATTGCTGCACATTGTTATGATACCAACATTGGCATTATCAATACTTCCAACCTCAACTCCCAACACATATCTTTCTCTCTTTAATTGATTATATACTGCTTTTCATTTATTCTTTTTTTAAAATCACTTCCCAGTGATCAGGCCAACCTATCAAAGATTAAAAAAAATTGAAAGAGAGAGCAAAGACTTGTTTGATTACCAAAAATATTTCATCTCTACCTCAGCATCTCTAACCAGCCCCAATACCATTGGAAAGGCTTCCCAAAAAGAATAGACCAAAAATCAATATTGAGGTATTGATCAATATTTTTGATGTTTTCTATTCAATAATAACTTGAAATCACTTTCCTATGGTTTCAGCTATTAATATCAATTTTCAATACAATAATAATAAAAATTATTCACAAAAATGCTTTAAATCTGAGTGATTATGGCTTTAAAAAAAATCAATGTTCAGCCATGATCAAATTATGAAAAGACCACTCTTTCATATTCCTTAATCCTTTCAATACATCCTATTTGCTGGCATATAAAGCATAGTTTAAAATTAACTAAATAAATATTATATTTCATCTAAGATGCTGGTATTATGACTGGGTTTGTTTGTCAAAAGGTTAAAATAAATAATTCAGGCTTAGATGAGGTCCAGTGCATTGTAGTTTCTCAAATACCCTTGTAAAATATGCTAATGCATTAATTATCACAAAACTGGAATACTGATACAAGTTTCAGTGATAATTGACAACTGTAATTTTATGGTGGACTAACATTTTCATTTTTTATATTATTGTTGTATGTCTTACAAACAGTTTTGGGGTCTTTCTTGCTGTGAGTTTGAATTGAATCCTCGTTGCCACTTTTGTATCCTTAAAAGATGTTACAAACAAAGGTGGTACTTAAGTGAAAGTAACAGCAACATGGGCAGAGATGAAAGAAAGAGAGTTTTATTGTAAAAAAGATTACACTACATAAAGACAGAGAGTCGGTTAGCAAACTAGTAACTCCCAAAGCAAGTCCGCCAGGTATATCCTGTGCACACTATATATATCTACTGATATAGTCAGTCCACATTAGGCGATAGGGAGTGTGGGATATTCCATTACAACAATTATTTACACTTAGACTCTTGTCCTCATCTTTGTTGTTATTATCACAATGTTTCAGCTTTTGTACCCTTTGGTCTTCTTCAAGTGCTTTTTGATCAAGGTAACTGAACCCTTTATTTAATCTACAAAGGTAAATTGTTCTCATTCTGATGACCATATCTTGGGATAGCTTACCTTGCTTTTTTTTCTTTTTAATTATTTCACCCCAAGCAAGGTAATAAATCCACTAATATATGAGAGGTTACTGGGTATATAAGAAAAAGACAATTTTATCAAGAATCTCTAAATACATAACAGAATCACCAGAGCAGATTTGGCAGCAATATTCAATGAGTGGTAGAGTTATAAATGTGTAAGACAGATTCTGTCAAGAAAAATTGTCAAGTACAACACAGTGAACCAACTTTCTTGGCAGCAGAGCTAGCAATTGATTCAATATAATCTTTCTACTTCATGTCAATGGAAAACATTAGCCTGAGAAGGTGCAATGCTTTACTCTCCTTATTTAATATTGCTCATTTAAAATCTATCTTATTTTACTCAGTTATTGCTTGTCCTGTTTTCAGTGAGTCTAAGTCTGCACTATCTGGCCTAGGGATTGAACTCACAATTACTAATGAAGGTTGCGATAACAACAACAAAGATGAGGGCATTATTCTTTTTTGTTTCTTATATTTTAAAAAATCTTATTTTAATAGCTACTGTGAACAAAACATCTGTTGCTCAAAGTTGTAAAACTGCAACATAGAATTTTTTTTTTTTTCAATGTTGCTCTTTTCATTTTACTTACAATAATATTTATAGACTCCCAAAGCAAATGATTAAATCCACACTGGATAAAACTTGCACGAACATAAAAACATATCATCAACCTGTACAGATGTTGCCAGCATATTTGATTGACTTACATTTCTAAATTCATGTTTTGAATACCAACTTCTTGAGATAATTTGCATCAAATTCAATATCTGCATTTTACAGGTGCTGAAAGGTTCTCAACCAAACCTACTTCCTAAAATCAGTACTCTAGTGATCAAACAGAATACTGGTGTCTGGAAGTGGTTTCAGCTGAGAACTTTTCAGCACCCACACACTGGTAGATTGATCAATATTTTTCACAAACTCTATAAACAGCTTTTTGCTTTTATTTCTAAGTAATGCAGATATTAACAAAACTGTATGGTGGGTTTTAAAAGTTATCTTATAACAATGTCTGTTACCCACCATACATCTTTTTGGCCTTGTGTAAGGATTGATAGAAAATGCACACAGAGTTAATATATGCAGAGGATAAATCTTTATGTAACATAATGTTATGATAAATGTATGGTGGCAGAACAAAGAAGAAACAATGAAAATTTAAAGAAATAAACAATTGTATTAATGTAAAATACGACAAATGGTAAATTAGTGCAGATGTCTCTTGTTGAAAAAAAGAGATAAATGGAGTTGTAAAAGACGTCTGGTGAGACGTACGGAAAGAGGGAGGATGATTTGTGACTTACTGGAGTGACAGTCTTTGGCAAGTTGGTCAATTCTGATGTCTCTTGAAGATGAGAGTTCACTTTCCAATGAAGTCTGTGAACACAGCAAAGATGATGTTCAACTACTGAAATATACCTTTGATAGGATTTTATGTCATTTTTTTTTTTTTTTAGGATCAAATCAGCCCCAGTTTTTATTTTGTTTATTTAGGTCGGAGTGGGAGCTATTGGGTGGAAATTCTGAATTGTCTTGTCTTCTTTGAGTGTAAAAGTAAAAGCAGAAGATATGTGCAGAACCTTGCGCAGTTGATGGAATTTTAATTCAGTTTTTCTGTATTTGGAGTGTTCACATTCAGCCAGTGGTGGAAATTAGTGTATCATGAATCAGAAGATCTGGTTTTAGAAAGAATGTAACAACAATATATATATATATATATATATATATATATATATATATATATATATATATATATATATAGTTAGTTAGTTTATGAAAAACTAGGTAATCCGTATGGGTAAACTTAAGGAGGATAAAATCCAGAGAGCTCAATGTAAACCCAGAGCAAATAATTTAAATAAAAACAGACCACTTTAAGGTTCCATGTAAAAAATGATTTCACCACAGCCCTTTTAAAGGACTGCGGATCATCAGACTTTACTTCCAAACAAAAAATGAAAAGAAAATTTACACATTTTTGACGGGCCATATTAAACATATGTAAAAATGTGTAAATTTTCTTTTCATTTTTTGTTTGGAAGTAAAGTCTGATGATCTGCAGTCCTTTAAAAGGGCTGTGGTGAAATCATTTTTTACATGGAACCTTAAAGTGGTCTGTTTTTATTTAAAAAATATATATATATATATATATATATATATATACATACACACACAGAAGGATAGAGTGATAAATTGGGGGTTCAAGACTTCAAATGTAAATGTGTTGGTGCATACAAGAGAGAGAGAAAGTCCAGGAGAATTTAGATATATGTACATCTATTTAAGAAGCAGCAGTCACCTTGCTTAAATGGGTGAATGAAATGTATGTTTTAGTGTCAGTGTATGACTGTGTTGAAATCTTAATCAACAGTGGTAGAAATAGGTAAGTATAAGTCTATGCAAAACTCTGTGGGCCATGCATGTGTCATATTTCAGCCTTGGGTATGTTACAATGACCACATCATTGGAGAATTGATAAAATTTGGTGATTCTGATTTAGGTTCTTGTATATATATATATATATATATATATATATATATATATATATATATATATATATATAGAGAGAGAGAGAGAGAGAGATACACTTTGAAACAGTCACTTGGCTTCTGATTGGTCCACAATCAGTGACCTTATAACCAGGTTGGGAACAGAACTTTTGATTCTTTCATGATACTATTATGTTTGTATCCTGGTTGGGACAGTTTCTTATTAATTGGTCAAAATATGGTTTTATAGCCTAACAATTCTGAATATACATCTATTTTTTAGAGATGGTCAAATTTCAATGTCATTATTATTATTATTATTTTTCTATTACTAGAAGAGAATATTTACATCAGTTGGTCTTTATTATGTACTAATTGGAAGAGTAGCTGGAATAGTTCAATTTCATTACTTTTTTGGTTAGTAGAGTTTTATTTGGCTTTTAGTGTGTTAAATGATTATTTCATATTTATTGTGGTAGAGTTATGGATAGCGGCTCAGATTGAGGAATCGGAGAGCCAAGTTTGAATTCCAGTCAAATCCATTACATTCACTTATGTGCTAGAACACTTGGGAAAAAGTATGAATCCTCTTATTCTCTCCCCTCCCCCTCCTCAGCTATGGGTAAATAACAGGACAGACCAAGTTCTATACCCTTAGGTGACAACTGGTCTACCACAGAAAGAAATGGCAATCTACTGCGGGGAAAAAAATCTGCCTTGTCTAAGCATGTATCACACATGACACATAACTGACTGACTTGTGGATATGATGCAGAATGATATTTCAAGATATATTACTTCTGCCTTTGTTAACTTCCAATTAGACTGATTAAACTTTATTGAAGATCCAAATACTGAATCATTTCCAACCTCATCAAGAGTACAGCAAGGAAGAAATAAGAGGCCCAAAATGTTTAATATCTTCAGCAACTCTGTTCTGAATGTGTACAGAGATGTGAAAAGAATGGACATTGATCATTTAAACATTTCATACATTCCAAACAAATCTACTAAGAGAAAACAGTGTTCCTGTTTTCCCTCCAGAGGACCATGGACTGACAATATTGGGGCTATACAGCTGACAGCTATTCATAGTTAAGACAAGAATGATATTCAACAAAAAAAAAAAAAAATCAACATTGTTTAACAAGTGTTCCAAGAAGTAGGACTCAAGATAAACCTTTCCAAGACAGAAACTATGATCTGGATCTGAAATGAAAGCAGTGATAGTACATACCCTGAATTCATCATAAAAATCCTGAAGGTGGAATTAATAAATACTAACCATTTCAATTACACTAGTGTATCTATCTAGTATAACAAATTTAATCTTGGATATAAGGAAATTGTATACAGATTAGTTGCAATAGAGGTAGTTTTGTCCAACACTGTAAGATGTTACAAAAAATATTAACCTAAGAACTTAAGTTGTGTTCTTAAATAGCTTTGTCATATCTAGACTCTCATATGGATGCCATGCATCATGCTTAACCTGTTCAGAAATGTCTACACTATATACAACTATTTTGTCAGATTTCCATGAAAAAGAATGGTTTCTAAGAAAATAATCCTTTTAGAAGACAATCCTTCCAGTGATGAAGGGTAACTCAGATCCAGGATATGCAGTCACAAATATTTTGTCATATGTGGCCTACTGTAATATTTTGTCACTTAACTGTTTGTCTGTTAATATTTAATTTAAAAAAAAAAAAAAAAAATGTTTAAATCTGATTCTTACCATATGACATAATTTTGACATAAACTTTATGTCAAAATTACAAATTTTCACTTTTCCAGTTGTCAATGAACACCATAAGAATCTTATTTAAACATTTTTTTTAAATTAAAATAAAATTGTCCACTTCTCATTAAAACAAAAACTGTTAATTTGAGGAATTGTGAACAAGATTAAACCAAAATTACTTACTTTTTATCTTGAAAAGCGGTGAAAAACAACTTTTTTATAAAGGGGGTCTTATTTTCTTATGCAGCCATTGAAGTAACAAGAAGCTTATAGAATTGTTGACAGACAATCAATAAGTGGTGAAATATTATGGTAGGCTTTATATAACAAAATATTCAAGACTACATGCCCTGGATCCAAGTCAATTTTCACCACTGAATCTTTCATCATATCTTATAGACTAGTGCTACAAAATCACAGAGAATTTTACCAGATAATAAAAACCACATCACTTTGTTAAAGCAAAACCCAAAATGAAAAAAATGCCATCCTCTGTGCAAGAGCTCTAAGCATCACATCTGTCCCACAAAATAAATCCCCTCAAAAATCTAAAATACAACATAAAAGAAACCAATCACAAACATTTCTGCCAAAGTAAAAGGATAAGCTCAGTAGCCACCAGATTTGCTTTTAAGAAAACCACTCATGAATGACCGGAACAAAAGCAAGGAGAATGGGCCAACTGTCGATGTCTGGCAGGCTCTCAACTGACCCAATATACATTTCAAGATGCACCCCTCTCTAAATATTCCCACATAGACATTTCACTCACATCCTCCATTTTGTCAGTCAAACTCGCAGCTTCACTAATCCACTCTAGGCTTCTCTTGTGTATCCATCATGACTTTGTTCAACTGACCCAACAAACGCATCAACTCCAGACCTTACCAATTCTATCCTTCCTTTAAAGCTGACTCTCTCATGACTCTCTCACCTGCTGTATTAGCAATACAAAAAAATTTTATATTTACAATTCTTGTCTTCTTCTCCTTTTGTCTCACCGACAGTACTTTTGTTTCGTTTGTTCTTCTATTATATGTGTGTTTATAACAACTTGAAACTTCCAACAGTAGCAACAATTAAAATGGATATCAGATGTAAGTAGAAGGGAAAACAATGATATAATTAAGAAGTTGACTTTCCACACTAGCTTAAATTTCTGTTGAGGCTAGAAAGAGCAATAACAGTAGACTTGAGAAAATTATTTTCCTGAAAATCCATTTTAAGAGAGAGATTTTATAAATTAACGCTAATTGTTCAGTCAATGAATGCTGAATGTTTCCTGCATGGAAACAGCTAATCTCACCATTACCATTAGCAATAGGTAGAACACATGCATCAGTAAAATTTCCTTTGGCTGTTGGAGTTCAAAAAGGTAGATTTAGTTGGCTTTTAATCTGTTAAATGATTATATGATATTTAATTTATAAAATACTGGATCTGTAGCGGATATTTCAAATTTTATTATTGCTGCTTTTGTTAATTTTCTGTTAGGCTGATTAAAGTTTATTTTACTTTTCTCTTTAATTAATAAACTTCCTTTTATTTACAAAAGGAAATTATGGAGCCTACTGTCATCTATAGAAAAATAAAATGAGGAAATTCTGATACATTTGCAGCATGGAAAGGACTATTATTTTTTACTATTAATTTCCCTTGTCATTTCCTTTTATCTACTTTTTTCTTATTTGTTCATAACCTTTCATCATTGTCCCCTTAGTATTGTGTTAATATCAGACACTTCTTTTATGTATCATGTTCCTTCAGGACGTAGGTAACCATGGCTCTCCATTTCTTACTGTCCCTTGTATCTCTCAATAAGTTTTGTCTTTTTGTTATTTCTCCCAGACTGTTCTGCCATCCGTTTGCTTAAGCCTGTTAAGTATGTCACACATTACTTTTCCTTGTCCTGCTTTTGCTCTATCTGCTCTGTGAGTATCAGATTTTCCAAGCCTTCCTTTCTCATTATGTATCCCAGAAATTTCAGCAGCCTCTTTTTGATGTTAACATCAGAAAGAAGCAGAGGTATAAGTTTCCTCTTTGTTTGCATCCTCTCGCAAACCTCAATGTTGCTCACATATTCAGTTCATGGTATCCTTAACATCCTTCTGTAGAACCATATCTCTGTTGCTTAGAGTCTCTGAGGATACCATCCAACATTTGCTGCCATAAAGGACAGATATTACGATAGCAGTTAAGTACTCTTTTTTTTTGTTACCAACAAAACCCTCCTGCCTAGCTTTTGGAATGAGTCTTTGGCCATCTCAATACATATTTGAATTTCAGTGTCACACTTACTATCCTCTGTTAGAACACTTACCAGATATTTAAATTTCTGCACCTGCTTGATTTTAGTGTCCTCAAGCTGTAAATCGTATTTCAGGCTCATCTTTTTACTGTTAACCATGCATTCTTTCTTCTTGTAGTTTATACTACTTCTTCTCATTCTCCTTCTGTAGGAGGTTTTGTAATTTCCTGTCCATGTCTGCTATCAGCACCGTGTCATCTGCATATCTTATATTGTTAAGATTGTGGCCGCCAATGATGAATCCTAGAAGGATTTCCAGTTCTCTGAGAATTGCTTCACAGTAAAGGTTGAATAAATCTGGTGAGAAGACACATCCTTGCGTTATGCCCCGTTCTAATTTTGTATATCTGCTGAACTCATTTTTTTATCTTTATGCAGGTGGTTTGCTGCCAGTAGAGCTTTTTGATTACTCTAATGTCTTTCACAAATATGTCAAGGTTGCTGAACAGCTCTAACAGATCTTTGTAGCATACTTTGTTGAACACTTTTGCATAGTCTATAAAACACAGGTGCATATTCTGAGCACGAATATCATTTATTTTCTGGTGTCTTTAATAAACCCATACTGTTCTTGTCCTATCTCTGACTCAATTCTGCTGTGTACATTATTCATCAGAATATGGATGATGAGTTTTGTTATATGGCTCATTAGGTTGATTGTTTAGTTGAGTTTGCATTGGTTTGCACCTGGTTTTCTATGAGAATAGATCTGCTTAGATCTTCCAATATGTCCCCACTGATGTAGATTTATCATTTCCGTAAGCTTGTCTATGTTAAAATCATCTAAAGCTGTCAGCATCTGTTACAATTCCGTCTGGCCCTGCCACCTTATTTCTGTTCAATTTGGCTAGTGCCACTTCTACTTCTGTTTTTAGAATTTCAGAACCATCAGTAATTCTGCGTATTACCAGTTGTTCTGTTTCATCATGGAAGAGTTCTCCATTATATTCATTCCAGTGCTGAAGAATTTTTTCCATCTCTAATATGAGCATTCCATCCTTGAATTTTATGCAGCCTGTTAACAAGCAAGCCTTCTGTCCTGTTCTCATTTTGTCTATTCAGATACCCTTTGTATGTGGTACTCAGTTTTTCTATTTCTGCACATTTTTTGTTTAGCCATTCTTCTTTAGCCTGCCTGCATCTGATCCTTATTTCATTGTGTAGTTTTCTGTATTACGTTCTGTATCTTGGCAGAGTTTTTTCTGTCTCCTTTGCATCATGATGAGAATCTCATCAGTGTTCCATTCATTTTTTTCTTCTTCGTCCATTCTCTTTTGGGATGATATCGTTTGCTGACATTACTAAAGCTTCTCTTACTGCATCCCATTTTGAGTTTTCATTTCATCCCTCATATCTTCTTTTCAAACTGTCCATATAGATTTCCATCAGGTTTCGGTCACTCAGGAGTTTGTTGTATTGCAATTTGGGTGCTGCATTAAGCTTCTGTAGTTTCACTCATAGTTTAGATATAATAGAGCAATAGTCACTTCTGCAGTCGGCACTTGGGTAGGTTTTGCAGTGAACCATTGCATTCCTGAATCTTTTGTCAATAGTTATGTAGTCAATTTGGTTTTTAGTTTCTTCTCTTGGGCTCCTCCATGTCCATAATCGTCTTGGATGTTCTTGGAACCATGTGTTGGCTATTACCTGGTCATTGGCCATGCACCATTGAACCCATTTTTCTCCATGTTCGTTGGGGGTTCCTAGTCCAAATTTGCCAGCTATTTCCCCTACCCTGTTTTTTGTCATGATATTTCTTGGAGTGGAGTGGTTTCCCGTTGCCTTCTCCATGGTGGTTTATGGAGACACTGTTAGCTGACTGTTGACTCATCAAAAATTCTTCCACTCTTTGTTAATTCTTATTTCTCATCCTACTGGCTTGCTAACAAGCTGCTTCACTCGCAAAAACATGGAATGGGGTAGCCGGTTTAGTCTGACAGTGGAAAACTTACTCAGTATATATATATATATATATATATATATATTTAAAAAAAAAAAAATGTACCCCCCACTCCCCGAGTCTGTTTGTGAATAAAAGGTTTAGGGCGGCAGCAGATTGGTAAGGTGGGAGAAAAGAATAAAATGATTAAGTTTTAACTTATACTAAGTTCAATTACCCACTATTAAAACAATACGCAATTGAAACTAACACATTAAGCTGACATGTCCAAGAGAAAAAAAAAAAAAATTTCCATTTCCAAACAATGTCATGGAAAAAGGATTTCTTATTATTTACAACTGAAATTTCATATTAATCTTGTTAGCTTGAATCACTGGTCATTTAGTGCAAGTTTGGCAAACTCTATAAATATGTCTCTATTTCAGAAACTAAATGCGATGGGTTTGATGGGTTAGTGAGGTTGGAGTCCAAACAAAGACAAAGTCAACTGATAAAAGGTAGGGAGTTCAATAAGGTGTCAGGATGACTGAGAGAGAAAAAGAAAGTGAAAGAAGCCAAACTACCAACTTTTTCAAAGCATGTTAATGCTACATGACGAGTGGGTAGAAAATGAAAAAAAATCAGAGTAAATGGTATGATGCCGGAGAATAAATTAACACTTAGTACAAAAATTAGTAAAAACAAGTTAAATTTTGTAGAAGAGACAACAAAATATAAGAAATGTTAAATTAATATGAAAACGTACATTACACTCATAAAAAAAAAAAAAATTAGTGTGGATTCATCCATTAACAGTCAGCAAGATTTGTTTCATTGTCAGCCATTACTTACAAATCAGAATACAATATTTAATCTTTATGTAACATTAAACATACATTTTATTTTTTTTACTCACATTTACTTTCATTTTTAGCTGATTTTCTTTTAGTAATTTTTTAATCATGTCATCAATTCCACAACATTGAGAATGAAGGATTAGAAATAAAAGATAAAACCTCAATGAGATTCAACTTAGGTATTTTTTGCCTCAAGGAAGCCTGGTTGGATATATTAGCTGCTTTAAACATTGAGCTACAATAACTAGATGGCTTTGTAGAAATTCAAATATAATCTATAAAGCCATTACTTTATTCCATAATCATGATTCAGTCTTTCCTATTAAATCGTGAAATGAAAGTTATCTTGAATGGCCACTCTTCTAGATCTTATTGCATACAAAAATTTTTTTCCATTTTGTGATACTTTTTCCCCCAATTATTAAATGCAAAACTTCAAGGTTCATGTTAAGTTAATTATCAACTGTTTTAATACTAGAATGGTTGATTGTATTGTGGGTGACCTTGCAATCAAGGCACTCTCTAAACATTTTTGTCTTAGTGAATTGTTTTCTCCTTTGATCAGAGTAGCATTTCTCAAAGGAGTATATATGTATATATATATATATATATATATATATATATATATATATATTGAATGCTGGCTGTCAGACTTAATGGATGTGTTTTTCATTGCTCAAAGAAAGCAATGTCATATTTTTAAAAAGAAAATCGTGATTATTTTAATTATCCATTTTCTCATATTTTTCATTGTTTATTATAATTTCTATTATATTATTATGCATTTATAATCTTTAATTACTAAAATATGTATTTGTTTATTTTTTTAAGTTGAAGTACACATTGGTTGTTTTCTTTTTAAAATAAGTGTTACTTAGCAAGTTTATTTTATTACAAAAATATATTATCAGTAAGAATTATTATATTAAGAACATTTAATACATTGTATTTGTTAAATTACTTCTACATACATTCTACTCTATATTTAATTGTAGCAGTTTTCTTTTTTATGAAAGAAGGTGCAATTTTCAAAATTGTAGGAGAAGCCTTTTGATATATTTTTGTTTATATTTTGACTTACAACTGTTCAGTACAGTTGATTTCTTTCCTTACCATTTATCATTCAAAAATGTTTTTGTATTTTCTGATAATTTTGTTCTTTTCTCATTTATTTATTGAATACTATTATTTAACATTTAAAATTAAGCAGAAATTATGATAATAGTAATAACAATAAGATGTACATTGATGACAAACTGCTTCTTCCAACATCCTGTGTAATATATATATATATATATATATATATATATATATAGATGAGGGAAAAATCTCTGACTGATGCTAAATCAGTCGGGTTTCGATCCTAGCTTGAGGCAATCGGATGTCTAGTCACACTGATGAGCTGTGATACAGTGAAACAGTCTGTCTGTGAATGACAATATATACACCCCAGAAAAAACACAATTCAGTCAAGCAGGGAAACACAATTCAGTCAAGCAGGGAAAGTGTGAATTTGTTAACAGTGACTGCTACTGCTGATAATGCAAAGCTCTTCTATGAATCAAGCTCTGAGTCACTGACGTGTTTGTTAAAAAATAAATGCATAAAAATTCTCATTGCTCTCTGCCAGAAGCTGATAGATTAGAGGAAAAATCTCCAACCGATATCAAATCAGTTGGGTTTCAATCCTGGCTTGAGGCAATCGGATGAGCTGTGATACAGTGAAACAGTCTGTCTGAGGATGACATATATATATATATATATATGGATTTGGATTTGGTTGAATAATCTAGACATTGTGTCTATTTTTATTTTAATCCTCTCAAATTCACAGATCAATTTCTTAGTGTTGTTACAAAACTGAGTAAGAAAGATGTCGTAGTTTTGCTAATTTCTTTTATTTTCCCAATTGCTTTCAATTTCATCCATGGATGACAATATATATTTCATTATGGATATAAATATATCTATGTCAAGTCACTTGATGGGTGTTACTGGTAATATGTAACCCAGTACTACCTGCTACATAGTCAGGTTATCAGCAACTAAACCAGTTCCCCAGCCATGCTTGATTGGTGAGGAGGCTAGCAAAATGAAAAATCCTACTTGATAAAGGAATGTAACCAACAACAATCTTAGCATATGTAGCATGTTGTCATATATGCATGCGACATCTGACTAGGGGGAAATCTCAGGAAAACCTGTGGTTAAAGTGATTACTCGTTATCTTGTCATGGCTTGTCCCTAAGTATTAATTATGGAGACTCAGAGAGTGGCACCCAAGTACCCAAGTACTTGTCACTATAATGCAATGATGTGCAGCATCTTATCTCATTATTTCAAGATATTCTGTCATCTTATCCTGGCTTCTCACTGCTGTTTTACTATCCATGTCCTACAGATTTGATTTTACATGAAAGTCCCATCTCTTCATGGACAGAGACTGATCTCGGTGGAGTTTCCTGCATTTGAGCAGCCCTTATTTAGGGTGAGCACTGCTCATCCAGAAGGGGTAAAAAAAGTGTATCGAACATTGCCTGTCCAAATCAAGCTAGTTAGTTTATAGCAGCTAATGGTGGTTCATTTAATCAAAAAAAAAAAAATAAAAAAATGAAAAATTTCTGAAACAAAGACTATGACTTAACATTGGTTGCTGGAATGTAAGAACTCTTCTGGATTATGAAAATACAAACCATCCAGAATGTAGAACAGCTCTTGTTACCAAAGAATGGCAGTGCCTGAACATTGATATACTGCTGTCTCTCAGAAACATGCTTGTCTGATGAGGATAATCTCTCTGAAGTATCATCAGAATACACTTTATTATGGTCTGGTAAATGAAAAGGTGAGAAACATGATGGTGGTGTTGGACTTGCCATACGAACATTTGTTGTGGAGAAGGTAGAGTAGCCATGTAGCATCTATGACCAAATAATGAAAATTCATATTACCTTAGCAGGTGACCATTATCTATCACTGCTCTCAATCTATGCTCCAACTTTTGTGGCTAAGGAAGAAGACATTATGTCTTTTTATACAGCTCTTGGAGATGCTATAAAATCAATCCCAAAAGCAGAGAAACTGATAATCCTTGGAGACTTTAATGCAAGAGTAGAGAAACTACATGAAACCTAGGAAGTTCTCAGCCCCTATGGCATAGGAAAGGTGAACAACAATGAATTATATCTTCTTGGATTCTGTTCTCTGATTTTGTAATCATTTACACCTTTCATCAAAAAGAGAACCATAAGGTTACCTGGACTCAACCCATAACTGTTTCACTGAAATGAGGGTGGAAACATAAGAGGCTAGCTGATGAAAAGTAAAAACAAAACAAAGATGTCATGACATGTGGTAAACTTAACTATTCATTTTTTTAAACTGCCCACTGGATCCGTCTTGATTCCAGCATTCCCTAGTGGTACCGGAAGTGATTACAATCATCATTATCAACACTGTTACAACATACCCCTCCGAAGGTAGTTTATTTTCTTTATTAATTTATAACTTTTCCAAATTACAAAATAAATAATTAGAAATCAAAGTTTGTTTTGGTTACAGTCCAAAGACAATAACTCTTTCATTTTGTGAAATCAATTATTTTGGAGTTTGTATTTTTCCTCCTTACCTTTTTTTTCCAGTACTTTTTCTTGTATTATTATTATTTGTTTCTTTGGATTAAGCTTTGCTATTTCTATATATCTTGAGAAATAATCTATTGCGGCAATATATTGGTGTCCTTGGTGAGTGAAAATGTCTGTACCAATTCTTTTCTATCGACATTGAGAAAGTAGTGTTACTTTTAATTTTTCCTTTTTATTTGTTGGAAAGTTACAAAACAAGCTTTTTTTTTTTAATACTCTTCCAACTCATGAGATTGCACCAATTCTTTGTCTCTCTCTTGGCATTTGTTTAGTCCCAAGTGACCATTATGAAGTCTTAATATTTCTGCTTTAAATTTTTCACATATGAAAATTTTGTCCTGAAACCATATTTGGAAAATATGGCCTTATGCCTTCTTTTATTGTTCCTTCTTTGTGCGTCCATCCATTTAGTGTGAGATGCATTATTTACTGTAATACAGTGTCCTCTTCAGTGGACATTTTTATTTCAGTTAATTTTTATCCAATGCTGTCCTGGTTCTTCCCACACAGTCTGTGTATATGCCTACGTCTTTGCTGGTATTACTATCAGTGTCAGATAAAGGACTTCTTGATAGCGTATCAGGTACAACTAGTGCCTTCCTTGGAATATCATCTGCTACTGGGTGATGTCTTCTCAGTCTCATCAGAGATATTGTAGTAGGGTATTGTACAGATGATGTGCGTTTTATTAACGGGTTAAATAGTTTATAGTGACTATTTACATTGTTTGGACTATTATCCTCATCTTTATTGCCATATTTATCACAATGTTTCGGCTATTGTATGCCCTGCATTTCTTCACGTGGTTGGAATTTCAAACTGAATCCTTTATTTCATTCACTGGGGTAGACTGTTCTAGTTCCACATGCCATGTCTAATGGATGTCAATTATCAGTTATCTCCTGTTAATTCCCCTCTCCATGTTAACCAGGTATTGAACTCACACTCTTTGACTCCTGTCACTGGATCTAACCAACGCTTTTATTCACTGTGCCATGTGTTCTTGAGTTCAACATTCCAACCACCTGAAGAAGGCCAGAGTGTACAATGGCTGAAATGTTGTGATAAATATGGCAACAAAGATGAGGATGATAGTTCGAACAATGTAAATAGTGTACATAATACATAATCTCAGAAATATAGATAGATAGTTTATGGCTCATTAACAGTTTAAAGGATTCAAGTGCTGTGACATATCTGTTAAATGTTTCACATCCCCATACACAGCTCACTCTTTCTCAATTTGTGTGTATTCCCTGTCATCACTATTGAGTGCACATGAGGCAAATGTTATCATTTTAAAATTTCCATCTAATTCTTGAAATAGAGCTGCTCCAAAACTAACTGCTAGCATCAGCACCAACTACTCTAGGTCTGGTTGGATCCTAGTATGATAGAATTGGTGCTTGAGTTAGTAACTCCTCTAATTCTTTAATCTCACAGAAATACAGTGTCCTTTTCAATAATTCCATCATTGGTTGTATTATTTCAAATAAGTTTGTGAAGAATTTGCCTAAGTATCTGACAATGTAATGTAATTCAGTTAAATTTGTAGCTATAGGCAACTCCTGAAAGGCTTTTATTCTTTCCTTGTTGGGTTAAATACCGTCTCCAGAAATTATGTGTCCAAAATATTTTAGTCATATTTTTTTGAATTCATACTTTTCTTTATTAAGCTTGATTCTGGATTTTTGTAAGGTTTTAAGAACAGTTTTTAGTCTTTTGTCATGTTCTTCTATAATTCTACCATAGATTTTAACATAATTGATAATTTTTTTCACACCTTGAATATTTTTCAATAATTCTGATATCTTTCTTTGAAAGATTTCTGGTGCTGATGTTATACCAGAAGGTAATCTTTTGAAGCAATATCTTCCAAAAGGAGTAATGAAAGTCATGAGCAGATAGCTTTCTTTACATAATGGAATTTGGCAGAATCCGCTGGTAGCATCCAATTTAGAAAAAAATTTAGCTCCACTTAGTTTAGGGGAAATATCATCTAAATTTGGTAACATGTATTGTTCCCCTTTTCACTACAAGATTCAGCTTCTTCAAATCTACATACACTACTAGCCAAAAGTATTTGACCACCATAAAAAACTTTTATTTCTCATCCTAAAAGTGTTATTTTTAATGAAACAAGTTAAGCACCACAATGGTTTTAGTTATTATACTAAATACAAGTCTTCCTCAGCAACTTTGACTTTAGTATAACCAGATATCTTTTGAAAAATTGATTTGAAAGCATTTTTCTTCTTTAGTACTGAGCACGAATAAAACGTTTTCCAAAAGTTACATTATACCACCACTTGAACTCACATTCGACTATAGTGTTGAATTACTGCTTGCTAAATACTAATCCTTTTACCTATGCTGCCAATGTACCTTGACCAGTAGTGAAATCTGTTATTCTTATATTGTTTAAATTTAAGACCTAAATTTTGCAACTTTCTTCTGGATCAAAACTTTTTTTCTCAAAAAAATGCCCAAAACACATGAACTTACATTTGAATAAAGACAAGAGATCATTAATTGAAAAAAAGGATATTCAAGCAGAGAAATTTAAAAAAAAAAAAAAAAATTCCCAGAACGACATTGGATTATACTGTTAGGAGACATCAGGAAATGGGACTAAACAAGACCAAAAGTAGAACTGGTAAACCAAAAGCAACAACAAGAACAGAGGACAATTTCATCAGAGTCACCAGCTTGCATGACAGAAGGCTGACTTCTCCAAACATCACTGCACAACTGAGCCAATGTTGTGAAAAAAAATGTGTCAACATCCACTGTGAGGAGAAGACTCTGTGAAGTTGGCCTATATAGCAGAATTGCTGTCAAGAAACCACTTTTGAGGAATCAAAACAATATCAAAAGGCTCTAGTGGGCCAAGGCACATAAAGACTGGAGAATAGAGCAGTGGAATAAAGTCCTTTGCACTGATCAAAGTTCAAAATCTTTGGGTCAAATAAGAGGCTCTATGTGTGGTGAAGAGTTGGTGAAAGAGCTGCAACCCCCTGTATCACACCAACTGTAAAGCATGGATGGGGCTCTGTTAAGGTGTTGGGGACTTTTGCCAATTGCAAAGTCAGAGATTTGCACCAGGTGAAGGACAAACTGAATCAGACCATCTATCACAGCATAGTGAAGCATCATGCAATCACATATGGAATGCAGCTTGTGGGTCAAGGACTTGTACTGCAAGATAATGACCCAAAGCATACTAGTAAACTCTGCCAGAGGTACTTTAAAAGCAAAGTGGAACAGCATGTCCCTTCAACTGATGTTTTGGCCAGCACAATCAGCAGACTTAAATAAATCCCATTGAACTGGTATGGGATGAACTTGATTGAAAACTCAGAGCTAAACAACCCACAAGTGTAGCTCACTTCTGGCAACTCTTGCAGGAAAGCTGGGCAGTCTACCTCCAGTCTTTCGTGGTAAGAATGATGAGAATCTGTGAAGCAGTGATAATGGCCAAAGGTGGTCATTTTGATGAATCAAAAGTTTATGAAGTTTGTGTTTTTTTGGTTTAATTTGTATTTAATGTGGTTCAGGAAAGGTTGTATTTATTATAATAAATAAAACCATCATGGAGCTAAATTCGTTTAATTGAAAATAACACTTTTAGAATGAGAAATAAAAATTTTTGAGGGTCAGCTAAATACTTTGGACTGGTAGTGTATATTTGGACTTTTCTTTTTCTTTTTATTATGGCTACTATAGGTACACACCAATCAGTTGATTCTATAACCTTTTCAATAATTCCCTTGTTTTCCAATCTTTTCAATTCTTCAGGGAATGGGACTCTCCTAGCTGTTGTGACAGAGTATAGCGTCTTTATTCAGAACTCTTAACTGGATCTCCACTCATACACCCACCAGGATCAAATGAAGTTCACTCTTTTATTTTGTCTAAATGTTTCATTAAATTCATTTTTACAGACGTTTTTCAAGACAATAAGTTTTCTCCCCTTACACATTTGATGACATATATCTCCAAATAATATTTATCCAGGACATGTGAAGATGCCTTTTTACTGGTTTTAATACAGTTTTTTTTCTCAGATTTTTCTAAGTTTAGGTTGAGATAATGTTTATATTGGCACCTGTATTGATTTTAAATTTCACTGCTGTTTTACAAATTTTTACATTTTTATACCACGGGTCATTTAAATTTGTTTCTGTCAGCTTTCCTAGGAAATATTTCTTATCTTCATTTACTGCCTGTTGTATTAATTTTAATTCTGCAGGTGACAGCAAAATGATTAATTTTCCCACATTTCTTGTGGGTTTTCCCTTTTGATGGACTGTTTTTAAAATAATAGTTTTTTTTTTTATTACATTTATGACAATTGTAGCTGTTGTTTTTTTTTATTACATGTATGACAATTGTAGTTCTTATTTTCACATGTTCTTTTTAATTTTGTATCTCATAGTTTTCTCTCGGTTTTTAGTTCATCCCCATTTTTCTCCTGGATTTCTTCCATTTGAGATTTTATTTACTCACTGTTCCTAGCCATCTCCATAGCATTCTTGAGTTTCAAATCAGAATTAATTGTAACCTTTCAGATAGGAGTACTATAGAATAAAGACCTATCACAAGACGGTCTCTAATTTGGTCATTTTTCTTTGGAAACTCATACTTCTGCTAATTCATGCAATGCATGTGTAGAAGTCAAGTGACTTACCTGCCAACATGGCTGCCTCCTTCTATTTCCTTGTAAAAGCTGATTTTACCTTATTTTATAGGAGAGCGCCTAATACACCAGTTGGGTTGGTCCATTTTGCTAGAATGGACCTTCCCAATACATTTGCATGAGGGGTCTTTGTTCAGCTATATATTTCTCCATAAATGACTCAAGTCAGTTTTGGCTTTGGCTACATTTGCCTACTTGTGTGCTAAACCTCTGGCAAACTAGCTAATATTCAACAGCATGAATAAAAGTTTCCACTGGTTCTCATGGTAATTGAACTTGAAGATAAAATTTTGCTCTTTCATGAATTATATTTCTTTTAGGCATGAAGTATACACACTGAATTTTTCCAAAACTGAGTCATACACATTTTATGTCTTCTAGTCACGAGAAAGAAAATGTCCAGAATATATTTTCGGTTTCCCTTCCCATACAATATATTAATGTACTCGAGTTTTGTTACCTTCTTCCCAAAGCTTCAATGATTCTTGAAAGTGTTGAAATCTCTGCAACCATTTCTGCCAATTTCAGAGTTTGTAAAAATCAAAATGTAGATAATTTGAACATTTTTTCTTTTTTAATAAATTTTTTTCTTCAAATTTTTCAAATTGGGTCCTGTTCTTTTTGAAAATAATTTTCTTCTTTTAGAGAGAATCTGTCTCTGACACCATGTCCCACTGAGTTTAGGGCGGAAAGATATACGAGACTGGGCACTGAAAAGTGTTATGGGATCTTACCCATAATAATAATAATGGACTATTCCATACTTAATAAATACTGCATCTCAGGAGTAGACAAGGAGTCAGTAGTTCAAGTCAAGAGTAGAGTCAGAGACAGTCTGAAATAGTCATGTTCAGACAATTAGTGTAAGACATTGGAATAGTGATACTGGTTGAGACTACATTGTTCTCTCTACTAAACTTGATTGTTCATACTAACACTTCTATTTCTCTGTATATATTCCTGTTTGTAATTCTTCTTTATTGGTTCTACCTTGGACTATCACCGTGGTACAAGGAACTGGACCATAACAAAAAGCTAAAGCAACACAAAGACGACATGACACGTAGTAAACTTAACAATTCATTTTTTTAAACTTCTTGTTGGATCCATGTTGATACCAGCATTCCCTCGTAGGACTGGAAGTGCTTACAATCATCATTATTGATGTTGTTATAACAATAACTAATAGAGGAAACATTGGTGATGTCTGCAATGTTTATGTTCTATGTCGTGCTGCATGTGACACAGATTACAAACTGGTCATGGGGAAATTCAAGCTGCATATCTGAAAAAATGATTTGGATGAATGGGGTGAAAGTTCCCAAATGACTTGATACAATCCAAACTGACACAAACTGGAAACTTGGACAGCTATAGCTGACAGGATGAACAATCTTACTTTTGTTGGTACATGGGAAGTTTTTAAAACCCAAGTTTATCAAGTCAGATTTGAACTGTTGGTTTTTGTCAAGAAACATCATAAAGATTAGTTTGATGACAACAATAATAATATTAAGGGGTTACTCAATATCAAAGACTCTCTTCATTTTTCTCTGTTAAGCAGTTCATCAGAAAACCACTCAGCTGTGGAATAAGCTTTTAAAGAATAAAAAGCAATCCTTCAGCATGAGCTCAGGAAGATGAAAAGTAATTGGTTGTGTAAAATCTCAAAAGAAGTTCAAAGTGCTCCTGACAGACATGACTCAAAGACTTGGTATTGTTTTTTGCATCAAGTTTTTGTTCCTAACACATCTGTTGTTCTGCTGAAATCATATTAGCATCCTGTTCACTCTTCAAGAGTTCAAGTAAAGATTGCAAACAAATAAATTAACATTGGCAAGGCCCCTGGACTTGATGGCATCCCAATGAAATTACTGCATTTTAGTGGGGACCATATTGCTTCAACTGTCTTCAACTTGATCATTCTGGTCTGAGAATGCACTCCAATGCCTCAGGATTGGATTGGTGGAGTCCTGGTTTCAATCTTTAAAGGCAAGGATTCAAAATCTGTGTGATAGCAACCAAGGAATCACCATTCTTGAATCAGTTGGTAAGGTCTTTCAGAGGATCTTGCTGAATAGTCTAAGAAACAAGATATACCCCTAGTTCTTCCAGAAGCACAGAGTGGTTTTAGAATGAGTAGGAGTACCATGGATATGATTTTTCCTATTTCATGCACAAGATTAAGAAGAAGTCCACATCAGTACTGGAAAGAACGATAACTGCTTGTGAACTTGAGGAATCTCTATTTTCCTGAAAAACTGTTTCATGGGAAAGATTTGATAAATATCAACTGATGGTAGCACTGGCTGCTTGGTCAATAAATGTCAAAAATTTCATTATGAGGAAACATCTAATATTACTATTAGAGATAGGGAAAACAGATACTGCACTTTGATTCCAGGCTGATGGCCAAAGAGTGAAGAAAAGTGTAACTCAAAGACCACAAGCAGCTTAGTCAAGGTGGTGAATGTTTCCTGATAAACATCTAATAGTATCATTAGAAATAGGGAAACAGATACTGCAATTTGATCCCAGGCTTATGGCTAAGGAGTGAAGAAAAGTGTAACTTGATGAATACATGCTGCTTGGTCAATGAATGCTGAATATTTCCTGATAAGGAAATGGCTAATATTACCTTTAATCTTAGTAAGTGATGGGTTTACTGCCAGAAGGTAATGGCTGTTCACAGGACAATAAATGCATGAAAATCACTATAGCATTCTGTATTTGGCACATTAAAAATCCAAAAGAAAGAAGTTGCCATTGGACAGGAGTTCATGCAAGTGTTACAGACAGAATGCAATGTATAGTTTTTGTTTTCAGTGTCTCAACCTAAAAGGCAATCTCCAATTCATAAGTTTCTATAAGTGTAGAATCTTGTGCAAGATTTTATCGATCTTTTTTCAAACATTCTTACAAGGACAATTTTTAAAGACAGAAACACACATTCATGTCAATATATTGACAAAATGTCAGTAGAATATTTTTTTTAGAGACAGGAAAGTTTTTAGAAACATAGAAAAGAGTACTGAATTGCAATATAATATTCAATCTCCTACATGGCAGTGAATTCTGGACAGTCTTCTCTCAGATGAAAAAAAAGACTTAAAGTGACAGAGATGTGGTTTTACTAATATTAGGTTGATGCAAAAATAATGTTGTTTCCTCACATAGTAACATATGTGAGAAAACGACATTATTTTTGCACCAACCTAATAAATGCTAAGAATACCATACACGGAACATGTAAGTAATGATAAAGTTTTAAGGAAAATAGAAATTACAAGGAAGCTTATACTTACAATCATAAAGTGACAGTTGAAATTTCTTAAACACCTTATGAAAAAAGAGGGCTTGAAGAATTTGATGCTTACAGGACATATTAAAGGCAAGAGAGGCAGAGAGAAACAGCTAATAATTTAACGAATTTGTGTAAATAGATAGTTGAACAAGAACATTGATGGATGGTAAAGAGTGAAATGTTATTTAGAGCAGTAAGATACAGAAAGTTGTGGCGAGCCATTACCTCCTACGTCCTGAAGAGACATGGCATATAAGAAAGATAGAAGAATATTTTCAATCCAATGTTTCCCTACAACTGCAACTATTTTGCAAAGACATTTTTTAAAAATTTATCTCTGAAATATTTTGTTTTGACAAAAATGACCTTACAAATCATGATGCAATGAAATAGACAAAAAATGTCAAATATTGCTCAACAATATAATTGACTAGATAAAACTGTAGATAAAAACTGTATAAAATTTTTGATTGAATATTGGCTCATGTTTTTGGACTTGTATTCCCTTCATCAGCCAAAGATTTAACCTGTGCCAATATTCAATAAAGAAAGATAATTTTACATAGTTTTTGTCTTTATATTTTGTTTTATAGAGTCTGGTTCAGTAATTTTTGATTTCAAATATAAATACGAAGACATCAATATTTCTGTCTTTCAAGAGCTTTAACAACATCAAATAAATTATGTGGAATTCTAAACCAAGGTTGGAAGTATGGAAGAAACTGGACTTTAGACTTTGCAGTCTCTCATAATCTTGGGAAATGACAAGTGAGAAGATAATAATGAAATCCAGAATCATAAATATTAAAATGGTATTACAGTGTAACCCGGATATAAGAGACCCGAATATAAGAGAAACTCGGATATAAGAGAGATTTTCTCTGGTCCCAAATTAGAGCCTGTGTTAATGTATATATAATAGACCAAACCCGGATATAAGATAAACCCAGATATAAGAGACTTCTCCGGTCCCGACAACTCTCTTATATCCGGGTTACACTGTATGTGTTTCTATCAATAACCAATTACTGCCCACCATCTCATTTTTGGGATGGAGACATTAATGGGTTAACACTGTTACAAACTGTTACTGAGTACCATTGCCACAGTCAAATATGAAGAGGTTTCCTACTGCTTTGTACTTACCAATATTCTGATCTTGATAAAATATCCTTCACAACACAAAATATCTTTTTTATGTCGTGTCTCCTCAAGACATAGGCGATCATGGTGTGCCTCAATTTCCCATCCTTTGTAGCTCTTAATAAATTTTATCTTTTTGTTATTTCTTCTAAACCCTGTTCCGCCATCCATTTACTCAAGCTCAATAAATATGTTATGTGTTGTTTTCCTTTGTCTCTCTTGCCTTTAATTCAATGTGTATCAGATTTTCCAAGCCCTCTTTCCTCATATGTGCCCTAGAAATTTCAACTATTTCTTCTTGATGTTTAGTATAAATTTCCTTTTTGATTTAATTTTCTCTAAGACTTTGTTGTTGCTCACATATCCGGTCCATAGTATCCTTAGCATCCTTCTGTAGAACTACATTTCTGTTGCTTGAAGTCTCTTCGAGGAGATTGTCCAGTACTCACTGCCATAAAGGATGACATATCACATAACAGTTTAGTACTCTTTTCATTATTTTTAGCAAAGTTTTTATACTTCTTAGTACTCTGCTCAGCTTTTGGATTGTATCTTTGGCTAGCCCAATATGCCTTCGGATTTCAATGTTGCACTTTCCTTGCTCTATTAAAACACTTTCTAGATATTTTAATTTTTATCCTTGATTGATTTTGGTATCTCCAATTTTCAGTTTGCACTTTGGGCTTATCATTTTGTTAACAATCATGCATTGTCTTCTTGCAGTTGTTGTTCAATCCTTTCTCCTCACTTTCCTTTATTGCCTTCTGTAGGAGATTTTATAGTTTTTCTTTCTGTGTCTGCTATCAACACTGTATCATCAGCAAATCTTATGTTAAGATTTTGGCCACCAATAATGAATCCTGGTAGGACTTGTAGTTCTCTCAGAAACAGCTTTTCTATTTTTGTATATCTACTGAACTCATTTTCTATCCATATGCAGGTGGTTTACTACCAGTATAGGTTCTTGATTATTAACAATGTGTATATATGAAAAGATTTGATCAAAGCTGCAAATGTAATACTATTCAGAATGAGGTCAGTCCAGAAAGTTTTCAACCAATTTAAATATATCAAGAACTAGCTGTGCATGCTGTGGTGTAAATTTTTAACCAATGAATAGTGACCTAATTGCATATGACACTTATCCATGGAAGTTATTCACTTGACATTGTGACCATTGAGTGATTTTGTGTAATGTGTGACTGCTGCATTCACAATGAACAAACAAGTAGGACAGCAAAGTCACATGGGGGTGTTTTTTTGGCAAAATATTGAATCTATTCAGATTGTCAGCCCTACAGTTCAGTTTTGACACCATGGCTATTGATATTAAAACAGAGGTATCTGACCATGGACAACATTAAGGAGAATGTAACACGCAGCTGATAGTAATCCCCCTCAAAAAAATTTAAAAAATTTCAGACTGTTTTGGAAAGTGGAAGTGACTTTGGGAGAAATGTATGAGATTCCAATGTAAAGATTTTGAAGAGAATAAGGAATCATTATGGCTGGTTGATTTCATTTAGTGGCATATCAACATCTATAGGTTATTTAATGCCAATATCTAAATATTTTGAACACAATTTTATGGCTTCAACTGAATACATTTTGAATGTAATTGTACATCTTCAACTACTGATAAAATGTATTATAGGTCATTTTGCTATAAAATGTACTGTTGATAATTTTTTTAATATAAAAATGTATTGCTGGTATTTTCACCATACTAATGTATTTTCTATACTTTCATAATCTTTTGTTTTTGTTTGGCAGTTCACTATTTGCTCATAGCTGGGACCCTAACAAATTCTACCACCCTGGGTCAGGATAGACTTGGGAACAACAGCAAGTAAGAGGTGTTTCCACACTCTTCGGAACCTCCAATCACCTGATCAGAAGCTTATAATTTATCATCATACCCAGGACTAGAATTGTTATTCTGTTGGCTATTTTTTCATTGACATTAAATTATTGGATACTTTCTGGAAAGACTAAGAGGGGGTTAGTACCACACTCCAAGACATTATGAGATTTAAGACAGTGGTGATGACTATTAAAATTTTATGCAAACTTTTTGCCAAAACACTTACAAAATTAAAAAAAAAATCTTCCATGTTAGTTTTCATTTTTGTTCTTTGAAAGAAAGAAATTCAATGTAAACAATAAAATAAAAAAAAACAAGTTTTCCTTACAGAATGTTAAAGGCAAAACTGATTGAAAGGAAAGGTGACATCGTAACAAGCACTATACTGTGAGAGACATAATAGTATAATTTAAGCAGTTTTAAGAACTGATCTGATAACTACATATTTGCATTACTAGAAACTGCCAAAAAGTAGTAACATTTTGCATACCATAACAGTGAAATAAAGTTCAACAGCTAGATTGTTATTTTCATTTTTAGTTTCTGTTAAATATCTTGTATGAAGACAGTGAAGCATCACTCCAGGTATATTTTAAGTGATTCTACCATAATCCAAGAAATTTATCAGAATAATAAAATCTAAATGGGTCCCAGTAAACTGGACACCATCCACATATCTGTACCTGACTTGGTACCCTCCTGAGTATGATCTTATTTGCTTTAAAGGTTGTCTCAAGTACACCACCTACAAAATTCATTTTCATAACACAGGCATATTGGACATAAGACTACAACCAATGAAAAATATGAATAGTGTTTCACTAAAATAGCCCAAAAATATTTTGTTACAAATTTATGAAAACTTTACAGACAGGGTGGTGTATCATGACATTTATTCAAAAGTATTTATAGAGTTAACTCCACTTACTTTCCTGAAACTGCAACTAGGGGATGCTCTCTAGACTATAAATACTCTGCAATATTTTTTCTCACTCTCTTCGTACTTTTTCCATTTACATGTCAACATATAAATCTCTTGTGAAAAATGCATTTCTCATTGGGAAATGTAGGAACACACACACACACACTTTCACTTACTTCACAGCCTTTGAACTTTAAATGTTTTCATATTCTTTTTTTCTACAACCCTAATTGTTTTTGTCACTTGTATACCTTTCTTGTCAATACATTATGATTTGTTTCTACATATATTGGTTCTTCTTGTTTCTTTGTATTGTATCATGGCAGACACATATGCAAGTCCTCCATTTTTGTTGTTGGTATTCCAGGAGACATGTGTTTTTCCCCAACTCAAACACCCAACATATATAATGCCTGCAACGTACATGAGGTCTTGGATTTTGGTACTGGCTCTCCTCTTCGACAGACTTCATATGAAAAGATTAACCCTGGTCAAAGCACTAAAATCAATGCTATCTATGTTGAAGAGAGAGATAAAGATAACTTATCTCGTCCTTCTTATCACAATAAGGAGAGATTATAGGTTGGTAATGAATAACCTCATCATTGCAAGAAATATCAGGACAAATGTATATGTATTTCTGTGGCAACTATTCACAAACCAACTGAAATATCAAGAATATATTTTATATGACAAGATCTTAGGATATTCAAGTCTCCCGGCATCTTTGTCAGGTTATATTTTTGGCTGTGACAAGAATACTCAACAACAGCCTATAATTTTATTTGGCAATAAGAGCAAGATGAGTTATCATCATCATCATCAGACATAGCGAGTCCACTGCAAGACAAACACCTTTTCCAAATCCTACCATGGCTATCATTATTTGTTGTTTTTAGGAAAATAATGACTAACTTAACAACCCCAACACTATTGTGAGTTTCTGGTGGATTATTCAGCACTAATTTTAAAGAGGATCCTCTTAAAGATCTATCTTGCCCCAACATCCATTGTTTCCCATCTCTGTGAGTTGATATGTTGATAAGGTACAGACTAATTGAGCCAATTCACAAAAAGAATATGCATAACCAAGATGCTGCAGAGTAAGGCAGTAGGCATCGGTCCTGACAAACATAAATAATAGGAATAATTTAAGGTTTGACTAGTCAGACTATTTACAGGCACCTATGCTGAAATTTAACAGGCTCAAGCTAAAATATCAAAATAGAATTTAAGAAAAATGTAGTGAATATTTAGAGAATAAGTGAAGAGTTAATACTAGGAAGACTCCATTTACAAGTATCTGAGCTGAAAGTAAACAGAAACTATACAAATTTTGAAAGAATTTTAAATCTGTGCTGGAGAATTACCTTGGAGGTTCAAGAGGGCTAGAGTAACATAGCCTAAGTGTGCGTATAGGACAAGCAAATTGCTAGCGAGGTAAACTGAGCATCAGCACTGGAATGATGAGGTACATACATCACTGAGTCGGATCAAGGCTGGCAGTGTGCTCAATATGCAAATTCTTTGGCTTGGCAAGAACATATAAAAAAAGGCAAATGTTTGTTGAGACATCAGAAGCCTTTTGTGCTCAATGCAGGTCATGTTGATGCATACTGAACCAGAATCGGTTGTGAGTGTGTTTCTACAGAATCCCAGGTTTCCTGCTACAAAATCAATGAAGAAAAAAAAAAAAAAAGGATGGCTTTATACCATAGTTTCTCAATACCTCAATTTGGTCTGAGATTTAACAACTCCAGCAGATTAATCTGACTACTTAATGGATATTACAAATTTTAACTTGGTTAATCACCAGCTTTGTCATTTCCTATATTCAGCATATGAAAAGAGTATAAAGAAGGGTATTTGTTTTGTTTTTCCATGTGACAAAGTAACTAGTAAAGTCTTTGATTAAAATCAAATAGTACAACTTTCTAAGAATAACTTAAGACTTTGAATTTCATTTAATCCCTTTCTTTCTAATAACTGAAGGCAGCTGAAAGCATGGAACCTTAACAAGGATTCTCTAAGCTAGTGAAAATTAAATTTCACAGCTTGAAAAATAGGGACGTTAACTTAAACACTTCTATCCATGAAAAAATAATATTTATATTAATAAGTAATTTTCGATTAAAATCCATTAATTGCTATCATTTTTTTTTTCTTTTTTACAATTAAAGGATTTTTAAACGGATATTATTTCTTATTACTGTAAACATTATATGAAGTCAGCACACATATTTATGCAGACTTCCCTATATTCAAGCAGTGAAATGAATGTCTACTGGCCTAAATATTGAAAATCTTATTAAAGGAAATGTACCCCTCTGATAGTAATCAAATTTTTGATTTAGTTTGATTTTTAAAAACAAATGTCTACTTAAACATGTGTACCCAGTAAATATAACATTTATAGTCTATATATATATATATATATATATGAAAATCTTGAAAATTATAGGTTGGAGATATGAACAAGTTTTTAGAACTATCATCAGAATATAGTGAATACCATATTTTGAAAGATATTATCTCTTGAATATAATTTCAGCCATTTTTCCCAATTTATGCATTTTTGACAATCTGCCATATGAAAATCTGATTAAGAGCCAAGAAAGAGGCCAGTTTTTAATAAAATTGCTTTTTTTTTGTTAATATATTACTGTTGTAATGATTATTAACATGGCTCTGGATAAAATATTATTCAAAACAGGAAAAGACATAAAAGTTTTAATGGTCAAAAAAAATTTAATGTCATTGCATTACAGTTCAGTCAAACAACATGGTAGATTAGCTCAAAAACATTGTTAACCCCATGCAAAAATACTTTTTGATGAAAAATATTTACTAAAAAAAGAATATGGGCATGTTTTTTTAAAGATTGTTGAAAAGATAATAAGAACCAGAACATTGGTCAACAAAAATCATTATAATTATTTGTAGATCAGATTTTATTCATATATGCAATACAGCTAATAAAGTATTATTGATAGAAAAAATTAAAAGTCCCTTAAAAAATTTGAGATGCATTGCTACAAAATGAATAGGTTAATGATCATCAATGAAATCAACTAAAATTTTCTACATATATTTTCTTTATATAATAACACCAACAAAAATGTTCAATAAAAACATTAAACATGTATTAGTTACCATCACAAAACATTGCAGATGCAGGAAAAGCTGACTGGGTGAATAGATATCAATTAATTAGGTTAATAAAGGATGGTATGCCTTCTTAAGATCATTTTCAACATTATGGTCTAAATAGTAGCATATGGCTTAACTGTAAACTATTTTATTTTCATGTAAAATGCAAAAAACCTCCATCAAACATACAAAAAATTGAAAAACATTATTTAAAACATTAGTGGCAGGATTGCTTAAAAAAAAAAAAAAAAAAAAATAAAAGTGGGGAGGTTAGTAGATTTTATGACAATGACAAAACCCTGACAACTCCAACCTCTAAAAAAATCTTTAGCTTGACATGTATTGCCAATAAACCTGTGTCATCAGTAAAAGATATTTCTGTATCTGAAATACTTTGTTTTTACTTTAACACTATCATCTATATATAAAATTCTGTGACTTCTATTAATCTGTCTGTTCATCACACCCTCTAAAATAGCCATACATTGACCAATTGAAACTAAATTTTGAGAAGTGCAAACAGATAAAGGGCTACAAAGTATGGCTGGTTTTAATAGGGTGTGTAGCTTAGTACAAAAAAATTTTCATTAATTTGTTTGGAAAAATTAAAAGTTTTATTATTTAACATTTAAAAAATTTAATGATTAAAGTAAATACTTATTAATAAAAATGCAATATTATTTTTTTTTTTTGCACATCTTTTCTCTAAGTTTTTATAAATATTTCATTCTGGTAAAATAAAATGTACATTAGTAGCACTGTAAATATTAACACAGAGTCGAGTTTGTAAATCTTGACAAAAAATATTAGCAAGAACTTCAACAATACTAAATACTGTAAACATTTCAACACGTACCAGCATGTTGCAAAAAATATTCTAGTTACAAAAATTAGATTTTAAACAATTTCAACTGTTTTAATTACTTATTTATTATATACTGAAACAGTACAGAATCCATAAAACTTGAAAAAAAAAAAAAAAAAAAAAAAAAAAAAAATGTTTTTAGTATATATTTATCATTCCCTCAGATTCTCATCCAACTTTACTATAATGTTTAATATTCTACTATTATTCTGTATGTATGTATGACTATTATACAGCTCATGATGGACTTGATGACATGGAAGTAAACTCAAACACCAGCTCTTGAAAAGCTAGGATCATTGATTGATTTTTTTATGGGTTACCAACCCTTTGCAGGTTATTTAAAGCCAAAACATGGATTGTAAGAATAATTCTTTTTTCAAGTGAATTTTGCATTAACAATTTTTTTTGAGGATAATTCTTCAGAAATATTATTCCTGCTATTTAACCTACAGGGAAGGAGAGTGTTCACACCCTTCGCAAGGATATTTACCTGTAAGTGAATATAACAAGCTCAACTAGAATTCAAGCTGGTCTTGCCAATCTCTCATTCTGGGCAAAAGCTGGGATCATCAAAAAATATTATATTCAGAAAATTAAAAAAACTTTTTTCAAAAAATTTAAAAAAGGTTGTTCTGAAAATGTTGAAAAAATACATTAAAGAAAAATGCTTTTGATACACTCCAATAGAAAGCTAATAATTTGCAAATTCAACCAACATAATAGTTCTAAGACATTAATCTTCTTCTTGAAGGAGACAATTCAATGTTACCAAATTAATGAACTGCCTTAAACATACAAATGCAAGTGCCACAAGCAGAAGTTATATAATAAAGAACATAGATGTTATTAACTACTCAGCAAAGAGTATATGAGTTTAAGTCTAGTCTTTCGTGCTTCTTATTAAGCAAAGTTCAGTTTACTAGAGAAAAAACATTATATTTCTCTGAATTACATTATATTTAGTGTTATCAGTGACACAGGTAAAAATTCATCTCTCTCATTTCATGTCTACTAATTCACAAGAGATAAAAAAAAAACTTTTCACAATATTTATCAGCACCAAAACAAACAAAAAAAATTTAATTCATCACTCTTATTTTTCAAGAAAGTGCTGAAAGCTTCAAAATAGTTTTCATATGGAAGAAAATTATATTTGTATTCACACCCCAAGAGTATATGAAACTTGAGGGATAAATAATGGGGACTTCAGAAGAGACAGTTACAGAAGTGAAAGCAGAGTATGACAAGAAGAAACGTGTTCTAAGATACAAGTAATTATCACACAGCGTTCTTCTCATGAAATTGAAAAGAAGTCATTCAGTATAGCCATCATTGTGTGCCAACCTTGCCAGAACATAAAAGAAGAAATAGATAAGTTTTATAACATACCAGATAATACCAAAAGCCAGCACAAAGAGCTATCATCATAAGAGGGAAAGTAAATGCAAAAGTCAGAAAAGAACAAGACAGGAAAATAGTTGGCAAACTTGAATTTGAATCTTGCATTGAACATGAAGAAAAAAAAAACGGATCCACTGTTACAGAGATAACAACCAACATTCATTTGAAGAACACCCAAGACACTTGTGAATATGGAAAAGCATGAGACAGGAGACACAGAAAACAGATAGATTACATGGAGTAAGAAATGGTTTGTAAATTTTAATGTCTATAAAATGAAGCCACTACGCTTTGATCATCATAGAGAACCATCTTTATCATCCATCAAAATGGCTGATGCTAACCACCAGGAGAGCAACATTGCACTTTACTAGTTTCACGTTTTCTATTGACATGAAGTGGGGTGATTATATTGAATCAATTGTTAGAAAAGTGTTTCACTGGGTCATGCCAGACAATTTTTTCTCGTCAGAATCGATCTTCCACATTTATAAATATGCCATTCATCCATGCATTGAATATTGCTGCTATACCTGGTCTGACACTCTTGATATCCTTGACAAAATCCTAAGAAGTGCCTATAATGTTATCAGTCTTGATCTGGCATCTCAACATCAGTCACTTTTCCACTGATTAATATAGCTTCCCTATGAATATTTACAGGGCCAATTGTTTTAATGAACTCTCATCCTTAATACTTTGACTGCATGGACTTAAGTATACTACTAGATTGGTAATTAGGTCTCATTGTTTTACTGTTGAAATATCAAGGTGTCACCATAAGTTCTATTTTAATAGTTTCTTCTTACCTCTGGAATTCTCTTCCAATTTCTTACTTCTCTGCCATCTTCAAAGATTTAAATGCAATGTCAATTCTGTTTTCTTAAAACTTGCTCATTTATTCTCCTTTCTTCTCACTGATGTCTTCGTATTCTCTTTCACTTCCAGTAACCCCTTGCATCTTAGTGAAATGATTAAAAAATATAAAATTAAAAAAAAGATTGAGAGATCCAGTTTTACACTGAATCATTAACTGTGGGAGTGACCACATCTCACTAATATATAAACTGTGGTTAAGACTACAGTAATTAAAGAAAACCTGTTGTAGGTGGTATATTGACCCACAGACAGATACTGAATGATGAAAGACAACAACAAACAAAATGAAGAGTTGAGTAAAAAATATATTGCCAAATTTATTTTCATTAAAGAAAATAGATCAACAAAAATAGGATTAAAGTGCACTAGGCAATAATTATCTCTGCATATTTATGTTGAGAGTGAGAAGAGTGTTGTCCTGAAAAGGACAGTTTTGTAGTCAATGAAGAGTGTTGTCCTGAAAAGGACAGTTTATTGTTACTGCTGGCTAAGATGGCTGGAGCAGTGGCCAATGGCAAGCTGGAGATGATGATAGGCTAGCTGGTACAGCTACTGGTGGCTGGAACTGTGGGTCGGCTGTCAGATGCTGCTGGAACAAATACTACACTTTAAGCCTTGTCATCTTGACAGCAGAATGCTGTTTTTTTTTGGTTTGTTTTGTTTGTTTTTTGCTTCGAGTCCTTTTTATATCCTGAATCAGTCTTACAACAATGCTGGTTAAGCTTTTTCTTCTGGTTGTTTTAAATAATGTGGGAGTGTTGACAGGATACAAAAAACTAAAGCAATGCCTAAGTTACAATCCGACAGACTATGACATATTAAAAGCAAGAGAAGCAGTAAGTAATCAATCTCATGAGTTTGTGTGAGTGATGGTAAGAAGTCACAAGTTACTTAGAGTAACAAAAAACAAGAAGTTGTAGAGGGCCATGATCAAACACACATCATGGTTCATAAAAAAAAGAATCACATATAAACAGATATTTTCACAGTCATGCTTGCCAGTCTTGGAAATAAATATTTTCTTTAAATATAACTGACCATTTAAAATATAATAGCATAATTTTATTTTTTTTTTAAGTGAATTTACCCCAAGTAAGGCAGTAAAGCCACAAAGACACAAGGAATTATTGCATATGAAAGAATTAGAAAATATAAACATTACTAAAGAGTAAGAACAATGGAAGAGTAATCAAGAAGACAGTAGATAATGATTGACATTGATCTTCAAAAATTTAAATGCAAAGTTAATTGAAAAGCATGGAGCTGGAAGAGAGTTCCACAAGCAAGAAGTGTGATAAAAGATACTGTTAGCATAGAAATTACATTTACATCTAGCAAATTCAGCTGTAAATTGAAGAAACCTAATTGCTAATCTGGTACTGCACTTAAATTCATAAAATCTAGGTACCATAGCAAAGAGCTCATCCAAACAATTACCATGAAAGTATTTATAGAAAAGGCACAGGAAAACAACTTTACAGCAGTGGGAAATTGAATGTGGTTGATTGAAGTTCAAATAAAGTAAAAAGAATTATTGATTTGGACAAATCTTTCATAATCTATATTTATATTTTTATACTTGTAAAATCTAGCCAAACAAATGAAAACTTGTATTAAATGTCATAAATGAATAATTTTGAGATTAAACATTATTGTTCCAAGAATTATTTCAACTAAGTTCATTCTTTTGAAGATGTCTATCATTTTGAAAAAGGGCTTGTATCAGTTCATACATTGTTCAATCTATTGACTATTTGTTTTTGACATTTCATCTGATTCAACCCTCAGACCTCAGGTGTACAGTTAATTAATCAGAATAATATCAGTTGGATTCCATCTCTTCAGCGAGAAAATACAAGTGGTCATTTAGTAAACATATGCATGCAGTCACCAAGCAATTTTTCACCAATTGGTCAGCTTCACCTCATGCTGTGGTTTGATTCCTGTTTGTATCAATGTGAACAAAAACTAGGAAAGGCCTGGTGTCATTTCAACAAAGGAATGTAAGATGAAATATTGCCATGGTAAGAAAAGAAAACATGAATTCTGGTCTCAATATACTCATTTATTTATTCACGGGTTCACTGGGCACTGTCTAGGGTTGAAGTAAGTAAGTGATACTTGGGACAGCTTCACTGCTACTTCTGTTTCCTTTCACAACAGACAAACAGACCAAATTTTCCCTTCAGTCAACAAGTATTCAATGCATTGATAGATAGCTTGTAACTGTTTACATCTCCATTGATAGCTTATGACTGGTTCTGAACTAGAATATAATCTGATTATATTAGCCTGTTACTGGAACTCCTCACCTTCCAGCCAAGTGTCACTAGATCCTGAAAGTTTTTTTTATTTGTTTTCAAATGGACAGTGGGTGGTTGCTTTGAAACACTCACATCTTAATTTTACTGGTGATGCAGTTTTTGTTAAAATGCTGGTCCAGATAAAATCATCTACAGTTCACTTGATAATTTGAGTATCTTCAGCCACAAGATGATCATATCCATTGCAGTCATTTAATTATGAATTTATTTGGTTATATTAGATTAAATTATCTATAATCTCTGGTCTATGTAAATAAAATGTTGGCGAAGTCTTTCAGTATTTGAATTTATTTATTATTTATTTCATAATTGATTCATTTTAAAATATGGTGAATTTATATTTAAATTTATTTGAATTTAATTTATTAATTAAAAAGAAATTAAATCAATTTATTGCACTGCTAAACATAAAATAAAAAATTAAAATAAAGTTTTTAGTACAAATTGCTGTCAAAAAATCCCCAAAAAGAAAAGCAAGAGCCTTATTAATTTACTTTATTTAATTAAACAATGGAATAATTCTTTAAGTCCTTAGTTTGGCATAGTCTAACTTTGCATATGATCTATGATGTCTGTGTATATTTTTGGCAAAAACATTAAGAATACCATTCTTAAAGGTTTCTTCATATAAAGTTGGGTCATATGGGATACTAGGAACCTAGGATACTATATATTGAATACGTAACTACAGCAATGTTAGAAACCGATTTTCAAGGTTGGCTACTTCCTGGGAAATTAATTTACTCTGAATTACTATTGCAAACAGAGCAGACTCCTGAAGAACCTGACAAAAATATATCATTTGTCAATTTTACACTTTTTAGGGACACAAATTAACCAGAACTTTTTATTTTTTTATTATTTCACCCGAGGAAAGCAGTAATGCCACTAGTACACAGAGGTTACGTGGAGTGAAAATGAAAAAGAAAACTGAGAATAGGAAGGAATGAGGAAAAAACAAAAGATGAACAGGGCTCAAGAAGACAGAAGATGGCAATTGACATTGCATTTAAATTTTTGAAGATTGTAGTTATCAGGGAAGCAAGGAAATGCAAGTGTGAGAAAAGAAACTGTTGGAGTAGAAGTGGTGGTTGCATTTAGCTATTTCAACAGTAAAAGGGTGGGACCTAGATGCCAATCTAGTAGAATGTTTAAATTCATATATTCAGAGCACTAGGGAAAAAAGCTTATCAGAGCAGTTGCCATGAAAATATTTGTAGAAAAGACATAAGGAAGCCATATCATGTCATGGTGAGAAAGTGAAGGAAATCAAGATGCCTGGTCAATTACATTACAGATCCTTTTATCAAAAATTTCTCAATGTACAGCAGGAGCACCAGACCAGATGTGGCAACAGTATTCTGTACATGGACAAATGGTAGATTTGTAAATGTGCATGATGGATTCTGATGAGAAAAATTATGGGGTTATTTTGTGAATAAAAACTTTAGTGAAGACCCTATCTACCTATCTTTTCTACATATAGTATAGCATAGTATCTACTTTGTTTACTTTTCTGAATGTAACTTGAGAAAAAGGTCCTTTTTGAGGATTTTTTTTTATAAAGTCATACCTTAAAAAGTACTTGGCAACCATAGCCATGCAATATATCAAATAAGCAACCCTCTTTATAAATAACAGGTTTGAAATATACCTAATATCCCATCTAAACATTTATAACCCTTGCTGAACAATTTACCTTGCCTCTTATTTTAATTAAAGTTTAAGTAAACCATATCAATTCCAATGAAAACAGAAATTGATGTTAAACTTTTTATAAAGAATTGTTTTTAAAGTTGTAATTGACTTTTATTTATTTTTTAAATTGAAGTTACATATTTGAATTTATTTATTATTGAATTTAATTTATAATTCCTTTAAAAAACTAGCTTATCTATATTTAAATTTATTCAAATTTAATTTACCAGTGAAGACATATTTTTGCAAACTTGACAATAAGGATAGCAGTCATTAATTGTAACGAGCATGTGCGGAAACATCCTTGAACTGCCTGTGTGTGTTGTCGCCGGGCACACCTTGGAGTACCATAATGGACTCAACTGAGGATTACAAGAAGACGTGCGAGTCGTTTGGTGTCTTTTCTTGGACGACAAAAGCCGTTGCGGTCGGTCGGTCGTCCGTCGGCAGCAGTCTTGGGTGCCGTTTTGCTCGTTTGCTGTCGTAAAGTGTTCTTTTGGAAGAGAAGGCGTTCGTTTCAGGTTTGCAAGTAGGCGTTCATTTCAGGTTCGAAGGAGGCATTCGTTTCATGTTCACAAGAAGGCATTCATTTCAGGTTCACAAGTAGGCGTTCGTTTTTGTGTCACAAGTTGTTTCTCTTTTCCCCCCCGTTTTCTCACACAAGCTATTTCGGCATAGGTCCAGCACTGCAGCATTTGGTCCTTGCTGACGCCATTCCCATAATTTTTGAGAACAAACATCTGCGTTGGCTGCATACGCGTCAACGTACTCATTGAGTTCCCGATAGGCCGAACCTTCTGTTTGTTTTCCTGCAGAATGGCCATGAGGGGGATTAAACCCTTTAGGGGTCTGAGTTCCTCCTCCGGGTAAGGAAGCAGCCAGCCGTTATCTATCCAAATCTGGAGTTCCTGATCATACTCCCCCCGAATTTGTGCAGGAGCTGGATATTCTGCCAGTCTATTTCTTAATGTACCTGGAGGTTGGTTGCCAGAATCGCTTCCATTGAACAATGGTATCAGCTTCGGGTCGAAGGTCATAATGCCGTTTGCTGTTGTAAAGTGTCCATTAGAAGTTAAGGCATTTGTTTCAGGTTTGCAAGTAGGCGTTCGTTTTTGTGTCGCAAGAAGTTGTTTCCAACCACCCACCCCCCATTTTCTTGCACATTAATGACACCATATATGGTGGCCATGATATCTGGTAAGCAGTTTTTGTTTGTTGGTGCAACCATTCTTGTTCTTCTAGTTTAATCAGAGTCAGTGATGTATAATGTCCAGACAGTATAATAAGTTTGCCCTTGCAATATCAAACAATATGTATTTTCATTGAATATATATCGAAAATATTTAGAAGTCTAAGTCTCTATCTTTCAGACCCCTCTCCTCTACCTGGCATTTAAGAACTCCAATGTTCTTTTCAGTCAAGAACTTCATGGAGTGCTATGTGACCTTTTTACCTACCTCCCGTGTCCAAATACTCGAGTTGGTGATGAAGCCAATTCAAAGAGGCATATTCAGCTGCTGTTTATCAACAGTTTATGAATAATACCCAAAGGCTGGCAAAGAAATTTACACATTGTTACGTGGCCTGACAGATGAAAATAATAGATGAGAAATTGATAAGATATTTCTCTACAATGAAGAATGACCCTTGATGCATCTGTAAATTCATCATACAAGATACAATACAAATTTGTTTTCTTTAATATATTTTTAAAGCATTGGATTGATTTTGTTTTTTTATGGTTTATTAACACTGTGTGTTATTTAGAGCTGAAACATATTTTGAATTGTAAATTTTTGTGAATGAATATTACATTCACAATTTTTGAAAATAACAATGATTTTTTTCTAAATATAAGTCCTACTATTTAACTCATTCCAAATCATTATGGAGAAATATTTCCGTAACTATGTTCCTTTTTATGTCTTTTTTTTTATTTCACCAAAGACCAAGAATAAACAAACCATACATTAGCTGTGAACAACATGAAAATCATATTGAAGTTAGAGAAAAAAAAAAAAAAGAAAAAAAAAAAAAGAAAGAAATGAACATTATTTTTTTTTCTTTCCAAGACACACATTGTTCTGGAAACCCCTGATTAAACATGAATATTAAAGCTAACTTGAATGAAGAGATTTCAACAACAGATTCAGTTTATTATGGAAACAAAAAGAACATCATTTGTACTAAAATACAAAATAATGTATATACTGTATGTTGTAAATGATACTGATGCAACTCGTACAAGAATAAACTTTGTTCAAGTACATGACAAAATGGCTTATCTTGTACAAGTTAATTATACAGGGAGACAATGCTAAGTAGATTAGTAGAAACTGCATAGATAAAGAGGCAAACTGATAATCTATAAAATATCATGTGAAAATTATAAAAAGAGAAAGTAATCATTTGCCTTAACTTTTACTCTAAATCCACTTCCAAAATATATTAAGGTTTCTGTGTGAAATCTAAATTAAAATCAATTAATAGCTAAAATGGACCAAGATGCAAGCTACAAATTGGAGACATCAGTATTCTCAAGAAACAGTCTAGAAATTATTTTTCTTCTACAAGATACAATGGGTAAATTGTCACCATTTCATATTTTTAATTTTGTGCATGTGTGTTGTTTTTGATTTTGTTGAGTGCATAGTAGAGTCAGTTGGGCACAGTCTGTGAGAAAAAGAGCACATGACACAATTCACTAAATCAGAAATTTGAAAATGACATGCTATACTGGTTGACATTCATGCCAGAAGCTATAATACAAACACTTCAGGTTGTTTGAGCGTCAATCTGAAGACAGTGCAAAACATTCGGAAAGTGATGAATGAGTCTAATGGTGATTTTGAAGGCGTTTGGCGTGATCACTAATGATGGCGACATTTTCCTCCATTCATCTTCCTACTGGGCCTCAGACTCAAAATGGAGGCCTATATTAAATGCCTTGAGTGGGTAGTGCTGCCCTGAGTCAAGAGGGTAACTGCTGAAAGACCCTATGTCTGGCAACAGGACTCTGCACCATGCCACACAAGCAGGAGAACCCAATCATGGCTGTCAAACAATTTCTGTGACCACATCACCCACTTAACTCCCCTGACTACAACCCCCTTCATTATTATGCAGTTGAGCAACAAACCAACAAAACTTGTAATGTCAAAAATGAACTGAAGGCAAGGATTATGGCAGCATTCACCAATGTAAACAAGGAGACCATCCAGAAGAGTTGCAGGAGATCCCAATGTCATCTGGAGACAGTAGTTGAAGCCAATGGCAATTTTATTGAATAAATTTACTCTTTAGTATTTCAAGATATTTTTGTGTAATTTTGGTAAATATTTCTGTTAAAATGAGATGTCAGTGTTATTTTCATTTTTGCATCATTTAGACAACAATATATCCATCACCACTGTATGCACCATGTCCCTTCATGACTAGGGTGAACATGGATCTCCACAACCACCTATTCCATGTGACACTTAGCAACATTTATTTATTTGCCAACCCTCCTGCTCTCCCACCATCCATTCACACAAGCTAATCAAGTAGGTAGCCCACTGCCTTTGTTTATCTTTCTTTCCCTCTATATGCCCTGTGAGAGTTCAGTTTTCCAAGATTTCCTTGCTCATTATTTGTCCAAGAAATTTCAGCTATCTCTTCCTGATTCTGAGTATATGTGTTCTTTGTGTTACTGTTTTCTTTAGGACATTCTTTTTGCTTTGTTGGTCCATCCATAGAATTCTCAGTATCATTTCTATTGCCTCCAGTTTCCTCTTCATCTGTGATAAGATTGTCTAGCATTCAATGCCATACAAAAGCATTGATATCGCATAGCAATTCAGCACTCTTCTTTGTTTAAATCAAAATATTCCTGTTTCTTAGTACTTTGTTTAGCTTTTGGAATACATTTTTCACTAATCAGATGTGCATTCAGATTTTGGTGTCATATTTGCTATCCTTTGTTAAAACACTTCCCAGATATTTAAACTTCTGTACTTGCTTGATATTGACCTCTCCAATTCGTAGTTCATGTCTTGGACTTTTTTGTTTGTTGATAAACATACTTTCTATCTTGTTACAGCTTCTTTTTTCTTGCTTTTTTTTTACTATTTTGTTCAGGAGGTCCTACAGTTTTCTTTCTGAGTTGGAAAATCATTTCTTGTCCAAGTGTCCTTGAGAAGCCACAATGTTCTTGTCTTATTTCCAATGTAAATCTGCTTCATCAGGATTCAGATCATCAGCCTGGTTATGTGGCTCATTAAGTTGATTGTTCTATGGAGTTTGCATTTATTTGCACCTGGTTTCTCATGTAATATTATGTAGATAGATCTTCTGAGGGCTTAAAGTATGTTGCCACTGTTGCCTATTTCATTTGTCACTTTTGTGATCTTGTCAATGCCAAAATTATCCCAGTCTGTAAGCACCCCAATTAGGATTCCATCTGGTTATGCTGCTTTGTTTCTGTTTATATTGTCCAATGCCAATCTTACTTCATATTTTACTTTTATTTTTGTTTATTGTAAATGTCTCTCTCTCATATCATGACATAGTTCTGACATATTCACTCCCATCTTTGGAGTATTTTTCTTCTATTATCAGTCTTCTTTCCTTTAATTTCATACAGCCTGCTGATCAACACACCTCTTATCCAGTTAATTCATTTATTCTATTCTACATACTTGCTTTATCTGTGTTGCTCATCTTTTCTATTTCCATGCACTTTTTTTATTGAGCCATTCCTTGTTAGCTTACCAATATTTATGTTTAATTTCTGTTTAGTGTTTCATACTCTTTTCCATTCCTTGGTATTGTTTGTTGTTGATTTTTCACCATCTTTAGAATTTCCTCTTTCTTTTCTCATTTTCCTTGGAATCATCTCGTTTGCCAATGTCACATGATTCTCTTAATGCATTCCACTTTGAATTTAAAATCTTGCTCAAGTGATATATCTTTTTAACTGTCTATATACATTTCCTTGCAAAGTGAGTCATTCAGGATTCTGTCATATTGTAGTTTAAGTGTTTCCATAATTTTATTTAGATGTAGTAAGAGGTACGGTGGATTAATTGATAGTGGCTCAGATTGAGGAATCGAAGAGCCAGATTCCAGTCGAATCCATTACATTCACTGATGTGCTAATACCCTTGGGAAAGGTATGAATCCTCCTCTTCTCCCTCCAGCTATGGGTAAATAGCAGGACAGACCAGGTTCTATCACCTTGGATGGAAACTGGTCTACTGTAGAAAGAAATGGCAACCTACTGCAGGAAAAAATCTGACTCTTCATATCTTTCGATATATGATCGTCTAAGCATGTATCACGCATGGTACATAACTGACTGCAGCATACAACTGGAAGATGGTCACTCCCACAGTCGGGTATGTTTTACAGTGTCAAACTGAATTTCTGAAACTTCTGTTGATATTTATATAACTATTTTGGTTCTTAATGCCTCTTCTCAGGCTTCTCCATGTCCATAGGGTGCTTCTGAAACTAGTAAGTGTTGATAATTATTTGATCATTTGCTGTACACTACTGGACACAACTTTCACCTTTGCTCATTTCAAGTTCCCGATTCAAACTTACCAACGAATTTACCATTCTCATTCTTATCCAACCTTGACCTTCAGGTCTCCCATGATTTACATTGAGTATTGGCATTGTCCAGTGAGCTGTGAAAGTTATCAATATGTTCCTCTATGAATTGACAGTATCCTAGAACACATTTCCTCATGTCATTATCCAATATTAACCCTACACCTCTTTCATTTTCCTCTCGGTCTACATGTATTATCATTTGTCACTTACAAATTCTACATTAATTTCTCACCTAGTTTCACATACACATGAAATGTTGAAATTTAATCTATTCATTTCATGCTTGATATTTTCAAACTGTCCACATTGATGTAACGTCCTTATGTTCTAAGTCCCTATAACTATTTTCACTTGTTACGAATAGTTACTAGATAATTGTCCAGTATTGCCTGTTGCTCATGTCTATCCTTACCAGGCAAACAGTTCTTTTCCAAGGAGCTTGATCCCCATTATCCTTCATTTTGCGAACAGTTGCTAGATGACGGTCAGATACACCTGTTGCTCATTTCTTCCCTTACTGGGCAAGAAGTTTTCGCCAGTGGACTTTGCCAGTTTCACACCATTATCTTTAATACGTTGCTTATTGCCATGATTATCATTGGAATACATAGTGGAGTAGTTTTCCATTACCTTCCCAACAGTGTTTTTATTGAGATCCCAACTCTATCTGTCTATATTTCATACACTGATGTCCCCAAGGACACATGACCAAGTGTTGGTTGAAGCAACCGCAGTAGAGTTGAACAAAAACTTAGAGAGTTGAGTTACTCAAAGGAAATAACTGAAACTGAGATATCCAAAAACGGCATGGCACGTGGAACTAGAACAATCTACCCTTGTGGACAAAATAAAGGGTTCGGTTTGAAATTCCAACATATATCCCCTGAAGAAGGCTGGAGAGTACAATGGCCAAAACATGAATATGACAATAAAGATGAGGACAACAGTCTGAACAATGTAAATAGTGTAAATATTCCAACTTTATTTAATTGGCCATTGACTCATCAACAGTTCTTTTTCTCCTTTCTCCTTTTGAAGATGTCAAAACAAAGCAAGTACAAGAATTTAATTATCTGGGAAGTGTTTTAACAGATGATAGAAAATTATGATGCAAAAAGCTGAAGGCTTATTTCAATAGCAAAAGACACTTTCCGAAATGTATTAAGAAACAAGAAAACTTAATTCTAAACAAAGAGTGCTGTACTACTACATAATATCAATCTTCCTATATGGCAGTGAATACTTGATGATTCCTTCACAGATGGAGGAGATTTGAGGCAACAGAAATGTGATTCTACAGAAGAATGCTCAGAATACCATGAACAGTATATGTGAGCAACGAAGAAATTTTAAGGAAAATGGGGACAAAACACATTTGTACTTAAAATCAGAAATAGACCATTGAAATTTCTGGGACACACAATGAGGAAAGAGGGCTTGAAAAATTTGACACTCACAGGACATACTGGGAAACAGTATGAAATACTCAGTAACCTACCTAACAAGCTTTTGTGCATGGATGGCAGAACAAGGACTAAGAGGAATAGTAAAGGAACAAACACTGCTGAAAGCTACATAGGATATGAAGTTGTGGAGGGCCATAATTTCTGAAAGAACATGGTACATAAAAGAAGATTCACATTCCTCATTGTCTTTTTCAGATAAGAATATAAAATTTCTTACCTTTTCTTGTATATCAATATTCTACTTGTAAAATCCGTAATTGCCATGTAAAATCTGTAAATTAGAGAGAATGAACATTTACTGGTGATTTACTCTAAATATATTTGACAGGCTATTAGAGCAGGACTCTAAATTAATGTCATCACAGGGACATTAAAATATTATTAGGTTGGTGCAAAAATAATGACAGTTTTTGATGTATTTTTTAACGTCAAAAACAGTCATTATTTTTGCACCAACCTAATAGTATAGGACAACTGGTAATTCTAAACCCTTAAAATATCTCAGTGTATGAATCAGTTATAAAAAATTTAGTATAGGAAATAAGTCTATACAACCATTTTGCCAGATAATTAAAAATGGCTTCAAGTAAATGAATCATTTGGGTCTCAAAGAATATAAGACCTAATCAGACCCTCTAGACTAGTGTTACACATTCATAAAGAACTTTACCAAATAACAAACACCACATCACTGGAATACTTCTAACGGCTACAAAAACTATTATTATTAATGACTTTTTTTATTGCACTGAACAATTAGGTACTTAATGATTTTATTTATTTATTGTTTTTTTTGGAGTATGTGGTAATAACATAAGTACATCCCATCTACACTCTCACTTATAAACATCCATTACCATAAAATAAAATGTTTTCTGCACTAAAGCTGAATTAGACAAATAAAGCTTCTACTTAGAGTTGTTATTCTTATATTACAATTTATTTGACTATTTCACTTTCACAATGATGGAACATATACTCTGCCCAGACAAACTAATCATGGATCCAAATTCTCAGAAAGTTGAAAGAGATTACTGTCATTGAAAATTTCTTGGAGGAATGTTGTGACAGAACACCCAACAAGTTACATTACTTAACAAAGTATGTATTAGCTACTGTATTTCTCAGATACATCAACCTTTTTATTTTATTTTTTTTTAAACATTTTAAGCAGAGACAAGAAAGAACATGGCTGAAGCTGTTGTCATTACGATCAACCCTTCTATGCCCCTAGCAGTTGAGACTGACACATTGGACTTCATAACTACCTTGTTAAGACATTCTGGACAACATGAAGCATTCTTTTCAAGAACTCTTTTATGGTCTGAGCGGCAACAATCGACGATTGAAAAAAGAGAAATATGCTTAGAAAGTGGCAACACTATCTAATCAGTCAACATTTCTATCTAATCACGGACTAGAAATCGGTCAGATTTATGTTCAACCATTTAGAGTTGAACATACAGCAAGTAAAATAAAAAAAACAAAAAAATAGCAAGGTGGCAGATGGAGCTTTCTTGCTTCTCATTTGACATAACTTATCACACTGACAAAGAGAATGCTGCAGTCAACAGGGCATACAGCTCAACTATCTGTAGAGATGATTTCCTTAAACTACATAAGGAACAGTGCCACCTGGGCGTGATGAAAATGCTACACATGGCCCAAATTAAAAACTTGCCCTTGTTATGGTCTAGAATGATGATATTTCATCATTCTAAAATAAGCTTGCCAAGTGAGGATAAAAAATAAAGATATTTCATCATTCTAAAAGTAACCTTGTCATCAGTGATGATAGAAAAAGAAGGATATTACATCATCCAACCCTCATCATTATAAAAATGACCCTTCCACCACAAGAGAGCCAGTAGAATAGAGTAGTGTAGACAAGAAACCCTACAGCAGTAGACCAGTAGTAGTAGTACAGAAACTCGTGTCTTTACCAGCACTCCATGAAGACTGAAAACAGACTATGTCAAATGCCATCCTCACAAACAAAATTTTTGGAACCAAACCAAGTAAGCACTAACTTTTAAACAAAAGACACACTGAGCACATTTCCACACGCCATACCAATATTCTGTAATTCACATCACTAAAAGAAAATACAAATTCTTGCTATTTATGTCAACATGTGTCTCAAGTTTTTATTGTTTATATTATTGTTGTATGTTTTAATTCATTTCATTTTCAATATAAAACAAAAAAGAAAGGATTCCTCCTACACTACAAATACATATATCAATGGGGTAATTACTTTAATAACACTCAACAAATATTTGTATTCAAGTCAGGATTACTACTACATCAACCCTAACTTACCTACCCTGTTACACCCTTCTCAGTTGGAGATGTGAAGGTGGCAGTAAAGGCCTGATAAATATGTGTAGAGTTCAAGCCTAGGTTCTACAAGCCTAGAACTGGTAAGGTTATAAAAGCCACTCAACCTTTTGAAAGACTTGCTCTGGATTTTAAGGTACCACTTCCATCAAAAATGATGAATAAGTACCTACCGACAATTATTAACGGGTACTCTAGTTTTTGACTATTTCCTGTTCAAAAATGGCAATAACAGAAATATCGACAGACTGGAAATATAATAATCTAAAGTGGAAGCAGCATTAACCAAACTGAACAGAAACAAAGTGGAAGGGCCAGATGGAATTGTAATAGAGATGCTGGTAGCCTTCAAAGATTTAGGCAGAGACAAGATTACAGAAATAATGAACAAAATCTACAACAGTGGGGATATACCAGAAGATCTAATTAGATCTATTTTCAAAGCACTGTTTAAACATTCAGGTACAAACAAATGCAAACTCCATTGGACAATCAGCTTAATGAGCCATATAATGAAACTGATCACCTGAATTCCTAGGAATAGGATGTGCAGCAGAACCAGACCAGAAATAGGTCAAGAACAGTGCAGGTTCATTAAAGACACTGGAACAAGGAACACAATATTTATGCTCAGAATGTTAACAAAAAGAACAATAAAAATGTATAAGGACATGTACTTGTGTTTTATAGAATTATGCAAAGGCATTCAATAAAGTATGCCACAAAGATCTGTTGGAATTGCTCAGTAAACTTGGGAAAGATATTAGAATAATCAAGAACCTATACTGGCAGCAAACTACCTGCATACAGATAGAACACGAGTTCAGCAGATATACAAACATAGAAAGAGGTGCAAGACAAGGATGTATCTTCTCATCTGACTTATTCAATCTATACAGCAAGGCAATTCAGAGAGAACTAAAAGTCCTACCAGGATTCATTATTGGTGGCCACAATCTTAACAACATAAGGCAGGCAGACGACACAGTATTAATAGCAGGCATGGAAAGAAATTTACAAAAACTCCTGCAGAAGGTAATGAAGGAAAGCGAGAAGAAAGGATTATGTATCAAGAAGACTGAATGATTGTTAGATAAAGTGTGAATTGCAAATCAAAGATATTAAAATCAAAAAGTGTAGAAATTTAAATTTCTGGGAAGTGTTTTAATAGAGGATGGAAAGTGTGACACTGAAATCTGAAGGAGCATTGGGATAGCCAACGATGCATTCCAAAAGCTAAGCAAAGTACTAAGAAATAGAAGAATTTCATAAGAAACAAGGAAAAGGGTACTAAGTTGCTATGTGATATCTGTCCTTCTTTATGGCAGTGAGTCCTGGATGATCTTAAAGATAAAGAGGAGAATTGAAGCAACAGAAATGTGGTTCTGCAGAAGGATACTGTGGATGAACATGTGAGCAACAACAAAATTTTGGAGAAAATGGAAAAAAAGAGGAAAAAAATACTTAATATCAGGAAGAGAAAGTTGAGGTTTCTGGGGCTTGTAAAATCTGAAACTCACAGGACAGAGAAAAACAACACAGGACATACATAGTGAGCTTGAGTAAATGGATGGCGGAATGGGTTAGGAGAAATAACAGAAAGACAAAATTTATTAAGCACTACAAGGGACAGAAGGTTGTGGAGAGCCATGATCACCTACATCCTGAGGGGACATGGCTCATGAAGAAGATTCATGTACTATCAGACAGACTTAAACTTTTTTTAAATATGGAAAGAACAAATTTACAGCTTCGAACATGTATTTTCAATAACAGGTATTTGATATATGAATGTTTACAAACACACTTGTAATATTATGAATTTAAAAATTATTAATAAATCTTAATATTCATTAAGGCTTGGTTCAAAACCAATTAAAATTTGGCAATGTCCATAAAAAACAATGTGTCAATAGGACACGTTTTTCCCTTGAGATTGATATTATTTTAACTACTATCACTTATCGGCAATGTTTATTGTTTTAAAAAGCAATTACTAGAATTGTAATAAAACCTAAACATGTGAAAGTGAATTTATACATTTTCTTTCTTCATTGAGAGTTGACAACAAAAATAATAAACACTATTTATTATAGTGTTTATTGGAATGGTTGGCAAAACACTGGCTAATTGTCACTCAATTCAAACTTTATAAATTGGTAAATGATTAATATTGCATTGCATTAGTTTTATTATAATTGTATTGGTTTTTACAATGTTGTAGGACATGCAGGGTTAATCCTGGTCTACAACAACCAATTATGAACCTACTCACCAGTTGATTCTAGATCAATTCCTACACCGGTCAATACTGCTGTTGGTCATTGAAGTTCGCCATTCCAGTCTGTGCCCCACTTCACCCTATGTTGTGTTTTTTGATCACAGAGCTGATAAAGACTGAGTTGTCATCAGCAATTTTAGCATTGGTTTGAATCACGGTGAAGTTATGACAAAAATAAAAATGTTCTTTGCAGATGAAATAAAGAAAATACAGGAATTTCTTCAGGGTCTGTTTTCTATGGGGTTTATATCATTCTCTGTACAGAAATATTAACCCATCCCATTTCGTATTCTATCGTGACACTTTGCTCAATTAAGCTAAATCTGGAACAAGACTTAAGATGGGGGTTCTCTTTGGCAGCAAGTCACATGGGATCCGGCAGTTCCAGCTGCTGTCTGGTCTCATCTGCATCTCTGGCTGGCAACTCTGAAACTCAGGAAGGTTGCTTCCATGTTCTGCTTATATTGACTTTTTTACCCAAGTTTGGCATGGGGCTGGCATGTTTGGGCGGCCCAATGTTTCCTGTCTTCTAACAAGAGTTCTTTGTTGTCTGGCTTTGGAAAATTAACTATCTCTCCAAACTTAGGAGACCCCCTTTCCATGGGTAGTGGTTGTAGGTACAGACCCATCCAGATAACTCCTTATTTGTATCTCATAGTATTACTTCGAAGTGGGTGTAAGCAATTCCTCTGTCACTCTTAGTATCTTACCTATGCCTTTCACCTTGGCTGTGATCATTTTGACAAATCTGATTTTTAAACCTTGTGGCATGGCTTAGCTTCTGGTCATTAATTGGGATTATTGTCAGCTAATTTTTCCCAGCCTAGTCTCGTTCATACAATCAGAAATTTATGAGCTGTTTCCTCTGCCAGCTATCTCCATATCTTAATAACTCAATCACACTTATAAACCCTGGGCTGGGTCTTTACATAAAAAAATTCTATTTCTCAATTTGCTTACAATTTCCACTTTTTGATAGGTAGAATAAATCAATTTCTCAATTGTGCCTTGTCCTTAAAAATTACCAATTATTCTCAATCGATTTTCTTTTCTAGCTGGTCTTAAGGTGTTTTCATAACTTCCACTTTAAGGCAGCTCCATCATTCAATTGTCAGCCCAGCTTTTTCCAGATGGCCTCTGTGGTAATATCTTTCCCCAAAACAACAAACTCCTTTTTTTAAGCAGTCCCTGCTTAAAAAAATAAACTTTAAGATTTGAAAGCAATTTCACTTCTTTCTCTCAGTTTTTCTATCATTCCATTTTTTTAAATCATTTCATCTTATTCCAAGTTATATTTTAAATTTAACTCTTCTCTTTCTGTTTGCCAGTGTCACAGGTGTAAATATAAAATTATTCTTGTAAATAAATAATCTAATAGTGTTTAATATTTTTTTATAAATTCTCAAGAACAGAAAAAAATGGATAAATTCAATTTCATCATATGCTTAGATTTTATTATAATTCTAACCATTGCTTTTTAAAACAATAAACATTGCCGAAGAGAGAAAGCAGTTAAAATAATAGTGGTGTTAAGGGAAAAACTGTCTTTTTGAGACACCATTATTTTTTGCTGGCACAAAGGCAGTGACATGTAGAGGCTTGGTTATGGCAACTCCTTGATTGTATGCCCCCAAGACCCTAGTACTGGGTGGGCCTATAGGGCCTAGTACTGAGAAATGATGACATTTTAAATATGTAAAAACAGATTAAACATGAAATAAACACTTTATTCAAATTAAGTATAAACTAAATTTGTATTTCACTCTTTGATTGGATGTACCCTCTTGATATTGATGGTGGGTCCATCACACCCTCTACACAAAGGTTAAACATTGCCACAAAATTCTTTGTTTAAAATATTTTCACATTATATAGTTCAGACCATTTTTCTGGTCTCTTTGGAAAATTTGTACATAAATTTGTTCAATGTCTTCTGAGCACTTTCATAAACAGTTGCCAAAAAATTTTATTAAAAAAAAAAAAAAAAAAAGGCATGACACCACAAAATGATACATGAAGAGGCAGTACTTGAAAATTACTAAAGAAACAATACACACATACAGAGACAACAAAAAAAATAAATCTTTTGGATAATGGCTTATGACAGATGAAAACACTCAGAAGACATTGGACAATTTATATTTAAATTTTTCTGAGAAACCAGAAAATGGTCCAAAACATTAGAATTAAATAAAAAAAAATGTTTGCAATCAATGAACTATCCTTGGTCTTCAAGTAAACCTGCATAAATTAAAACTTTTTGCACAAATACAAGCAATTCAAATCTCAATTTACTAAATAAAATGTGTCTAAAAACTGAATATAATTCTAAAATAAAGGTTAACACAATCAAATGTAAAACAAACATATTAGGGTGTATCAAAAGTATTTTCATTTTTTAACCTCTTGTGAGCAGCTGGGCATTTATATTTTCAGATTATATCATGCTTTATATACAGTATCCTTTGATGATCCTTACTCTTCTAAAAGTTTTAGACTTCTGATAGATGCATTCTCCTCTGTTTTAAAATATAACCAACAACTGATGAGGGTTTTCTTCTGGGCTTTATTTCAAGAAACAAGTCACGACACTTAAAACAGTTTTGAGCAATATGCTCAGATCTTGCTTTATTTACTTCCACTTCCCAAATTCTCCAAGCAGTTTCAATGTTGAAAAACTCTTTTAAGTTGGGTTGGTGAATTTAATAACAAATCAACTCCTTTTTAATTATCTAATGTTGAATATAAGTTTTATAGGACACAAATCACAATGAGGTCCTAAATAGGTCTAATTTGCACTTGAATCAATGGGTAGGCATTGGACAGATTTATACAAAGTATCCAAGTATCCACCCAGAATTTTTTTTTTTTTTTTGAGGGAGGATTCTTACCCCGCTACAGGAGATACTGTCAGCATAGTCCAAGATCTACCAATAGGCAAACTTCAGAATTGCCAGAATTCCAATACAACTGCCATTATAACAACTGAAATAAAAAGTACGGCTAAGTACCTCTTTGGTACCTCAACTTTACAAACTTAAGTACAGTATTAGACTAGCAGCAAGGTCTTAAAGTTGAAATGGTTAGGTGTAATCTTAAGTGCTATGCTAACAATTTCTTCTCTCACACTTATGGAACTCTCTTCTTATTTCTTGTCAAATTTAAATGCAATGTTATCTTTTGTTTTCTTAATTCCTGTTCTTTTATTGTTTTCTCTCCTTTCTTTTTCCCCTGTGACTTAGTGACTTTTAACCTACTTGGGATAAAATGAGTAAATAAAGAAATATGCAGTCTTGATAATGGTTATATATATATATATATATATAATGGCATCAAACAGACTCTTTAGATGCTTATGCAAAATAAAGCTTCAAAGTCTGTTAAAAATACTTTTGATACACTTTAATATGTCTATACAGTAAATGATTATATTCTACTCTTCTTGGTGCTATTAAACTCCCTGTAGCGAAAGTGAGTGCAAAAAACACAACCAGAATTTGAACTCACCATACCATTTCCACTTTCTCGGCCACTAACCATTATGCTATGCACATATCCATGATTATAGTCTAAGGTACTGAAAATGTTACATAGACATGAATAGACAGTTGGCTTAATGGTTGGTTAATCACATGATTTTGAAGATTTTAGGGATGATATGGTACATTCTTTATGGCTTAAGCAAATAGAGTTACTTAGCTGGAACCATCTTCTCTCCAGGTAAATATAAAGCAGGTAGTATTGGGTTATGTGTTATCAGCAACTGCTGCCTGAAAGTATACTCAGATCTTTTGGGATCCTGATGATACAATTATATATGGGTGAACCTCTAAAACTCTAGATGACCAGAGCCTGGCAGTTGATCTCTTCTCTGACCTAGCTGTAACAGGTCAGTGGGGCAAGGGAAAAACTGGTTGGTTACATTCAGTGTCTCAAAAACTAAACTCGTGGTATTCCATCATAACTATGTAAACCCTGAATTTTTCACTATCTTGATGAAAAAATAAATGTTCTCTCAGGGAGGCTCCATGTCTTGAGTGTCTACAAGTTTCAAATAAGGATGATGTTTGTCAAGACTCACAGCCTTCAGTTGCTTAAAGTCATTTTTCATCATTGATTTTATAAAGTAGTTGTATCCAGCTGACAGTTTAGGTATTTCTGAACAGGTTTGACATCATTCATGGCATCCATATGAAAGGCTCATGAATTTAGTTGGAGAGATGATTTCAAATTTCAGTCAGGATCGTTAGTGTTATATAGGAATAAAGTGTTGCTGCCGACACTGGAGTTCAAACACAGATCACCAGAGAACACAGGCGATCCCATTTTGAATAAGTAGATCACATGATGGTAAAGGAAATTTATATATGGGAATTAACGTGGCATCTAAGTGATCACTATTCGGATCACTAGTCGGTGGTTACTTTTCGAGTGAGTATTATCGTGCAAGTACTATTAGAGTTATTCAAAGGCATCTGACACCAGTATTGTTCAATGGCATTACTATAGTTGTATCTGAGATTACAAAATCTCTACTACAACAAGCATTACAAAAGTGACAATGAATATTTGTTAACATTACCTAAGTGGCAACAAGTATTTGTTGACATCACAAAAGTTAGATTCAATTACATCTTGAAAAAGGTATGAATTCACCTCTTCTCCCCCAAGCCATGAGTTAATTAGTAAGATTTGTATCAGTAAATCATTATTATCTCCAAAAATTCATACAATCTAAAAAAAAGTCTTTAAATAACTTGCAAAAGGTTGATAAGCTGTAAAAAGCAATCAATCATGAATTTGGTGGCTTAGTAATTTTAAGTTCAGTCAGTGGATTTGTTAGTACAGCCTCAGACTTCCTGCAAATAAAGCAATAATTAAACAGTAGTAAATAAGATGGCATAATTCTAGACATGGACAGTGGAACAAGAAAGTCTAGTTAGCCTGTAGATAATGGGTTCAGATTGAAATTCCCTAAAGGTTACCTAGATTGACAAACACCATAAGAAGGGTGAGAGGCATAACAGCCAAAACATTGTGATAACAACAACTAAAAGGAGGACAATAATTTGAATGTAAATACTGATAAATTTGCCATTTCAGGCAGAAATAAGTGACACATTACTTTTACCAGTTTTGTTTCAACAGAGAAGTTACATCCTTTAATCAAAATGAAGACTAGTTATATACATAAATTTTCATTTCAAAGTGGACAATTATCAGAAGAAAAAAGCTAAGAAAATAATTATTGAATAGAGAATTTTCAATTCCATTATTATAGCTTCATTTTCACTTTAATTTGAAGCAGAAGATGGTATTTGTAGCCTAAAAGGCAAAACATTCATGTGAGATTTCATTCATGCATAACTGAAAAAAAAAAAAAAAAAAAAACACAGCGATATCAACACAAAATACTACATATCACCTTTTATATCCAGCTTAAAAAGCAAATGAAAATATTAGCCATTTCCTTATAAGTAAACATTGAGCATTCATTGACCAAATGGCTAGTGTTGTTGGTTGAAATTTATCAATCTTTCTCTTAAAACAATTTTTCAGAAAAAATAGGTTTCCTAAGTCCACAAGCTGTTATTGCTCTTTCCAGTATTGATAGAGATTTACTTCCTAACTTTTCTTTTGAAGTAGTGCAGAACATTAATACCTTGATTGTGTCCTTATTTTCTTTTGAAGCTACATGTGCTATCCATTTTAGTTGTGGCTGCTGTTGAAAGTCCACAAGAGATGCATTTTCAGTTATCCAGTACAGTTCTTTGTTTGTGATTCTGTCGCACCAGTACACAAGTTTTAAAGGAGGATGGTCTTTGCCAAAATACTCAGGCTTCATTTGCTTAAAACCATTGTAATACTAGAGAAAATTGCTTACCCCCAGGCCCAAAACACATTCGGACATGTCTTGCACATAAAATATCCTCCCACCGCACAAAAAAATGGCAGTTTCATGAGTCATATATTTAAAACAGATAGATCTCAGAGTAAGACACTTTTGCAAGGATCTCTTAATATATGCAAATTTTAACTCTCACTCAATTTATAAAAGTGCTTAAAGGGGTGACAGAGAAAAGTGCGACTGCTGTAGCAAACAGGAGACATGTGTTGTTGGATTGGTTGACTGATATTACTCTGTTGGTGGAAGGGAATGGATTAGGGAACTTTATTACAAGCCAGAAAAAAAACTGACATTTTTAACCATTGATCTTAGAAAGCATTTGTATACAGCTGACAGTTTAGTTATTTCTGAACAGGTTTGGCACCATGCATGTTATCCATATGAAGGTCTCAATCTAACAAGACTATTTAAGAACATGACTCAAGTTTTCAGGTTAATATTTTGGTTGTATAGAAGTTTGTGGTACTGGGGGAAAAATGTTTTTCTTAATTATTTTTCTTTAATTTTTTATTCCATTTCCAAAGTAGTTCTGTCTTTCAACTTCCACATTTCAAAGGCCTTTGACAAGGTGTGGCATAAGGGGTTACTGCTCAAGCTTTCTAGCTATAGTCACTGGAAGAGTCTTCTCATTTATAGTCTTTCCTAATGGGTAGGTCCTTGAAGGTAGTTGTTAATGGCCAGTCCTCTGAGTCCTAGGTGATTAATACAGGTGTCCCTCAAGGTTCACTTCTCAGTCCAACCCTCTTCTACACAAATGATCTAAGAGTATACTCCGATCATTTATGATTAACTATGCTGATGATTACAACAGTATTTAAGTGCACTTCAAAAACCCTTGATGACCAGAGTCTGGCTGCTTATCTCTTCTCTGACCAAGCTCCAGCAGCTCAGTAGGGAAAAATTGGCTTGTCACATTCAATGCCACAAAAAACAAACTAATGACCTTCCACTATTGCTGATCAGACCCTGAACTTTCACCAATCGTGCTTCCATGATTACTACAAGCTTAATCTGTTGAGGTCTAGAGTTAACCATTATTTTCCACACATAGCTACATAAGTTGTGCCTCTTACAGGGTGAAAATCCCCTTAAAAAAAACTACAAAGAAATCATATATATATAAAAATGGTGGTACCCGTTTGGAAGAACCTCGGATAGCTCAACTTGCAGTAGAACAAATCAGTACCTGAGGCAAAATGGGAAATAAAAAAAGAAAGAACCAAGAACATTAAAACAAGGTGAAAACAATCGTCAAGTGTTTAAACTCTAAGTTGAAGAATATTGGTTAGCTTACAAGTGGTCTGACACACAAGTAGACTGGTGTAATCCCCAGTTAAAGCTAATTCTGAGTCATTTAATGGAGAGATATATGGGTGAATAGAGACCACTTATGCAAATGTGTTGGGCAGGTCCATTCTAGCAAGATGGACCAACCCACCTGTTGCATCAGGCACTCTCCTATAAAATGAGGTAAAATTAGCTGGCTTGCTTTTTCAGAAGGCAGCCATGTTAGCAGGTAAGTCACTTGACTTCTACACAAGTCAAAAAAAAAAAAAAAAAAAAAAAAGACAACTACGTAAAATACTCAATACACTAAGTAGAGTGATAACGTAAAGTAATCCTAAGGAGCTAGGCAAACCTACCTCGGTTTCACCTAAACAGATCTCCAGGGTAAAGCCGACTTTACTCTGAAGATCCGTTTAGGTGAAACCTAGGTAGGTTTACTTGACTCCTTAGGATTACTTTAGGTAATATATTATAAATTAATTGATTTAAAATGTTTTTTTCGCTACACAGTTCTAACCATGTTTCAAAAATGGAAGCTAAAAGCTTTGAATTTAATTTTGTAATTAAAGACATTAGTTCCATTTCATCCTCAAGCGAATTTTGGAGTAACTTATTACTGGGTTTTAAAAGCACAGCAAAAATCTTAATTCACGTTTCCAAGAATACAGAGAAACCCATTCATCTAGACAAGGGGTGTTTGCAAGTTCATTATCACTGTATTTTGTTGTATCAGTTATTAGTTATGTTTTGGTAGGGGTAGGGATGTATTTTTCAATGAATTCTGACATCCATTAAATGCATGTCATCTGGATTTTTTTTTAATTTATTGTTAACGGCAAAAATTCTTATGGCATTTATTTCTATTTGTATACTTGAAGATTTTGTGGGAGTGTTTAGGTTAGAATACATTTTATTTAACTGCGATTTTAAAAATTTTCACTTTTAATATACTATATTTCTTTTTAAAACAAGTAAATGTATTAGAATCACTTACAGTATGTAAAATTATTTTCACATCAAGTATAAGTATGTATATTACTAGGTCACAATTTTTTAAATTTATATTTAAATATTATTTAAGTAAAATTTTTGACAATGATGGCAAAAATAGCTAATTAATTTCTCTGATTTAGTAAACTTTTATTTTTTATATATTTTATATAAATCCAGTAATAAACTGGAGAAACTATATATTACTGGATTTATATAAAATATAAAAAAATATATAAAAAATAAAAGTTTACAAAAGTTTTTAAAAGTTTATTTAATTATAAAATTAAATTTGAAGCTTTTAGCTTCCATTTTTGAAACATGGTTAGAACTGTGTAGCAAAAAAAACATATTTTAAATCAATTAATTTATAATATAAATAAATTTACATTGAGCACTATTTTGTAAAAATAAAAATATCTATAAGAACACCGGATTATATATCTTACTTTTCTTTCTTTCTTTTTATATATATATATATATATATATATATATATATATATATATACACACACTCCAGGAAAGGAAAAACTTGTACTGCTATTGTAATACTAAATTCGACATTACAAGATTAATACAAGTTACCTTTGAACTCAACAATCACAAGAGATACACAAATGACCTTTAGCTTCCAGACATTTATTAGTCCAGCAAAGTGCTGCTTGGGAAAGTTTGGCTGAACTGTCCAGTGAGATAGCTGCACATGCATTTTCAATTTCTTCTGTAAGGGCCACCAATATATTCAATTTTTTGCAATACCCAACATCCTCTAAGGTCCCCCACCTATGGGTAGAACTATGCAAGTGTTAATTTAACTGCACCTCTTTGTCCTAACAAATTCTCATTCAGATATGTACACACATCTTGCTGGTTGTGTGGCAATGCTCCATCTTGTTGAAAGAGATATTTATCATTTCCATAATATTCATGTATGGCAGTGTTATTTCAATTTGATAAAACTATGAAAGTCAAGTCTTTCCTTTCCTGAAGTGTGTATACATTTTTTTGGTGGACAGTGTGTGTGTGTGTGTGTGTATATATATATATATATATATTTTCTTTCTTGAAAGAAGAAAGTGTCCATAGACATTACACTTCTCTCAAAATCAGGTTTGGTTAGCAACCTAAAGTTGTATAGGCAAAGAAAGAACTGAGCAGTATAACTGTCCAATATATAAACTAGTATATAAGTCAGTTGGTGGTTTAACCAGACATTCAAAAATATACTAAGATGTATTTCAGCTAGTGACCTCAAAAATGGACAGTTCAAGTGTTACACCAGCAAATGATTATGCTGGACTGAAGAGTCATATATGTGCACACTGTCATCTAGTGATCAATGAAGAAATGGTGTTCTTGTGGCAAAAGGGAAGCAATCATTATATACATATATATAATAATAATAATAAAATAAATAAAAAAGCTAACGATCAAAGTTGAATCAGACCAGGAAGCAGTAATATTAAAAAGTGCTCAATACATCTATGAAAAAAAAAAAAATTACAATTTAAAATGTAGAGCTTTTAAGCATAAAAATTAAATCAGCCTATATATATATATATATATATATATATATATATAGATAGAGAGAGAGAGAGAGAGAGGGGGGTTATAGTTGTTTCGAGAGAAAAGTGTATATTTTAAAAAGATGATCAACTGCAAATATTTCTGGTTGAAATGTGGATTTTTTTTAATTTTAGAATATATATTATACACTATTTTCCATAATCCTGCTACATGTGTTTCTGGTTTCACAACTTTCTTCAAGCAAAAAGTAGATATTTCCACATATTATAAAAATGAATTTTTTGCATGGTAGCGATTCAAATATCTTTCTTGGACAAGAAACACATGTAGCATTATTACAGAAAATAGAATATAATATATATTTTAAAATAAAAATCCACATTCAACTAAAAACATTTGCAGTTTATCTTCTTTTTAAAATATATATGTGTGTGTGTGTGTGTGTGTGTGTGTGTGTGTGTAGGCAGCATATCTTCATTCAAACATGTTTCATTTAATAATATAGACATCATATGTCTATTTTTATAATAATACTTTTTAGTTCTCCAACCAGTTGCTTGATGCTAAGATGAAATTCATCAAGGAAAGCACCATAGTTTTTTCTTATCCAAGAATTTTCGATCTCCTCCATTATTATCTTCAGGGGTGAATTACAAAGACAAACTTATTGTAACTGTTGTGATGGTGATTTTTAAAAACATATGTGAATACTCTGTTAAAATTATTTTAAAATTTATCTGTTGTAGCAATGGAATTTTTTGAAAAACACACATCCTAATATAAGGAAGAAATATAACTAGTATCCAGAAAATGAATATATATATATATATAGTTAAATTCCCAGATCAATTCTGTGAACAAGATCGATTGGTATAAGATGACAATTGAAAAAAATCTTAGATTTTGCCGATGTGTTTCGTCTTCTGACTTTTTCAAGGCAAAAATGAAATCGAAATGTTTTTGTTGTTATAGTTACATTAAAAAATACAAATTTAAAAAGATAGACACTTCTGTCTAAGCCTTTTTTTTCTGGTTAATGTAAGTTACCTTTATAGTAAGGGATTTTTTTTTTTTCCAATTGTCATTTTATACCATATATATATATATATATATACACACACACACAAACAGAGGGTGGTATGGATAAATTAACATCTACATTAAGCAAAAATGAAAATAACACCGACATCTCATTTTAACAGATAGATTTACCAAAATGACACAAAAATATCTTGAAATACTAAAGAATAGATTTATCCAATAAAATTGCCACTGACTTCAACTACGGCCTTCAGATGAATTCAGAATCTCCTGTAACTATTCTGGACCGTTTAAGTTGGTGAATACTGCCATAATCATTGCCTTCATCTTATGGTGTTACAAGGAGTTTCATTGATCTCTCACTCAACTGTGCCCCACACATAATGATCAAGGGGCTTGCAATCTGGGGAGTTAGGTGGCCAGCTGTAAGCAGTGATGTGGTTGCAGAAATTGTCCGACAGCCATAGTTCTCCCACTTGTGTGGCATGGTGCAGAGTCCTGTTGCCAGACAGTCTTCTAGCAGCCACCCTTTGACCCAGGGCATCACTATGTCCTCAAAGCACTTCATGTAGGCTTCCATGTTGAGTCTGAGGTCCTGTGGGAAGATGAATGGCGGCATAACTTCACCATCATTAGTCATCACTCAAAACATCACCATAATCACCATTAGACTCATCCAACTCTTTCCAAATCCTCTGCACTGTTCTCAGATTGACACCCAAACACTCAGAAATGTTTGCATTGGCACTTCCAGCACAAATGCCAAGGAGTACAGCATGCCGTTCCAAATTTCTGGTGAAGTGAATTGCATCATGATGCTCTTTTTCTTACTGACGGAGCCCAACTCACCCTACTGAACTGTGCATTCAACAAAATCAAAACAATCAATGCACATATGCAAAATTAAAGATATAAAATGGCGACAATTTACCCATCGCACCCTGTATGTGATAAAAATTGGTAGAAATGCAAATGGCAGGAAATTTACTTCAACACATGACTGCTAGAATCTTAATAAATTTCGTTCAGTGTTGCTTGGTAGTTATTGCGTATTATTACTTTTATATATATATATATATATATATATATATATATGTGTGTGTGTGTGGGGGGGTTACTCTATTGAAAAGTTAACTTCTGCTTTTGTAAGCTATATATCATTTATAAAAGTTAAAGTGTTCTACTGTTTACTTTGTAATTATATAAACATTGTTAGGGAAGAGACTTTTCAATAAAGTATCTTGGTATTAAATTTGAAAAAAAAAAATCAATAAAATGATTCGTTGATCAATATAGAAGAGAAATACACTTGATGTGATTCTTAAATCAAGTCATTCAAGTATAAAATATCTATGACAAAATTAAAAAAAAAATAAAAGAACTATCAATTAAATTAAATGTAAAGCAGAAATATTGATTACTTGAAGTGGATTTTTGTTCAGTGATTTCTAATAAATGAAGAGAAATATTCAAAGTTGTTAAGTCATTTGAATATCTAATTGGCATATCGCCATAAAATTGTAATTCATAATAAAAATGAAAGGCTGAATGAATGTGAATGCGGGTGGAGAGGTAATGTGAGTGAAGATATTATCATATAATCTTGATAGTAAATATCTTGTTTTTTTTCTTTCTTTTTTTTTCCCACTTAATTGGTAATGAATTTTTCAAAATGTGTATGAAGACTATCCTGAAACAGGACAGTAGTTAATAGTGCTCAATGCTTAAAAGTAAATTGTCAGTAAAATCTCAAATAGAAAGTAAAATAATATTTGTCTACCTATTACTACAGTTTAATCCAAAAAGGACTCATCAGGAAGGGGAACAAACATAACATTATTTATCTATATTACAGCAACTTATACATATATGGTTAAAGAATGGCCAAAAGCACTTGGGACAGTAGACATTACAGACAATTTTTACACTCCCTTACTTCCACCAAATGAAAAAAATGTAAGAATATTAAGAAAACTAAATTAAAAAAAAATCATCAAATTTTCTGTTATGTTTTGCATTATCTCTCTGCATAGTAGTAATCATAGTACAGTTCTCCATGTCCTAAATAGCAACTGGGTTTGTTAGACATAGCCCTCCTATGTTCACCAGTTGTTCTCTATTTATACTTATCTATCTAATTTGCATATGATACTACATTTTCCTTGTCTGTCATATTTAACAAAACATGTTTGAAAGAAAGGTTGCTGCCCAAATATACATATTTAGAGGTTCTTCGTAAAATCCAAAGAAGAATCAGCAATATTATTGGTCCTGACCTGGTGTATCAGCTTCAATGACTTTCCCATCACCATAGAAATGCAAATTTTCTCCATTTTATATTTTTAATGCTTTTCTGGGACTTTTCTATAAATACTTTCATGATAATTGTTCAGATGAGCTTTTTGCTATGGTACCTAGACTTTATGAATTTAAGCACACTACAAGATTGGCCACAAGTTCACATCAAATTACAATTGAATTGACTAGATGTAACTGTAAGTTTTATACTAACATTCTATCTTCTGACATTTTCTTGCTTCCAGCTGTATGCTTTCTGGCCAACTTTGATCATCTAAAATTTAAATGCAATGTCAATCATTATCTACTCTCTTCATATTTACTCTATTATTCTCACCCCTTCATAATATTTTCTGTTTTCTAATTCTTTCATACCCAGTAACCCTTTTTTGTCTTAGTGGCTTTAATGCCTTGCCTCAAGTAAATTTGATAAAAAAAAAAAAAAAAAAAAATGATGTATGGATGTATGGAGATTTGACATATATGCAAGTGATAATATTTCTTAGCAGATCTTCTATTATTACAATGTGGGATAATAAAATACTAAAAATGATAAAAAGAAAAATAATGAAAGTGATAAAAACAAAAGAAACTGGATGAAATCAGCTCAACTACATATCCTGACACAACAAAAAAAAAAAAAAAATTTAATCTTTTTGGTAGTAATAGGAGCCTGGAGAAAGACTGAAAAATAAAAAGCAAATACACTGTAGTTATGAAATTTTATCTTTTATTTCAATAAAATACAAAAATCTCATTTAAGGTGCTTTTTAAAGAAATACAGGGTAGCACCCAAATTTCGGCACTGTGTATGTGTGTGTGTGTGTGTATATATATATATATATATATATATATATAGCGAGAGAGAGGGTATGTGTGTGTGTATACAATGGGTAAATTGTCTCCATTTTATATTTTTAATGCTTGTTGTTGGTTTTTGATTTTGTCAATTGCATCGTATAGGAGAGTCCGTTGGGCACTGTCTGTGAAAAAAAGAGCACCATGATGCAATTTACTCCACTAGAAATTTGGAAACGACATGCTGTACTGCTTGGCATTTGCACTGGAAACTCCAATACAAATATTTCAGAGGACAGAGCAGAGGATTCAGAAAAAGTTGGATGCATCTAATGGTGATTACAAAGACATAGCAACTTAGAAACTCACTGTGATCATTCTGATGACTTCCAAATTTGTTGGTAAGGGCCTCAGACTCAACATGGAGGCCTATGTCAAGTGCCTGGAGGAGGTAGTCCTGACCCGAATCAAAAGGGGGGGGGCTACCTGGCAATTGTGAGTTCAGTCCTTGATTTAGTATTGTACAAAGTCATATATCACCTGGAAAAATTAACATGAAAGAATTAACTAATACAAGATTATCTTTGAGCATGGGCAGCAGAATATGAACAGAGTATCACCATGGATTGAATAAAGAATTTAGTTTGAAATTCCTGCAAAGTTACCAATGACTAACAATAATCTACCCAGAAGGTACAAAAACCAAGATGAGGATACTAGTTCAAATAAATCAATGTAGAATTGTCATATGCCCTACTCGATGAATAATTTATAACGCAATCATACGCCGACCAGGAGATATATACATTATCACGTCTATGGAGAGATACGGGCTATTTCTCCCAGACCATGACAAATGGACAATTAGTAAACAAAAATATTTTAAAGAACACTGTTCGAGTGAGATAATCAAACAGTAGTCTTTTCCCAGGTTCACTTCAGTTTCAATACATATACCAAGATATTACAATAAAAGAAAAATATAAGCATAAGTGAAGCATCTGACGACCAGAACCTCAAGACTTATGTTGGGATACCAAAATATGCCTAAATCCAAGTGGATTCAACTGAACCCAAACGGATAAAAAAAAAAAAAAAATAAGTATGAATAACTACGAATGCAGAAATCAACGCATAACCAAAAAAAAAAAAAAAAAAAAAAAAAAAAAGATGGGATAGGATTTATATATTACTATTTTGACATGTGGAAAGGTGTTTGTGAGAACGTAAAATTTATGGATGCATGTGTATCTTTCTAAGATGGGTCCAAAATATATAGTTACTTATCTTTATATTCAGTTCTCTCTCTTACTCATTGTCCTTTCTTTTCTCTCTCACGTTTCCTCTTTTCTTTCTTTCTTTTCTTTACACAAATTCAATTTCAAACACGGTCCAGCTGCAACAGAGATATATACTTTCTTCTCTCTTGATTTCTCTTTTCATTCTTTAAACACAGGCTGTATTCTCAGCGTTCAAATTTCCTTGCTTCTTCTGTGATAAATAACGCGAGTTATCGTCTTCAATTTAGGGTTATCGAACAGAAATACATGTTCTTATATTTCTTGTCCAGAGTTGCCTAGGATGAATCGGACGAGTTCCATCATTAACAAATGAGTCTCATCTTTCCGTTCATAAGTTATCAGTGCTTTAATTTTGTGTCTTGCTCCTTCAAAGACAAGACAGCAACTGACTTCCAAGTAATTTTCTAATTCCCACATGTCCTGCATTTTGGCGCGAATTCCAGTTCCTGCTGCTTCACGACCTTACGTCAGTCCCCTGTCTAGATTCTGTCTAGACGTCTGTTGCTACGAGTAACTGGGTCAGTCAACCTCTTGACCTGCTTCCCAAAATGACTCCAGACTCCCATGTGACCTCTTCTGTTGTCAAGCGGAGATTAACCTTAATATATGCATGTATGGGCTATCTGCATTCGTAATAAGAATAATGATAATTCTTTGTCTCAGAGAGTACTGAAACACTGTGACTATAACAACCAATAAGATACTAGATTCAAGTTCAAATCAGTGTAAATAATGATAATGAATTATCTCAGAATGAATTGAAACAGTGTGACTAACAACCAAGATGAAGATACCAGTTCAAATAAATCAGTGTATAATGATAATTCCACATTTGAGTAATAACTGGAATATTGTGACTATAAAAATCAAGATGAAGATGTCAGTTCAAAAAAAATCAGTGTATAATAATGATAATTCCTAATCTGTGAAATAGCTGAAACATCATGACTAAACAACCAAGATGAAGATAACAGTTCAAATAAATCACTGTATAATAATGATAGTTGCTTGTCCTAAAAAGAAATGAAACATTGAGACTATAAAAACCAAAATGACGGTAACAGTTCAAATAAATCAGTGTATAATAATCATTCTTCATTTCAGAAATTATTATGGTTTTTATAGGCACAATGACTTGACAGTTAATTACACGGGAAGTACTGGTTCTCATCTGATTACCAAAATTATATGGCATCAAGCCTGGTCAGTACTTAAATGAGGGACAGTCTAAGAACAGTGAGTATTGTAGGCTACAGGAGAGTGTCCCCTCTCCACTTAATAAAAACACCTTTAGAATATGGTGAGATGATAAAAGATAGAGGCTCATACAACAGACTGATGGAATATCACTGTCAACATCAAGGAGATACCGTCTCTAAAAGTGAGTCACTGCAACCATTAGAAAGAGCTGCAACTACTAATGGTACTAAGTTTGCTTGGAATGTAACTGAAAAACATGATTACTCTTCATTCAAGACCAAAAAGAATAAAATGAAGATTATTAAATATTTGAATGATTATTCCAGAAAAACGTTATTTTTTCAACATGTGCTATTTTTCTAATATATTAGTATTTAGACACTATTCTAGTTAATTTAACACAGTATTTTGGGGGACCTATTGGTCTTCCATTTCCTTTTAACCTGCTTAGACTAAGACCACAAGTGCATTGTACTGCTTGTAGCTTTGAGGCAGTAGGAACAAGAGATGTGGTATAAAGACTATACTAGCCATAATGTACCAATAATTACTGGTAGTAGCAGCACTGATGCAATAATGCTATTGTTGTGAAAATAGGTGAATTGTACCAGTAAATATTGGTGAGGCCAAAAAATAACAATAGTCATTTTTGTTGTTAGATTTAAAATCTTTCCTTCCCATTTTTTCATAATTTTAATAACATAAGCATCTTTTTGAGATTATACTTAACAAATATTTAAAAAAAAAAATACAAGTTTCCATTTTATAAGCATTAATATATTAAAAAATGAAAGTCACAATTTAAATTATTATCTGAAAGAAATTCACTTTGTCTATGATGCATTGTATCATTTTCAATTAAATTATAATACTATAATAAATTTGACTGATTATAAAATATAATGCTTGAGATTTTCCTTTTCTAGCCAATTATCTTGCAGTCTAGTTTAAGGATATAGAAAATAAATGGAACATTAACAAGCAGAACAATTATGTTTACAAATAAATGTTTGTTGTGTAATTTCTGTTTGGATTTCTAGAATGAGGATTTATTTACTGTCAGACTATCATTGTTATTATTACCATAATTTTTTGGCTGTTACACCCTCCAGCCTTCTTCTGGTGTTTGCCTCTCTGATTAATTGTTACAAAATTTTGAACCTCACAATTTATTTAATCTACATGAAAAAGACTGTTCTCATTCCACTGCCTGTGCCTCTGGATACACAAATAGAATTGTCTTTACAAACAACACAATTTTTTTTTTTTTTTTTTTTTACACAAATTTGCCTAAATCTTAACCAACTTCACCCCCGACTGCAAAGTGGCCTAAGCAATTTACAAAAAGAAAAAAAAAAGTAAAATTAAACAAAAAGATTTACTAAATGCATTACCATATATACTTGTATATAAGCCGACTTCATGTATAATGCGAACCCTGATTTTTATTTTTTTCGCATGAATTTTAACCTCTCTAGAAAAAAAAATTCCTGTGTATAGCACAAATGATCACTGAAAATCCATGATTTTTAATCTCTTCAAAAAAATTAACTGTATAATGTGACTCCCTACTATTTGAATAAAAAAACTGATCATAAAAACTTGCATTATACTCAAAAATTCTACTAGTTTCATTACATTGAAATGTTTGTCATGGATATGACAATGACCTACACCCAACAAGGCCTCTGATTGGGAGGTTTTGAGAAGTATAGAAACAACTTTTAATTGCTGTTGTTCCTAGGTCCATCTTGACCCAGCAAATAGTGAACCCTCAAACAAAAATCAACAGTACATTTTTATAATCAAATTGCCAAAAATACATTTTTATAGTAAAATTATGAACAATACCTTTTTATAGTAAAATGACCAACAATACATTAAAAAAAAAAAAAAAAAATTACCAACGATACATTTTATCATCTACAAACTATATATTTAAAAATACATTCATTTACCCTGAAAGTATGACATTATGTACAAAATATATGTAGTTGAAAGCATAAAATTGCTTACATATATTTAGATTTCAGCATTGAATAACCCATAGTGGTTGATATGCCGCTAAACAAAATTAGCCAACCAACATTGAAATGTCTTTCTTTTCCACTTATTAGATCTAAGCATAAAAAATTTAAGCAATGCAAGTTCTAATTCTTGTGAAAAAATTGAAGGACCCGAGTACTGATCAAAATCTGATGTTGCTTATTAAAAAAAAGATTGTCCATCTCTTATTTTTGTTTTTACTCATTGCTGCACATCATGTTTCCACGGATTCTTACTTTGTACTAACCAACCAAGAAATTTGTTGTATAAAATAAACACTTATTTTTTTAATCATTAGGCTATAGATTTACTGATGTACCTACATATTTGCTAACCTTAATTTAGTTTTCCCCAATGTCACAAGAATAGGACACCTGGAGAGGACTGAATTCAGTGGTAAGATGAGCTTGTTAACAATAGCTCTATTCCAGGTACCCCATGCTGCAGACAAATATTTATAACAGCCTTTCCATCAGATTTGTAGAAACTAATTTTGAACCACAATCAGACAATGAATGATATACTAAAGAGATATACATCTGTTGGCAGTTAACATTACACTAGGCAGCAAATAATACAGGGTTGCTCAGTTGTATGAATTTAGTAAAAGACACATAAGTCACGAAAGAAAGGTTTTATTTGAGAAAAAATTGACATGAATTATTTTGAGACTCTTCTTGACATATCTACTTAAGGAATTTATCATTAGCATTGATGACAGCTTCAATAAAAGGTTTGAAATATTGACATGCCTGAATCAGAAGATTTTTATCTATTTAGGACATTGTGCTAGTTATAGCAGGGTATAACAAAAGTTCACAAAATCTAAATCTCCATGTACAGCCTTATAAAAAAAAAAAAAAAAAAAAAATTTTGTAGGAAAAATCAGTTGCTTTTATAACAGTTTAGTGGGCCCTTATCAGATTTTTGATTTGTGGAACATATTTTTCTATGTAATCCATTTCACTCTGAAATTTGAAACATGACTGGTTAGCAGAAGCTAATTTACATAAGCTCACTGGCCGCATTCAGTGGTGAAGCATTTTTCTTCTTTTTTTTCTTCTGCAAAAGGAGCATGCAACACACATGGATGCATTTTGCCTTGGGGTATGTCACTATTTTCTTCTGTACAGAAGATTCTTTATAGTGTTAAAATCTGATTCAGGCATGTCAACATTTTAAACCTTGTACTGAAATCGTCATCAATGTTAACGATGGATTCCTTAAATAGATATATCAAGAAGAGTCAAGATTATTTATGCCAACTTTTTCTCAAATAAATTGTTTGACTTCCCTCTTAACTATACCCCATATGGTTCAGATCTGGAGAGCTAGGAGGCCATATGTTTAGGAGTGACATGATTGTAACTCATCCATTTTTGGGTTGTTTTGGCCTTATGAGATGACACAGAGTCTTATTGGTAGGTGTATGGTCATCCTTTATTCACTCTCTATCCAAGGCTTCATATCCCCCTCCAACACCTCCTTATAGCATTGATCATTAAGCCCTGAGGAAAGACGTGAGGAACCATGACACCTCCTTCATTGATTAGGACTCCCAGAGCTATCTCATTGAAATATCTTTAGGGTCACTGCATAACCATCTGCCACAACTTCTTCAAAGTTTTTCGAATCATAGAAAAACCAAAGCATTCCAAGTTTTTTATGTTTCAACTTGCTCCACAAGCATTTTGTATGGATCATACAGTTATCTTTTGTCATACATAAATTGGCCTCTCTGCATCACATATGACTTGTATCGAAGGTCCTCATGCACAATTCTCCCATTAGAAAGCCTTGAAACTTTGAGCTCCTTAGGAATGGTTTTAATTGACTTACAGCTGTAGAATCCCTGTCAGCAGATTCCAGTGCTTTGCAAAGAAATAACCATGCGACTTTCAGGAAGCAGGTAATCTCTAAATCACTATGCACTGCTTTTGAAGCAACAATTGCCTTTTCATTAGCTGAGCTAGCATAATGTTTTTATCATTTATCTGAAAAGAAATGATAACCAGAACAAGTTAGAAAAAAGTTATAGCAATTAAATGTGTTCTCAAAAAAACTGAGCTATCCTGTAAAAAGTGTATTTACATGGTATCATTGCATATGCGTGTATATGGTGGACTCTCGTATTGTGAAGACAAATGAGGGTCAGCACTGTGGCCTTTCATTTTATACTTATGCATGCTAGCAGGGGCTATTGTGGAAAAAATCAGATAAGGAAAAGACATATTTCATTTGTGCTTTCTTAAGTGTGATACTAGTCCAGCCTGGCTACAAGCAACAAAGCTACACTGACAGATGAAATTTGTTAAAGCAGGATTTTAATGATGTGTCTGCTTCAGAGCTTGATGAAGTTGATCACAGTGCTTTCGTCTACTGTCTTCAAAATACTTTAACTTAATGAAACAGGTCTTATGTCACACCTTTCAGTTTGATGCTTGGGCTTCCCAGGTTTTTAGATCAAAGTGGAGACATTTCACGTTGTCTTTCAATTTACCTTTGTAGTGTAAGAGTGGACATCCAACTGAATGCTTGGAGTTTGGTTGTTGTGCATACAGCATTTTTTGGAAGCCGATGCTCATCATTCTCACACGACCAGCCCACCTAAGATGTATCCTTGCTAGAATGGTTTCAATGCCTGTGATGTTGTTCCATTTCTTCAGTATTGCACCATTCTTGACCCCATCATTCCATTTTATATCACATATGGCATGAAGACAGCACATATATATATATATATATATATATATAGTACTGAGCATAAAGATCTGAACGATGTTAAGAAAAAGTCTACATATGAAATAACTTCAGTATCTGTCTATATTTTCGTGATGAGGTATAATGTACATTATATATGGAGAAAGAAGGGAGATCACTACCCTCTGTGGGATCAGGTTGAGATCATAGACAAAGAACACCACTGGAAAATTTGTAAACTTAAGGAATCAGCACATATGCTAGGCCACAAAAATCTCCTGAGCCGACCAAGCATAAAAATGAATACAATATGGGAACCAGTAATTAGGAGTAGCAGAGAAAAGCAATAATAACAACAAAAGTTGCAATATGAACTCTGGTAAAAACAAGTAATGATAACAGCAAAATTTGCAATATGAGCAATGGTAAAAATGATTGCTGAGATACTAGGTTTATAATACCCAGAAATTCATACACATGGCACAGTAGATAAAGGCGTGGGTTAGATCCAGTGACAGGACCCAAAAGAGTGTGAGTTCAATACCCAGTTAAGGCAGTCGAGAACTTTCAGAGGGAAATTAACAGGAGATAACCGATAACTGACATCCATTAAACATAGCACGTGGAACTAGAACAGTCTGCCCCAGTGAGCAAAATAAAGGGTTCAGTTCGACATTCCAAGCACCTGAAGAAGGCCAGAGCATACAATAAATATAAATATGGCGACAAAGATGAGGACAATAGTCCAAATAATGAAATAACTTTTTATTTTAAAGCTTCAAAGAACATTTTAGCAAGGAAAAATAAGGATATAAACGTAAATTATATAAGTCCAAAATATAAAGCTCAATAAACTTATTTTGATGAAGTTATAATAATTATATAACATTCGAAAAAAATAGATTTAAAATTTTAATAGGTAAGATAATTTTAAAAACATGCAGCTACATTTTTATATATATATATATATATATATATATATATATATATATATATATATATATAGATATCTCATGGCTTAAAAGCTGCACTATCAGGCAACATTTGAGCTAGCTCCTGCAGAGGGTTCTTGATTGGGCCTTCAGCTTGTTCAGGAGTTTGAGAGTGCCTAAGTCTTTGCATACTCTCAGCATTGGAAGCTCTCCTGGCTGCTGTTTGATTTGGGTTTTCATTTGCACAGAACATTCTTTTCCTTGCTGCAGCCTTTTGGCTCTTTTGATTGCAATTTAGTCCTCTTTAGCCAGAGATTTTCTTTTGCAATGCGTACTGTTGCCATATGTGAAAGGAAACAATAAACTGAAGAAGAATTCAAAATTGATCACTGCATTTAAGCATTGCATTAATATTTAACCTTACCTTTTAAGAGTTCAATGATAAATCTTCTGCGACCACTTAATTTAAAGACAATTTGATGTGCATAGGGCCTTATTTTCTGTACAAACACATTTTTATTTATGGGTGACTTTCACTGGATTTTGCAATTAATTTTGATTATTTCCAAATTTATTTCCAAGTTATAAAATTTGTTATTATACAACAAAATTTGTCACAAAAATCATATAAAAAAATTAGCAAAAACAATCACAGTAATGAAAACTTGGGAATCAAAAATTTCTGTAACATGAGCTATTGAAAGTTAAAGAGTTGTTTCCCCTTAATTGCAAAAGTATGAAACACTAACATTGACATTTATTATATAGATGAGTAACAAACAGCAGTAACATTAATATTAGCAATAAGAGTAATAGGAAAGACATTCTTTTTAATGAGGCAAGTGCAACTGTAAGAAAGACCAAACTTTTTTAACTTTTTGTATGTAATAGAATTCATTGTCACTGTAATAATGATTTTCTAAGCATAGCTTAGATATGGCACAAGGCCGAAAATATTGGAGTCCCCAGTAAGGATCAAACTCACTACTCAATCGTAATTGTTCTATCGAGATACTTGTCAATGTAATGACCAAGAAACAGATTCAGTTTTCTAATTTTGTCAGGAAAAAATTTGCATTTTATTTTTATGCCATTCTCAGTTTAAATTGATCTATTCCAAATTTTAGTTAAACTCTATTCAAACTTTCATATTATTTCACTTCTTTCCAATTTTTTTAATTTCTAAAATCAGGCAAGCCACCATGAAATAGAAAAATATCAGGGAGCTAAATCAGATGTTGAAATTGTGTGGGATGAGGTCAGATGTCAAGTTTTAAAGATTCCTGATTGTGGAGATAATGAGACAAAATAGAAAAGACCATTATCTCTACTTTTGTTTAAATCTTATTCAAAATCCTACTACCACCAACAATTCTGAATTCTATTTCTGTTTTTTTTATATCCTTTCATAAAATGTATATTTTTAGATCTATTATTTGAATGTAAACATTTTTCTTTACTTTAAATGCTCAACATTTTTTTTCTTTTTATTTATTTTCTGGAATGTGACCTATAGATTTTTTCTGCATATAGGATTTATACTGAAGTTTTAGAAGTTTGTCCTCATTCTTGTTGTTATCACGTTTTGGCCATTGTGCATTCTGGCCTTCATCAGGTGTATATTGATACAGATAGCCTACAGGGAATTCTAAAATATTTAATCTATCAGGGGTTAGACTGCCCTCATTCTATTGTCCACGTCTAGGGATATCTCATCTAGTTCTTATTTTTAGTACAGTTCTGTTTCCACTGAATTCAAGTGGGATGTGGTGGTGAGGTGGTTAAACATCGATTCTAAGCAGGAAAAGAAAAGGGTTAATCCAAAATGAAATATAAGCTGGAAGATAGGGGGATAGATAGATCAAGAGAGAGACAGACAGACACACAGAGACAGAGATAGAGAGAGTGGGGACATTTTCTTCTGCGAGAATGGGACGTCTGGATTTCTTCTCTCTTAAAAGTTTATTTCTCTTATCTATCCAGAGTCTGGCATGTGGACAAAAGCAGATTTGGAGAAAATGGCTTTATATCTTTCTTGATAAATTAGAGAAGCACATATTTTTTGTTGATGAAAACAAAAACAGAGAACAAAACATTTTTCCTAGGGTTAAAGTTATAAAGATCAATTATGTCATGCCAAGGTGATCAGTCCAGTGATGGAAAACAGAGTCTCTTTGTTGAGAATTTAGATAAACAAATAGATTTTCATTGACTAATACAGTGAAATAATAAAATCTCTTGCTGGAAAAATTAGAAAAACACATATTATTAATGGAAAGAGAAGCAGAAGAGAATCCTATTTTTCATTGATGAAAATGAAAACAAGGAACAAACCCTTTTTCGTAGAACTGAGTTTATGAAGAGCAATCATGACGTGCCAAAAATGTTTGTGCAAAAGGATTCAGAGAATTGAAATTAATGAGGAGAATGAACCATGCCCTTTACGCATTTTAAAAATTAGATTTGTCACATAGACAGTTATGCACCATAAAAAGTGGGAAGAGTTAGAATACTGAGAAGGAAGAGGCATAGTTTGGACATGTCTGTTCAGAGTAGTGGTGGAAGATGTGAAGGGAAGCAGGTGGGAGTTAAGGGAAAAGCAATCCCTGTTACTACTCCCAGGAAAGATGGATAATTTTCCAAATTTGGAAAGTTGATTAAGAAAGCAGAAAGAGGAAACAAAGAAAACCTTTATTTGAATTAATAAAATTAAAGAATCAACAAATCCCAAGAACTCTTCAGCCTCATGCCAGTTTTAGGCCAAAGTGCATATAAGCAAATGAATTTATCAAGCTTGAGGACTTTGGGCTGAGATCCTACATTGAGTGCCTCTGAAATCCATGCCAGCTGCCAACCACAATTCCTGATTCCAAAACTTAGAAGCAGCTTTCCAAAAGTTTATACAATGCCCAGTGTCACTAGAGAGATTGATACAGGAAGGGTCAATTTTTGTTGTACCAAGAGCTACATAAACCAAGATTAACCCCACGAATCTCTCATTTTTGAAGCTCCAATATGAATATTTCAGAGTGTTTGGGTGTCAATCTAAGGATTCGTAAAAATTTGGATGAATCTAATGGTGATTATGAAGATGTTTTGAGTGATCACTAGTGATGGCAATGTTATGGCTCCATTCACCTTCCCATAGGGCCTCAGACTCAACACAGAGGCCTACATAAAGTGCCTTAAGGAGGTAGTGCTGCTCTGGGTCAAGAGGGTGGCCGCTGGAAAGCTCTGTGTGGTAACAGAACTCTGAACCATGCCACACAACCAGGAGAACCCAGTCATGGCTGTTAGACAATTTCTGCAACCAAATCACCCTTTATATCTGGCCACCTAACTCCCCAGACTGCAACCACTTGATTATTATGTGTGGGGACCAGTTGAACAAGAAACCAACAAAACACCTTGTAATATCAAAGATGAACTGAAAGCAAGGATTATAGCAGTATTCACCAAGTTAAACAAAGAGACTGTCCAGGAGCTGCAAAAGATTCCGAAGTCGTCTGGTGAATGTAATTGAAGCCAATCATGATCTTATTGAATAAATTTACTCTTTAGTATTTCAAGATATTTTTATGTCATTATTTTGGTAAATATATGTTTGGTTAAAATGAGATGTCGGTAGTCAGTGTTATTTTCATTTTTGCCTAATTTAGATGACAATTTATTCATTGCACTCTGTAGGAAGAGGGTATAAAATACTACAAAAACCAACTACAATTCTACACTGAGAAATACTGAACAAAGATACTGAGATTTAAATTTTTGATGTTTGATATATCTAGTAAACTTCAAATAGCTATCACTTTTGTTTGTATTTTTCATCGCTAATGTTTTTAAGTATCTTACATTCTAAGAGCAGTAGTTTTATTAGGAAAAGAGACATGCTGTATAATCCTGAATTTAAATTTACTGTTGAATAAGAGGAGATAGGTTTGCCTATTATCAGGTTCACACTCCTTCCTGGTCTTTTGAACAGTAGTAGAGGTTTATCCCTTGTTTCCTGTTTAGGATTAGGCTTCCGGTCCTTTTCACTTTCTTTCACTCCCAGTAGCCCCTTTCATATTAGTGGCATTATCACCTTAATTAATTAAAAAAAAAATTAATTCATTTAAAAAATAAAACAAAAACAAAGACTATGAAATTAATACATTCAATACATTTTCATCTTAAATTACTTTATCTAATTTTCGCCCTCCACCTTGGTTAGACATAAATGTACCAGCTGAATAAAAAGAAATTCCACATCAAATATCGTTATTAAATTTACACGTGGATTTTTATTTTCATGAAATACTCATTCTTTGCTATTTGTGTTTTAATAGTTTTTACTCATAAATGCTATCATTCATAATTGCAATGTGTACAATACCAAGCAGATCTTTTCATCCCAATTACATCTTGTATCAAATTGTAATATTAGAGAAGCTTTTTCTTCCTTTTTTTTTTTTTAATACCTTGTTATCAGTGTTCATAGCATTTGTGACAACAGCCACAGTAATACTGGATGACACAGAGTCAGGTGGGAATGTGTATTGGATGATTAGATTTTCTGTAGATAGCAAAAAAGTGAGTGCTTTTGTTGCCCAGAGAAAAACCACCTCTCTCTTCTTGTTTCAACATTAAAGGCAGCCAATGTAACTGAGCTGGTTGTGACAGCAGATGTGCACCTATGCAGAAAAACTAATAAAACAAATCGATTTCTTCCTACCTAAACAATAGTTATTATTAAAGGCTTCTTTTTCTCCATGACTCTACTATGAATATAATCAAATACAACTCGAAAAAAAAGCAGTGTGGGGCTTAAGCTAAGTATTTAAAATGCTGTGACTTCTTTAATCGTAACTCAAAAACATGTCATTGTTGTTGGCAACAGTTACTTCTTATTAATTTATAGCTTGTGAATCATTTTTTTTGTTCTGTCAATCAACTCAGGCTATTATTCACTATAACTCTTTTGAAGTTATGATTTCTGTCTAACTACTGAACCAATGTTTTTATGGCAAACTTGGATCTTTCTGCTCACAAAAAAAAAATGGAGTGTCAAAAAGAACATCTTTTCCATTGATATCATTATTTTAACTACCATCACTCCTCAGCAATGTTTATTCATTTAAAAAGCGATGATTAGAATTGTAATAAAACCTAAATATATGAAAGTGAATTTATACATTTTCTTTGTTCTTGAGAATTTGCAACAAAAATAATAAACACTATTTATTAGACTGTTTATTGAAATAGCAAAACATTGGATAAATGCCAATTGATTCAAACTTTATAAAATGGTAAATAATAAAAATTTCCTTAAAAATAATTTGTATATGTTTATAAATTTTTTAATAAAAAATTGTTTTCATTTTTATTTCTTTATAAATTGGCAAATAATTAAAATATTGCATTGCATTAGTTTAATTGCATTAGTATTTAGAATGTTGCAAATATAAAATTATTCTTGTAAATAAACAATCTAATAATTAAATAGTGTTTAATACTTTTGTAAATTCGCAAAAACAAAAAAATGTATAAATTCACTTTCATCATTTGTTTAGGTTTTATTACAATTCTAATCACCACTTTTTAAAACAAACATTGCTGAAGATGGAAGGTAGATAAAATAATAGTGTCCTTCCTTTTGATACTCAATTTTTTTGTAGCCACAAAGGTTCAATTTTGCCATTTTTGTTTTTTTAATGTAGTGAACTTTTAGAGGGTTCTCCATCTTCCAAAGCGACTGACAACTCCCTATGATAAATTAACTGAAATAGTTTGAATTCACACTGTGCTTGTGAACCAAAAAGATAAGACTGGTCAATATCTTCCAAGTGAAGAATTGCTTGAACAGTATTTGCAAACAAATAAAAAAGAAAGTGTCATTATTGTTGCTGGTATTATCATAATTGTCAAAGATGTCACACACACAGAGAAGTTGTTCATTATACATTAATGTTGCATTTATGTAACAGCTACTGCAAAAAGATGTTCAATGTTGCTACATTTGCACAAGAGAATTTAAGACCCTAATAGGATTAAAATCTGCACTGCCCATATTTGTGGATGGATCAAGGGATGACAGTGTTCAAAATTGAGCTACAGACATCATTATTATTAGAAAAAAAAATGGGAAAAATATTTTTCTTTTAATTTGTGAATGTCTAAAATAAATGTTAAACTTTTAAAAATATATAATTAGAATATGATGCCAAATAAAAACCATTCCTTACAGAAGGCGAAAGAGACTTGGCATTTTAATTATTATGGCAGTTTTGTCTGAACATCACCCCATCTTCCCACAGAAAGCCAGTAGTCAGGGAACCCAAGCTACACACCATACATTTCTAATAAAAGGATTTTTTAGAAGAGGTGGAGAAACCAGACTTCTTAAATAACCAAAAATCTGCTCTGAATTCAGTCAGAAATTTGATACTATAGGGTTTTAACTTACTTTTCTCATTTGTTAAAGAATCACAAAATGTATCTCTTTAAACTACACCTACTTGCAAACTTTATTTATGGAAATTGTCATAAAAATGTGGTGTATAAAGCAACAGTGAAAAGTGAAGGGTTTCAAAATAAAATATACATTGAATCAACAGAGAAACCATTTGAAGGTAGATATTATAATCATAAAATATCACTGGAGAGCCAAATATATAAGCAGTATCCCATTATCAAGCTACACGCAGGAAGCAAAAACAAAAATAGAACTACAACAGTCAAATAGAACATATTTAAGACTTTTAGTTATGGAAAATGATCAACGTTTTGCAGGTTGTGTTTGTTGTGATTAATTTTTCCTCCTTAAACAAAAAAATCAGAAATAATGGCTGAATACAAACATCATGGGAAACCAAGAAACTAACACAATGGGAAGGAAGAATTGAAAATTAAAGGAAAAGAAACCAGTGATTTGACGAGATGATGTGGGATGAGAGCAGTATATATTGAAATACAAAGTGGCAAAATATAAAAGTATAAAACAACCAGACCAGCCTGATGACCCAAAAGGTGAAACTGTAGTATTGAGTATTCAGATCTTCCCCCCGCCAAAAAAAAAAAAAAAAAAAAAAAAAAAAACATTCTTACACTTTCTCTGCAGTTTATTTACTGATTACTTTTTTTAAATTGTCTAGAATGAGATAATTTTGGAATAGATTTTGCCCCATAACTGATTTAAGTGAATGAAAATTTTACATTATATAAAGTGCACACTGAAATTAGCACCATGATGACCTAAAGATTGTGTTAAAACATGAAAGACTGTTACCACTTGGTGTTGACCTCAGTGTCCACATTTATATTTCCATATGCTCTATTTCTGATATTGAGCACTTTTACCCAGAAATATAACATACGTTAAAACTCACTCTCTCTCTCTCTATATATATATATATATATATGAGCAAGTTAAGCAATGCTGAGCTTGGTTAGTACCTAAATGGGTAATCACTCTGAAATACCAGGTGCTGTGAGCTTGGATGTGTGGGTGGTGTAATGGATCATTGCTCAGAATGAGGAGCCAAGTTCAAATTCCTGTTGAAGTTTGTTACATTTACATATGCATAAATAAACTTGGGAAAGGCATGAATCAATCTCTTCTCCCAGCTATTGGTTGAATAGCAGCACATACTGGTTGATAACCAGCCTAAGAGAAGGAAAACTCTCAATCCAAACCAGTGTGGAGAGGGTCGGCAAAGGGTGAATGAGTTTCTTAGGAGACAATGGCCATCATGCAGCTATGACATGGAAGACTCAGTGTACCAGTACAGGAAGGGGTGCTATGATGGAAAGAAAGTGCATTGACCACTTTAAACAATTCACTTGTATAGGTTCTTCAATAAAAATAAAAAAAACATAGAATTTACTGAACACTCATCATTCATTCTGGATGAGAGAAAATATATATATTTCTAGACATGAATGAGGCCAAGAACTTTCTTGCCCACATTCACTTTATCTTTTCATCTGGTTTTCTTTTATTTCTTCATTTTCTTAATTCCTCCTCACCATTTTTCTCCCTACTCTCTCTCTTTTCCCAAACTCCTTGATGATTATTATTATTTGGGTTTATTGGTCAGAAAGTGTAACTGATTCCAGTTCAGATGGACAGGGGCTTAGACAGATACTACAATCTGATCACATGTAGAAAAATGGTTGTACATAAGACAAGCAGAATAACAGTATAAGCAATATGAAATAGTAAAGATCTTATCAACTCAATATCATAATATAACAATAAGTTTACTATGTATAAAATAATAATTAGATCAACCAGTACTTTAAATTCTGTTTGGTTTCATTACATTGCATAATCACAAGGAATAATTGATTTGTGTTTTGGCAGCTTATTAACCCTTTTTAAGTTATCTGAAGATGAAGTATATTTTGGATTGTAAGAACAATTCTTTTTTTTTTATGAGTGAATATTGCATTAACAATTTTTCCAGATAGTCCTATTTAACCCATAGCGGGGAGGAGATGGATTTATAACTTTCTCAAGGGTATTTGTATGTAAGTGAATGTAATGAACCCAACTGCAATTTGAATTGGCTCCAGAGTTCTCATTCCAAGCCGGTATTAATTACACCATTTAAACTTGATTCCATAATTTTGGGAAGTTTTGATAAGGTTTCCCCTGTTAAATAAAAAAAAGTCTTGAAATTTTTTTTTTTTTAAATAAAATAAAATTCTGTCAAACACACTTGCATAAATTCTTGAACATTGCTTTTTCTAATTTGCAATTTATTCTTATGGTAAAATCATTTACAATGCACATCTGAAATAAAATTACTTAAAATGTTTCCCATCATAGCATCAATGATAATGCATTTACAGTGTAACTACAGCAGCTTAAATTCTTGTTTGATGACCATATCTCTTTCTGATTTTCAATTTTCCATCACATTGTATCATGATGAGAAATGATTGATTTGTTTCTTTATGGCTTATCAACCTTTTGTAAGTTATTTAAAGACAAAGCATAATTTGGATTCTGAGAATAATACTTTTCTTTTTTATAAGTAAATTTGCATTACATTGACACAGCCAAAACTTGTGAAAGCAAATTTTAAGTAAAAAAATTTGAAAGATTTACTGTTTTTTCTATTGTTTTTTTTTTTTTTTTTTCTATTTTTATCAAACCCAGAAATACTTTGTGCTGAGAATGAGTAAAGCAATAATAAGACATGTTGGAGTAGCAGTAAAACCAGTGGGCAGGAATAAGTATAGAGAAGGCCAAAACAAAACTATAACAGTGATTATTGTTTCATAGCCGACCACCACAGAAAGAATTTGCTGCATCTCTGTAATAGGGATGCCCATTAACACATCCACAGAGAAATGCAGCTCCATATATAACTGTTCTGACTTGTCATCATTATTCAAACTGAATGCACATATTTTGAGAATTCATACACACTGATGTCACAATGTATGCAAATTTTCCAAACTGACCAATGAATGTCCCAATGTAAGTGCCATTTTGATGAAAAGAGATTTTCCTCATTTTGTGTTATTTGTGGCAAAATGAGCATTTGAAACAAACTAGTTATTTGTGGCAAGGATTATTGCTCATTACTAGGAATTTTATTCAATCACGAGAATGAATCAAAGTTGTTTAATAAATCCTACCTGTGATATTATGTAACCACAAAGTTATATATATATATATATATATATATATAAAAACCAAAATTAATTTTTACTTTTTAATATTAATTTTAAATACAACTATCCCATAACTAAAGATAATATTGCTTCATATAAGCGAGATAGTATTGAAGTATTGTAAAAGTCCATTTTTTTTACTGGTTTTAATGTTTCCAATATACTGGTTCAGCTAAAAGGTTTTTCCGTTTTTTTTTTAGCACTTAGTTTCAACCCACTTCATTCAAAAAAAATAAATCATTTTTAATTGTCTTGTGACAGCTGTAATGTCAGTTGGCAATTTTTCAAAACACTTTGTCAAAATTGGATTACTTTTATTTCTTGATTCTCTCGTGTTCAAGATCAATAAATATAAGCAACGTTTTCAGCATATTATGCTTTCTTCAGAAGAGATACCTTGCAATGCAAATAGAAAAGATTTCTAAAGAGAAAATATTGAATAATTGACTATATCAAAAATAGTTTGAAAACTTTCATGTTGGTGATGACTGACAGAACAATACTCAGAAGTTGAGTTGACTAATGGAGGTCAATAGTGATCAAGTTGAAGATATTACTTAATAATATTCAGTATTATATAGCATAAAACATAGCAAGTATGTTGAGCATCCAAATCTAACACTGAAAATCATTTTCATCAGCTTGTTTATGTTAGTCTTTTTAATTGTGTGGCCTTTCATGTGAGTTAAGCCAAAAACAAACAAAACAAAAAGAAAATACTGTACTGTATTTAATATTCCATGTTTGAAAGAAATCATGATAGATGATGACAACTTAGGTTGATTGATTATAATGCCAACACTTGTTAAGTTATTTAATATTGGAATTTACTTAGGGGAACCCAGTAAGGATCAAACTCATTACTAATGGTAATAGTAATGGCCAACCAGACTAGTCCATGCTTATTGCTGGTTGATTGATTTTATGATACATCAACCGATGTTGGATTATTTAATGATGAATTTTATTTGGGCATCCAATGAAGATTGAATTTATTACTCAGTAGTAATGACCAACCAGACAAACTTTACTATTACCCCATGCTGAGGTACCAGATGATGAAAAGTGAATTACAACAATTTTGAACATCTGTTTATATTTCTATTGTAAATATTTACACTAATTACATCGTTTTGATCATTGTATGCTCTGACTTTCTTCAGGAGATAAGCAGGCTGCAATGGGTAAATTGTCACCATTTTATATTTTTAATTTTGCACGTGCAAGTTATTTTTTTTTTTTGGTCTACTTCACAGTATAGTAGGGTCAGTTGGGCGAAAACAAGAGCACCATGACACAATTCAGTCTGCTAGAAATTTGGAAACAACATGCTGTACTGCTTGGCATTTGCACCAAAAGCTTCAATACAAACATTTCAAAGTGTTTGGGGATCAATCTGAGGACAGTGCAGAGGAATCAGAAAGAGTTGGATGAGTCTAATTGCGATTATAAAAATGTTTGGAGTGATCATGAATGATGGCAATGTTATGTCTCCATTCATCTTCCCAAAGGGACTCAGACTAAATACTAAGGCCTACATCATGCCTTGAGGTGATAGTCTTCCAACAGCCACCCTCTTGACCCAGGGTAGCACTATGTCTGGCAACAGGACTCTGCACCATGCCACAAAAGCAGGAGAACCCAGTAATGATTGTCAGACAATTTCTGCAACTACATCATTTCTCACATCTGGCCACCTAACTCCCTAGACTGCAACCCGCTTCATTATTATGTGTGGGACACAGTTGAGCGAGAGACCAATAAAACTTGTAATGCCAAAAATGAACTGAAGGCAAGGATTATGGCAACATTCACCAACTTAAACAAGGAGACTGTCCAGAAGAGATGCAGGAGATTTCAAAGTCATCTGGAGGCTGTGGTTGAAGCCAATGACAATTTTATTGAATAAATTTACTCTTTAGGATTTCATTATATTTTTGTGTAATTTTGGTAAGTATATCTGTTAAAATGTGATGTCAGTGTTATTTTCATTTTTTATCCATGGTACATTGTACATTGGAATTTCGGACTGAACCCACATGGCCCAGTAGATGAAAGTGTTGGTTGAGTAATCCCAAAAAGTCACTTGGCCCAAAGAGTTCTGAGTTCAATACCTGGCCACAGCAGACGAACAAAAATTTGGAAATATGAGTTAATAACAGTTAAGTTACTGATACTGAGATATTAAAAAAGAAAAATATGGCACACGGGGTTAGAACAATCAGCACCCATGGACTAAAAGGGTTCAAATATATATCGCCTGAAGAAGAGAGAGCATACAATGGCTGAAACATTGTGAATAGGGCAATAAAGATGAGGACAACTGTCCAAACAATGTCAACAGAGTAAATAACTATTTTGAATGCATGTCGAACAAGTGAAATGAATTACCCAACTAACTGTACAAGAGGCCAGTCTTTATGCCAAGAAAGTGATACTATCCATTGAGAAGGAGAGCTCCTATGGGCATTCATTAAAAAAAATGTTCAGAAAATAGTAAGAGACTATAATATTCCAACAGTGACAGATTATATTTTTGGTTGGCGGGTCTGGAAGGAAAGAATTATGAAATATAGCTGGAATAATTATGTGATATAATAAAGTTTATGTCTGAAAATAACAAATTTTTGGAGAATTTAGTTTTTGAGTCCCATAACCTAAAGATAAAGAGAAGACTTGAAGCAACAGAAATTTGGTTCTACAGAAGGATGCTGAGGATACTGTGGACAAAACATGTGCGTAACAACAAAGGAAACTAATACTTAACATCAGAAAAAGTTCAAGGCCATGTAATGAGGAAGGCGGGCTTGGAAAATCTGATACTCACAAGGTATATAAAGGGCAAGATGAACAGAAGAAAACAACACATAACATAGTGAGCTTGAGTAAATGAATGGTGGAAAAGGGTTTAGCAGAAATAACAAAAAGAAAGTTTATTAAGAGCTATATGGGACAGGAAGTTGTGAAAAGCCATGAGTGCCTACATCCTGAGGGATCATGGCACATAAAGAAGAACCCATTAGATAGACTACATGTCTGATGGTTTTAGCTGCAGTGGGTATGTCTAGAACAGGATTGCCTGACAGAGCCCATCTCTCTTCAGACTGGTTTTAAATTCAAAGTTTTTCTTCATCTACACTGGCTGCTACCCAAGTAAAGAGAGGCCAGTTTGGTTTCATAATCAATTTACGTTTTTTTTATAAACAATCTACAAACCAAAATAAGCATTAAAAAAAAAAAAAAAACCTTGATAAATGACGTAAGAAATCAAGAGAATATTCATTAATGATAACACAGTATGACATTTACACGTAGTGTCTATAGGCAATTTTTTTTTTTTTAAGCATTTCACCCCAAGCAAGGCAGGAGTGCCACTAGCACACAATAGGTTACAGAGAGTAGGAGCAAGAGTAAAGAGAGGTGTTGGAGGAGAGGATGAAGAGAAGGACAGGGAACAGATCAAGGCATCTGAAGATGTCAATTGACATTGCATTTGAATATTTGAAGATTATAGCTACCAGGGAAGCAAGTAAGAGGAAGGGAGTTCCACACATGGGAAGTGCGAGACATAAAGCTATTGGAGTTGAAGAGATGGCGACATTTAACAGTTTCAACAATGAAAGAGTGGGACTGATGCCAACCTAGTACTACTAGAGAAATTCTTTTAACAGGGCGACAAAAAATTCTGGTTTGTTTGAAAAGAAATATCTGAAAAGCAACACATGAATTTTTTTCAACTGTCTGCTTTCATTGTCCCAGGATTTGCAGTGAATAGATTTTGATAAACTAAATATTAGCACACACAGCTGAAGTCAACCAGTTTATAGCCTCTTAACTTAAAATTGTGTATTGTTTTCTTTCTTCAAGTAACTTCTTATCATCTATTGATTTATCAATATGGTGAGATTTAAGTGGCTTTCTCCCAAGGGATCATGGAAGTTTGCATATGCTCACTTCAACTTGAATGGTTGATAGAAACATATCTATGCCAGCTTCCCTACACATACACACATACATATGCATTCTGTATGAAGGAATGAGGATTTTTAAATCATTTCATCCAAAGCAAGGCAATAATGCCACCAGGTCAATAAAGGAAAAAGACATTAAAGAAATAGGATTCAGGAAAACAGAAGATAGTGATTGACACTGCATTTAAATTTTTGAAGATTGCAGGTGATAGGGAAGTAAGAAATAGGAACCTATATATATATATATATATATATATATATATATATATATAAAACATGTCTGTGTGTATGTGTAGATACAGTGCAAGAAACAAATATTTGTACATATACAAATCTTTAATTTATTGTATTTGCAACTAATGAATAAACATAGTTTTCATATAATTAACTGTACACAGATGCATAATAAATAAATATGCATAGAAAACAGGAAAAAATTCGATTTAATAGAAATAAATCCCATTTATCCATTTTAATGGGTGAAAAATGTATTCGTACAATGCAAATTTCAGATTTTAAGATTTAAATTGCTCTAATACTCTAGATTATTCAAGTGGAATATTCTAGAATGTTCCACTAATGTTATCAGTAGTTATTTTTAGCCTAAAAAATACAATCAGAATATTTTGTAATTGATATTCGTGCAAGAAGATTACCATCATGGCAAGAGGTAAAGAATTGACAAATTCACAAAAAGAACTGATTGTTAAGCTCTGGAAAGAAAGTAAAAGTTACAGGAAAATCTCAGACAACCTGAATATTCCATCTACTACCATCAGTTCATTCATTGCAAGGTATAAAAACTCAAAACTGTTGAAAGCTAAAGAAGAACAGGTGCTACATGGAAGATTTCTTCAAGATCTTCCATAAAATTAATGTGTCAAATTAAAAAAAAAAAAATCCAATGGTTACTTATCAAGAGTTGCAAGATGATTTTCTTTTATCAGGAATCTGTGTCACTAAACGAACAATAAGCAATGAAATTCATAGAAACAATCTAAAGTCACATTACCCTCAGAAAACTCTACTGCTATTGAAAAGACACAGAGATGCCAGGTTGAAATTCGTTCGTGTACATAAGGATAAGGAAAAATTGTATTGGGAAAGAATATTATGGACAGATGAAACAAAAATTGAATTGTTTGGATGTAATTCTTGAAATCATGATCTTCCAGAGATGAAAAGTTTAAATTTTCTGGGATAATCAGGAACTCCAGGGCCAGGATAGCCTATACCTTCTGCAAATAAAAGTAAAGTCCTTTCAGGATGATAACCAAATCAATAAACTACATTGAATGACCAAAATACTACTACATATGAAGAGAAATGTCTTAACCCAGACAAGACCTATCTACTCCAAACTATTCATAAAAGAAAAACAAAGAAATAATATGATTCAATAGATAAGTAACCATTGAACATTTCTTTCATGACAATTTTGTCATTTTATTTTCTTCCTCTACTTTTTTGTTTATAGTTTCCTTCTTCTCCCACACGATATCTTTATTACATTAAATTAAATTTAACTTTACATCTTGTGTTTTTTTTTTTCTATATGTTGTCTGTGTGTATTGGTCCCTGAGTAGAAAATCACATTTTTTTTCTTTTAAGCAAACCATGTTCACAGCCATATGTTTGATTTTTGACGAAAGATAAAATTCCTAACACCTATAACGCTAAATACATACACAAAACAATCCATATATTCAGTTAAAAGTAGAATAAAATTCATCCTTGAATGCACTTGGAAAACATCCAAACAATTTTTATATAATTTGTCCCGAAAAGAAAAAATTATACAAACATGAGAAATTATATAAAAATCTCGACCACTGCACTGTCAGTTGTTTTCAACAAAACTATATATATACGCACACACACACACACACACACACAGGGTGTGATGGGTAAATTGTTGCCATTTTATATTTTTGATTTCACTTATGCGCACTATTTGTTTTTTATTTTGACTGCAAACTACAGTAAGGTCAGTCAGGCACCATCTGTGAGAAAAAGAGCAACATGACGCAATTCACTACACCAAAAATTTGGAAACAGCATGCTGGACAATTGGCATTTGCGCTGGAAGCTCTAATAGAAATGTTTCAGAGTGTTTGGGTGTCAATCCGAGTACAGTGCAGAGGATTTAGAAAGAGTTCAATGAGTCTGCTCAGAAAATACACATGGTTTGTTCTGATTTTGTTGGTGAGGGCCTTACACTGAGGCCTACATCAAGTACCTTGAAGAAGTAGTGCTGCCCTAGGTCAAGAAAGTGGATGCTGGAAGAATATGTTTAGCAAGAGGACTCTGCACCATGCTACACAAGCAGGAGAACCCAGTAATGACTCAAAAAATTTCTGCAACTACATCATTCCTTACATCTAGCCACCTAACTCCCTAGACTGCAACCCGCTTGATTATTATGTGTGGGACACAGTTGAGCGAGAGACCAATAAAACTTGTAATGCCAAAAATGAACTGAAGGCAAGGATTATGGCAGCATTCACCAACTTAAACAAGGAGACTGTCCAGAAGAGATGCAGGAGATTTCAAAGTTGTCTGGAGGCTGTGGTTGAAGCCAATGACAATTTTATTGAATAAATTTACTCTTTAGGATTTCATTATATTTTTGTGTAATTTTGGTAAATTTATCTGTTAAAATGAGATGTCAGTGTTATTTTCATTTTTGCCTCATTTAGATGACAATTTATCCATCGCACCCTGTGTGTGTGTGTGTGTGTGTTTGTGTCATATATATATATATATATATATATATATATATATATAAAAAAACAAAAATCAATAATAGCAATACTTCATCTATGAAAATAAAACAACTAAAAATTAAGGTATTTGTTTTTACCAAAAATTATCCTGTTCTATTTTTAACTCACATTTTCCCCGATATCAATTTAAGCTGTCATCTTCTTTTTCCTTGTTTATATAAACTATCATTTTGGAAAGTTAAATTTTCACTTGTTTCCAAATTTTTATCTAAATAAAAAATATGAATAAAATTACCATAATATATGGAGAAAAAAAAGGTGTTTCAACTGATGGCTGGAGGATTTGTCTTAAAGTAAATACACATGACCTCTATTCACTGATGTTTAATGTGTGTTTATAAAAGACGAGGTCATTTAAATTTCAATGGATATAAATTGGTAATATAAACTAAATGTTTGATTCTTAAACTTTTGATGTTGTAAAAGTTTTTGGATCATTTACATTTCAATATACTGCCCTGAGTTTTTTTTGTGTCAATGTGCTTCTTTGTGTATTTGTAGTGTGTGTGAAATCATCATTTTTTACCGCAGTCAGGATCATCAAGCCAATGTGAACAATCCTTTCCCTTAGTTGTATAGTATATGCTATGCCAAGGCTACATAGAGTTTTGAATTCAGAGTTACTTTCTCCTAGACCAGTTGCCACCCAGTCTGCCCTGCTATTTGCCCTTAGCTGGGAGTGGGGAGAAGAGGGTTCATACCTTTACCAAGAGTATTAGCATGTAAGTGAATGTAATGGATCCAACTGAAATTTGAACATTAAGAAAAAGAGTGTCTGAAGTCATATGAAAGGTTTTGTTTCAGTTCCTCATGACCAGCATTGAAGTACTCATCAGTGTAAAATTGCTCGACAATTATATTATTGGCCTCTAACTAGCATGTGGCACTTCAAAGTATTTTCTCTCAACAATCTTAGAAAGTTATATATTTCAATTACTTTTGAATGTATGCAAACGATATATCCCTTCGATGTGTAAAAAACTCTTACCTTTGTCTTAAACAATATTTTTAATATTATTTTGTGTCAGATCATTTAATCTGTTGTATGAACATTTCCTCTTCATGACAATACATTAAAACTATGGACTTTAAGAATTCTGATTTATTTTCCTGAAATGAGCTACTGACAATACTTCAAGCATGTAAATTCATGAATAAATTTCTTACCTTGCAAAAATTACCTGTGTGTTTCTTTGTCATTACCATCCTTCATTAATTTCCTTGGTGTGGGTTAATCAACTGTTCATTTTCAAATCCATGCCCCACACCCCTATATATTAAAAAAAATACATTGTTTAACAAAAACATTGTTGATCATCTGAATCTCTTGAGCAACAAACATTATGGGTTTCAGTCAGCTTGGTCCACTGCTGATATTCTAACGGCCATTACTCAAAGAATCAGTGAGGCACTAGGGCAACAAATGTACCTTAAGGATGATCACATTAGATATTTAAAAGGCCTTTGACAAGGTGTGACATAAAAATTAATTCTTTTTGACTATAGAATTACTGGAAGAGTTTTTCAATTATAAAGTCCTTAACAGGTAGGTTCCTGAAGGTAGTTGTTAATAGCCAGTCATCAGAGGCCCCATCAATCAAGGCAGGATCACTTCTCAGTACAACTTTTTTTTAACAGAAATGATCTACCAAAGAATATTCTCTGATCATTTGTGAATATCTGCACTGATAATAAAATGGTATATCAGTGCACCTCCAAAACTCTAAAGGACCAGAGCTTGGCAGCTCATCTTTTCTCTGACCTCGATCAAACACCTTCATCAATTTTAGAAATATCTCAAGGTTTTTTCTAAAAAGTTCAGAAATAAATCCTTTTCTAACAAACTTTATCATTATTAAATAAAGCATTGTCAACCTTTATTAACATTTGACTTAATATTTCTTTCATTTTAAATTTTTAATGTTTTTACATTAGTAATATTATTTGAATTTTTTTTTGTTTGACATTAAGCCTTGCTAACCATAATTAATTTTTGATTAATATTTCTTTCATCTTAATTTCAATTGTCTTATTCATATTAGTAGTATTAATAATCTTGTTTATTTATTTATTTATTTTTTCAATAGGAGTAGATAGGTTCACCTATTGTCCGGTTCACACTCCTTCCTGGTCTTTTGAACAGTTTATACTTTGTTTCTTGTTTAGGATTGGGTTTCCTGTTTCTTCTAACTAAAGTCTAATTCAACTCTATAGTTTGAAGATTTCCACCTAAACTCCGAAATTTTATTTGCTATTTATTTTTTTCCCATCAATAGGAGTAAATATGTTCGCCTACTGACTGGTTCAGCCTCCATCCCAGGCTTTTGAACAGGAGTAGAGATTTATCCCGTTTCCTATTCAGAATTGGATTTCTGAAAGTCTTTTGATTCTCTTTCCCTCCCAATAGCCCCTTTGTGTTTTTATTGCCTTGCTCCGCGTGAATTGATGTATAAGTGAGTGAGAGGAGTTAAAAATGACTTATGTATGCTTTTAGGTACTTTATGACAAAAGTACTATTTATGATTGTATGTAGGATTAAATTAAGCTTGGAAATATAAGCAAAAATGTCCTCTGCTCAACCTACTTTCCAAAAATCAGTTTTTCTGTCATCAAACATCAGAATTTTTTCTTTTTTTTTTTTTTTGACAGGGTAAGGAGAGTCAAGAAAAAGATTTCCCAAGCAGTCACACTTCAGGGTGAATATGGAATAACATGTATATTTCATGGCACAAGGTCATACTTCTCTAGTCAGGCATTAACTTTTCAACATTCCCTTATAAGATGTCGGTAAGGCAAAGGAAGGTAAATGAAAACAAATACATTGCATCATAGAATTTTAAAGCAGACCCAATGGCTCCAGTGAATATGCGTGCTGTGACTAAATGCAAGAATGTTATGTTAAACACATGAATGTTTGTTGATATTAACTTTGCCTCTTTATTTAGTTGATTGACTCTCCTCCAAAAGTATACAAAGCAAACATTATATATATAAAAATAAAATGCTGTATATGTTTGCCACTTAGGCAATTCAGATACTGAAAATATGAAACTTCATTAGATAAATGTATACAAGGCCAGTATTTTATGTAAGTGTGGACACAGAAATCAACACTGCATGGTATTGGCAGTATTATGGCTAAAGCAATCATCAGATCGTATATCAGGAGTGCCAAAAAGTTCTCAACCTATTTTCCAAAATGTGCAGCTTCACAATTTTCTTAATCCACTCTTGATCAATCTGAGAACTTTTTGTGTGCACATATATATATATATATATATACACACACACACACACACACACAGGTGTGTGAAACTTAAATAGTGGTTTGAATGTTTGACTCTTGAGATTTAATGCTGTGTAGCATTTTTGCTCTGTACTAATAACCTAGGCATTAAGCACTGTTTAAGTAGGTGTTTGCTTTTTGGTCATTTTTTTCTGTTTGCTTATGTCCCTTACTTGCATAGCCTTACTTGATTTTTGTTGTTAGTATATTTGTTTTCTTTTGGCCACCTGGCAAGCATTATGTTTGAATTTTGTTGTATATATATATATATATATATATATATATATATATATATATATATATTCTGTTTATGTTATTTTTATAGATACAAACATTTAAGTAAACACACTGTTTATAATAAACAGTATTAACATTTACTGGCCTGAATGTCCAAGAAATTTCATAGAAAATGTGTCCTCAGACAGGAATTAAATCTGTATCCTACATGGAACCATGATATAGTCTGACATTTAGCTACAGTGGAAGTGCCTGGTTAGTGTTGGGGTAAAGAAAAGACTGTCGACTGATTGTAGCAACAGCAATAGATTTCTTGTTTCTTGGCCGCAACACTTGTAGCCAAATCGCAGTTCACACGATAGTCCGACATAACAGTCCAACACACACCGTAGAGACGACAAAATGGGGTCACAAATCCAACCTTCACTTCTCACCAACAACAACGCATGTTCGTCTCACAGCTCAAAAAAATCATCTCCTTTTATAAGTGTAAAACAACGACTTCTGTTCACCGAGAGAATTTTCTGATTGGTCATGCCATTCAGGGGAGGGAAGAACATTAGCATAGCTTCTAGTCATTGATGTAGATTTTTGCTGACTACTTTTTGGTAATTTTTCTTCGGCAGATCGAACACAAAACACAAACTTTTTTTTCGGGGTACCTGATTATCTCTTTCACTACAGTTAGCAAGGTCAAAATTAGTGTTTTTAAACTAGAAATTTCCCATGATTTCTCTCGAATGTTCATATGTGCTCAAAGCATATCTATAAACAAAAAAAAAATATATATATATATATATATATATATATATATATATATATATATATATATATATATATACACACACATACATACACAGATTGGTAGATATTAGCTAATAAGAAAATGTCCACTGTTGTGCGCAACAAAAAAAAATAAAATAAAGAGAAGTAAAGGGAACAACAAGAAGACCAATTAAGTTTTATAGTAAACAAAAAAGATTTTAATTTTAGTGATTATGGTTAGTGGCTAAAAAGGGAAAAAAACAAAGGCATCATACCCAGAACTATATCAACAAATTGGCAGGCATCATAGATAAATGAAATTTATTGCTTAAAAATACAGCAATTATGGTGCCATCATACATAACACATATACTGGACTCTCTTGCTATTTTTGACATATGAGGCCACAACTCGGTTTTTAGAAACTAACAAACTACTTGCACATAGGATTTGATTTTAATGGTGAAGCTTTTTGGAAGAGCAGAAAACAGATAACTGGTGCAAATAGTGTGCCACAAGTGTCATGTGTGCAAAAAAGAAATAAAATAAATAGAAGTAAAGGAAACGACAAGAAGACCAACCAAAAAAAGATTTTTATTTTAAGTTTAGTGATTATGGTCAGTGATTAAAAAATAAAGGCTTACCTGCAAGAAGTTAAAAAATTACTTCAAAGGTGATTTTTCAGTCATGAATTGCTGGTTTCTTTTACTATAGACACTTACATGTCCAGTCAGTGAAAAGTAAAAAAAAAAAAAAAAAATGAACTGCTCTGAACTTACATCAACTGACTTTGCCAGTAAACTTGCTTAATTTTGGCACCAACTAAGAAAAGCCAGGATGAAGACCCTGACTCTCAGGTCATCTGACCACATCAAAGAGTTCTCTGAAGTCTTTGATCTAAATTACCCAGAGAAGTTTCATTTGTAAAAATAGATTCTTTTAAAACAAGGTCTCCAAATAACCCTCCCCAGGTTTTGAATTCAGAGTTGTCCTCCTCCTCCTTGACCAATTGCCACCCAAGGCTATAGGATCCAGTCTGTCCTGCTATTTATTTATAGCTGGGGGTTAGTAAAGATGGATTCATACCCTTGCCAAGGATATTTGCACGTAAGTAATGTACTTGAATGGAATACTAACTCAGCTCTCAATTCTGAGTCTGAGCCTCAATTCACCATGCACTTATATATATATATATATATATATATATATATATATATGCTAAAAGATTAACAGTAAAAAGCTTTTAACCACTAATTTAACTACTTGACCATAGTCAACCATATGTGTGTGTAACAACTCTCATAAGTAGCCAAGGATTAAAAACAAAAAGCTATTATCTCTTGAGTTAACCTTGACAGGTATTAATAAGATCATAATATATCTTTGTGTCTATTTATCTCTATCTGTATACTAATATATTCGAACATAGAAAGTCATGCCAATAACATGTAATAACTTATATTTTTTTTTATATGCATTCAGGAATATAGGGTTTTAGACTATAGTTATTTAATTAATGGATGGTTGCTGCTTCAATGATCTTTAGTTTTTTTGCAATTGAATTTATAGAGTATTTTAGTGTTGTTAGAGAGGAGCTGTGTAAGGTTATTACAGTTCTTGTGGTGTTCATTAATGTGTTGTCTAATTGCACATTGTTCAGATAAATGGCACATAAGTCTGCATGAAAGAGTGGTTGCTGTGTAACCTATATATATTTATTATGTTGGTGCAAAAATAATGTCGTTTTCTCACAAATGTTACTATGTGAGAAAACGACATTATTTTTGCACCAACATAATATTAACATCATTAGATACTGAAAAAGGATTTACTAATATTTCTGTTAATGAAATAATTGATATGATTTTATATTTATCATCATTCTTCACCGCACATTTAAAAAAATTTACATGTACAACACAGTTCCATGTAATGATACTCTAGGTTAATATCTCCACCCAGACTGATGGTGTTGCTATGAGCAGCCATTTTGGTCTTTTATTCTCTAACTTTTACATGGTTCATTTTGAAAACAAAATGTTTAATCAAACCAACCCACTATATAAGATAGACAATATTTTTATACAAGCTAAACCTGTTAATGACATTATAGAACTAGAACAATTTTGAAAAACATTCTGTGCTGAATTTTACTTTTGAATGAAATATTAATAAAAAAATTATTTTCTAGATATACTTATTGCCAGTAAGGGTCATAATTTTATTATTTCCCCATACAAAAATTTACACAGTCACAGAATCTCGTTACTGGTTTTTTATTTATTTTTTTTTAATTGAATTTGCACCAAGCAAAGCAGTAAAGCCACAAGGGGTTACTGGGTGTGAAAGAATTAGTAAACAGAAACATTATAAAGAAGTGAGAACAATAGAAGAGTGATCAGGAAGACAGTAAATGACAATTGACATTACATTTGAATTTTGAAGATTAAAGTTAACCGGAAAGCATGGAGCCAAAAGGGTGTTTCACAAATGAGAAGTATGAGAAAGTAAGTGCAAGCATAGAATTTACAGTTACACCATTGCCAACTCAACCACATTTTAGAGTCTAGTACTGCTTTTATATTCATAAAGTCCAGGTACCATCACAAAGAGCTCATTAAAGCAATTACCATAAAGTATTTTTAGAAAAGACATAGAGACATAACTTTATGGTGATGGAAAAGTGATTGAAACTAAGACACCAGATCAGGACCTATAATATTGCTGATTCTTTTCTGTATTTTATCAAGAATCTCTAAATATATCACAGGAACACTGGATCATATGTGGCAACACTATTCTAAGCATGGATGAATGATAGACTTATAGATATACAAGATAGATTCTGGAGAGAAAAAAATTGTCTAGCATGACACAGCAAACCTACTAGGGTCACAAAGGTTTCCCTAATTATATTGTTGATTATCAAATCAGATTTCACTTAATTTTAATACAAACCGAAGTTTTCAAGGTGCGATTAACAATGCCATGAACATATTTTACAGAAATCAAATGCATCCAACTACAAAAAGATAACTGACCAGCAATTGGAAATCTTCTTTGGCTAAATCATCAGTTGCTGAATGCATTTAAAATGAATTTCAAATTTGAAGAAGATTTTGTTTAATTTTGCTTTATGATTAGGGCTTCTAATATTTGGGGTCTTCTTTTTTCTGTTAATATTATATAGTACATGTGCATTGTTTAGAAGTAAAAACAGTATTCATACGCATATCAAACCTGTTGATAAAAATACACATTAAGATTTATCATTTGTTAAAAATATAAAACCAATAATCTAATTATCAAAAAAAATATTTCTCATTTTCTCAACTCTTTACACAAGACTAATGTTGTTTATGAATATATTTGTCCAATCAGAGATTGTATATCTGTAAAGAATAAACTAAATGTGTCTTATATAGGTTATACAACAACCACTCTTTTCACACATGCCATTTATCTGAGCAAAGTGCAATTAAACAACGCATTAAAAAACATGAGAAGAACGATGACATTAGACTTCTCTTTACTAACAAAACTCCATAAATTCAGTTGTAAAAAAAAAAAAAGATAAAAAGCCTATTGAAGCTATTTACATTCAACAAAAGCAACCATCCATTAATAAGAATTACTATAGTCTCCAAGCTGATATTCTTCAATGCATATAAAAAAATATTTTTATCATTTTGTGTGTATATATATATATATATATATATATATATATTTATCATTTTGTGTGTGTATGTATGTATATATATATATATATATATATATTTATCATTTTGTGTGTGTATGTATGTATATATATTTATCATTTTGTGTGTGTATGTATGTATATATATATATTTATCATTTTGTGTGTGTATGTATGTATATATATATATTTATCATTTTGTGTGTGTATGTATGTATATATATATATTTATCATTTTGTGTGTGTATGTATGTATATATATATATTTATCATTTTGTGTGTGTATGTATGTATATATATATATTTATCATTTTGTGTGTGTATGTATGTATATATATATATATTTATCATTTTGTGTGTGTATGTATGTATATATATATATTTATCATTTTGTGTGTGTATGTATGTATATATATATATTTATCATTTTGTGTGTGTATGTATATATATATATATATATATATATATATTTTTATCATTTTGTGTGTGTATGTATGTATATATATATATATATATATATATTTTTATCATTTTGTGTGTGTATGTATGTATATATATTTTTATCATATTGTGTGTGTATGTATGTATATATATATATATATATATATATTTTTAGCATTTTGTGTGTGTGTGTGTGTGTATGTATGTATATATATATATATATATTTATCCTTTTGTGTGTGTGCGTGTGTATGTATTTTTATCCTTTTGTGTGTGTGTGTGTGTGTGTGTATATATATATTTTTATCCTTTTGTGTGTGTGTGTGTGTATATATATATTTTTATCCTTTTGTGTGTGTGTGTGTGTGTGTGTGTGTGTGTGTATATATATATATATATATACACACACACACACACAAAATGATAAAAATATAGATTTAAGTTATGTTATATTTATGGGTAAAAGTGCTCAATTTCAGGGAGAGAGGATATGTAAATAGAAAAGTGAACACTGAGGTCAACACGAGTGGTGACAGTCTGTTTTATGCTTGAACACAAACTTTAGAGCACTTAGCTTTTGGTCTGAAGATTGAATTCAAACATGAAAGATGGTGTTGACCTCAGTGTCCACTTACACACAGGGTGTATCAAAAATACTTTTATAAACTTTGGGGGTTGGTTCCTCACAGCAAAAGTAGGACAAAAGTCCATATAAGCATTTGTCTGCAAATCCTTCATTTTTGAGTTATTAATTTTAAAGTTTAGGGTAGACACTGTTAAATGTATAATCCAAGATATAATCTGAAAATACTTTTACAAACTTTCGGGGTGGGTTCCTGATACCAAAACAACATTAAATATCCATATAAACCTATGTCCAAAATACCATCAACACATAACAAATGTTAAAAATGTCCTCCACTTGCACCCGTCAGATCATTGACTGGTGGACATTTTCAAATACTCCCACATAGTGTTGAATGTTTTAGCAGACCCCCATGACATGTTGATGAATTGTCTCTGCATTATTAATGTCTGCTGTATAAACCAACTGTTTTAGGTGGCCAACAGGTAAAAAACCCAAACCAGTCTTCCCCTACCTATCCATCTTTCATGGTAGATGTCAGCTAGTGCATCACAAATAATGTGACTAAAATGTGCTCACACCACATCATGCCTGAACCAGATGCATCTTTGTATTAGCAGGGGTACATCTTCTAGCAGGTTTGGAAGTCTATTCAAAATAAAGTTCCTGTAGAGAGCTTCTGGAAAACATGCTGGGAAAACATATGGACCTACCGGACAGTCGCGTAAACTCCAGCCCAAACATTAATCATGCTGGTGTCTAGCCTGGGGTATTCCAATCTGCCCACAAATGTTGGTTGTGTAAATTTGTTACTTCATCAATTTCAAATGTTTCCTCATCCATAAACAAGACTGAAGAGACAAAAAATGGATCAGCAGTTTGTGCCATAAACCATCGGCAAAAGTTTTCCCAAGGTGAGTGATCAGAGGGTGAAAGACCCGGCACACATTGCAAATGATATGGATACAAGAGCTGCTCTTGAAGTACTTTCCATGCAGTACTATGAGATGTATTACATGCTAGGGCCACTTGATGTGTGCTGAAATTTGGATTATCTCCAACGGACTGTAGAATGTGTTCTTCGTGGTCAGGCATACAAGCAAATCTCGGTCTTCCTCAATCTATAGTTTGTGGTGCCACAGATCCTGTCTCAGCAATATGACAATAGACACCAGCAAAGATTGGAAGACTTAGCTGCCTTCAGTCTGGAAAGATAATCTGATACAGCTGTGCATCCTCGAATCCATTACTATTTGCATGGACGTATGTAGAAATCATGTCTGCTCACAATATCAATATCCTGCCATTGTTAAACAAAACACATCTCAGTTAACTCATTACTATACATGTTGAATGTTGAAGACAGACTAGCCACAAAAATAACAAATGTAACCTAGACTATATGGCAACACAGCGCTATCTACCACAAACTTTCTTTAAACTTAACTCAAAAATGAAGAATTTACAGACATGTTTATATGTACTTTTGTCCTTGTTTTGCTGTGAGGAACCAGCCCCCAAAGTTTGTGAAAATATTTTTGATACATCCTGTATATATGATAAAATATAGTTTTAAGGTATGCTATATTTATGGGTAAAACTGGTCAATATCAGAAATAGAGCGTACATAAATATAAAAGTGGATATTGAGATCAACACCAAGTGGTGACAGTCTGTTTCATATTTCAACACAATCTTTAGACCATCATGGTGCCAACTTCAGTGTTCACTATATATATATTTTTTTTAAGCGTTTCCACCCAAGCAAGATGGGAAGCCACTAGCCACTAAGGGGTTACAGAAAATTTAGAGCAAGATCAGACAGGAGTGATAGAAGAAAGGATGAGGAGGAGGGTAGTGGATAGATCAAGGCAACTGGAGATGTCGATTGACATTACACTTGAATAGCTGGAGATTATAGCTCTCAGGGAAACTGAAATAGGGAAGGAAGTTCCACAGGTGAGAGGTGCGAGACATGAAGATATTGGAGTAGAAGAGATGGCTACATTTAGGAGTTTCGACAGTGAAGGGGTGAGAGCGGGATGCCAGCCTCGTAGGGCGCTTGAACTCATGACGTCTGGGAACCAGTATATATATGTCATCCACATTGAGACTATTTCACTGTATCACAGAACATTAGTGTGACTAGACATCCGTTTGCTTCAAGCCAGGATCGAAACCTGACCGATTTGGCATTAGTCGGAGATTCTGACGGCGCCCAGTAGAGAGAAAGGCTAATTTTTGCGTATTTATTTTTTTTTCATAAATTCGCCTGTGACCTAGAGAACTCAATCTGTTGGAAGAGTCATATATATATATATATATATATGTGTGTGTGTGTGTATAAAATCTTCATTCAATTAAATCGGTTTCATCAGGTCATGTATCATGGCCTAATGATTGCGTTTAGCATGAAACAGACCGTCACCTCTAGGTGCTGACTTCAATGTCCACTTTTATTTTTATATATTTATTGGGGGGGTAGTTTTTTCCACTGATGCATGGTTTGATTAAAATGACAAATAATGACTTCTTTTTGACACTTTTTGGCTAATTTTTTAATGTATGTTCAGATGCAATAAGTATAAATATTGCCTGAATGTTTGTGATCAATAACATTTACTTATATTTCTGGTTATATATAGATATATCATCTTTCACATATTCAAATACTTTGCAAATTTAGTATTGACCTTTATGCATTATGATGATGTCAGAAGAACTTGACTATGAAACAGGATTCTTCAATGGCTAAATGTATTATCAAATGTTGAATTTGAAGATTTTTAGTTTTGGATTTTTTATCTCATGGTGAGAGCTTCTAATATCTTAAGCCATTTTTTACTGTTAATATTATATTGCACACATGTATTTTATAAGTATTTTTGTTGTTCTAGTAGAGATGGTCAAGCAATATATTTTTTTTTATATTTACATGAACTGCACTATGATCAGTAAGGTGGCAGGTTAGCCTATGGAATAGATTAGTCTATCTAATGTATTAATTTAATGCTTGTGCATCATGTGGAATGTGATTCCCCAGTGAACGAGATCATTTTTGTTGCATTGATTTATCTGAATTTCTAAGACCAAGTTATACACTGATTTTTTAAACCAGTGTCCATGTCATCATTTCTTGATTACAGTGTACCTTACAGCCTTCTTCATGCTGTTAGTTGGAGACAATGATTTTTTTCATACTAGTTTCTTTGCTGTCTTTATCACTTCTAGCTTGTAATATTATGTCTTGCTTAGGCACTTGCCATGACGTCTGTTAGAAATTCTCCTGACTACTCATGTGGACTTCTACTGACTCACTTGGAGTTCTTTATTTACGGCATCTTACCTAGTTCATTTGTGTTACCGAGGGTGTGTTATTTACACCACAAAACAATGTTTAAGCTACTTTACCCTCTAGCTTCCTTCATGTTGCTATTATTGGATACCAATTCTTTCAGACTAATTTCATTGTCTTTGCTAGCTTCAAAAGCTGAATGGTAGACCAACAGAAACTTGGTGATAAAGAGGAAAATGTTTCAAAAGAAGTCTTTATTTAAAATATTTATATTTGGACTATTGCCCTCATCTTTGTTGTGGTTGTCTCAACATTTGGCCTTTGTGCCTGCCAGCTTTCATCATGTGTATATTGATCTGGGTAACCTACAGGAAACTCTGAACTATTTTTAGTCTTGCTCAGTTTCCATTGAGTCCAACTACACACTGGCCAGCATAGGGATTGAACAAACAATTACTATGTCACCAAATTCACAAACCAGTGCTTTAATCCACTAGGCTATATTCCTGTAGGATAATTTGTTGTAGCAAACTTGGAGCCTTAAGCCTAACCTGTCTGCTGATTAGTGCTACTGCCGGTCATGTTTTTACTGCTGCTTCTGCTGTAGAAGATCTGTTGTCTACTGTCTTTTTTCTTTATTAGTGACCCCCCCCCCCATATTCTATATTTCTATGCTAGGCTGCTAAGGAGATCCTTATTGTCTAGCATGTGCACTGATTTTTTCAAACATCTCACTCTCCAGTGTTCTTCCTTATTCAGTATTTTCACTTCCTTCCACCAGGTCTGATGACTACCCCTTTCCCTCCATATATGATCAGCCATCTCACCCTTCACTCCAGCTTTTCAATGTTCCTTCAGCCTTACTTTTAGGGGACAGATTGTTTTACTTTTATATTCTGTGCCACAACTGCAAAGAATTGAGTACACATAATTCTTGGTCATGTTCTCCCTTGTGTTAGGATTGACTCAGTAGAGATCCCTCCATAGAACAGAACTGCTTTTGAATATCATCCTTAGAGGAAATGGGAAAGCAATAACTGAGTAGTACTAAAAATAAGAACTCAACAATATCCCTAGATACCCATGGGCAGTGAAATGAGATAAAGGCTGAAACACTGAGATAAAAACAACAAAAATGAGGACAATAGTCTGAATATAAATAGTTTAAATAATGATAGCTCCTCATCCTAGAAATTTGAGCAGAAAAAAACCCATTAAGGATGAATTTGGTTCTGTTTGGATGTATATGTGGTATTGTGTCTTGTTTAGCTTATTAAAAAATAAGCTAATTTTTCCCCCCAAGATTTTGAAGAATGAAAAATAAGCTCACTTCACTCATGAGTAAGTGTGATTCAAATTGTCTCATTCAAGTGTTATTTATTGAGGATTTACATAACATCTAACAGATTTACACAATTCTTTATATTCAATAAATGTAGACAAGACAGAATTCATTGACTCATTTTCAGCACTTTACCACTTAACATATCTAGCAGACATTTTGAGATAAGCATTAGTTGTAACTGCCAACTTTAAAGTAGGTGAGAAGCCAGCCTTTAACCTTGCAGAATTGGATTATGCTTTATTTAACAAAACAGAGGCAGTGAATTGGGCATTAAGTGGCACTGAAAAGTGATGCAAAAACTAATAAAATCAGATAACAGGCAGATTTTATATTGTATCTAAAATTTTCGTAAATAATACCATAATGATATAATTTCTATTTGTCCATTTGTTAATGCAACACAGCAAAAACTGTACATTGTAGAGATATTTTCCTTAGGGCAATATTGTTAAAATTATTTAACTTGATGAATAATGCAATTTCCAGTCCAATTTGAAACTTAATAGTAATAGTGGTGGTTTCTTTCTGAATTTCTGTTATGAGGAGTTATTATCTACATGTTATCACAACATTTCAGCAGTTGTGCCCTCCAGCCAACATCAGGTGTTTATAAATCCAGGTAACCTACAAGGAATTTTTTAACTGAAACTTTTATTTAATCTGCTGGGGAAGAAATGACAGCAAGGCCTCAATAGCAGTAATAGTAAAAAAAGAGAAGCCTTGTTGAATGCAACCAAGCATGACAAGCTGTCTCAGCAGCAGGCAGATTAAGTTAAAGGCTACAAGTTTTACACTCAAGAATGTCCCACGGGACAATCCTTAGTGTAGTCTATTGGATTAAAACATTAGTTTGTAAATTTTTTGACATTAATTGCGAATTCAATCCCTGGACTGAGTATTGCAAACAGACTCAGGGTGAGCAACAACTGAGCAGTACTAAATTAGAACTAGATAAAATATCACTAGACATGGTCAACAGAGCAAGAATAATCTACCTCTGTAAATAAAATAAAGGGTTCAGTTTGAAATTCCCTGAAGTTTACCTGGCTTGATGAAGGCCAGATGGCACAACAGATGATGTAAATAGTGCTTACAGTTTGTAGATAATAAAATGTATTGTTGGTGATTTTACTATAAAAATGTATTTTTATATTTTTTTAGCATTGCATTGATTGTCATTTTGTTATAAAGTCGTATTGTTACTCATTTTATTATAAAAATATACTGTTGATTTTTGTTTGAGTGTTCACTAAATGCCCATAGCTGGAATCCTAACAGGTGCTACCACACTGAATCAGTGGTTTCACGCTCCTCAAAACCTCCAATCGGGAGATTCAAGGCCTTGCTGCTGGATGTAGTTTATCATTATACCCAGGATGATACAGCACAGAGATAAATGAAGAAATGATGGTAGAATGATGGGAGGTGTAAATAAACTGACTGCCTTGAAAATCAGTATTTAAAACTCAGCTTTTACTTGAGTGATGACAACATCTTGTGAAAGTAAGAATTATCAATCTATCTCAGTGTAGCAAAGATAATGGTAATATTAGCCATTTCCTTATTAGGAAACATTTGACATTCCTTGACTGAGCAGCCAGTACTACTGTCGATTGAAATTTAATTTATAAAATCTTAAAGGAATTTTTCAAGAAAATAGACGTCTCAAGTCCAATAGCTATTCTGGCTCTTTCCAGTATTGTGTAGAACATCAACATTTTATGTCATTGTCTATATGACATCCATTGTAATTGTTACCACTGTTAAAGGTCCTCAAGTGATGCGGTTTCTGTTCTCTGGTATGGTTAGTATAATTTTAATTATTATGAAATTACTGATTATAAAATGAAATATAATTTATTATGTATTTATTGTAAAAAGTCAAGAAGGAATTTTTATATGTTTGTATTTTAGTATTAGCAACAGGACATGGGTGGGATTACCGAGGCGGTAAAATCCCCCTGTGTTGCTGCAAAAAAAAAAAAAAAAATTAGTAATCTATGTTATAAAAGAAGAGCTGATTCTGTCCGTCATGCACTATATGTGTAGGACTTTGCATGCACATATGAAATGTATATCTGTAAGTCTGTGTTTTACATGAGTGTCTTACATGGTTCTGTGCTAATTAATACACTCACATACAATTACATACAATATGACTCAGTTTAAAATAAGATATTAAAATAGGAACCTAATTTTGTTAAAAAATGTGCATACCCATGTATGATGAAAAAAATACCCTCAACAAAGGAATGTTTTATCACCAAAATCTTTGTTACTATTAAAAGGAAAGACCAAATGATTTTTTTTTATTATTAAATTATATTTTTTAATCCTTTTTAGAATCTTCAAAATTTTGTTTTCCCTTATTCAAGGATAACCATATATTAGTTAGTAAAATTTTAGTGTCTGTGGCAAAAAACACATTGATTTGGAAATTCTTGCAAAAAGCAGATAATTTAATGAAACTTTCAGAACTTATTCAAAATGAATTAAATTATTTTAAAAATATTTCTTTATTAGAAAATCTTAGTCATCTTTTTTTTATGTTACCCCTAACTTATTGAATTTTAAATTTATTTTTGTAGAGCTTAATTCTTACATTAGTTATAAGCACAAGTCTTTGGAGAATTTAAATCAACAATTTTTTTTTGTCAAACTGGACCCCCAGTTACATAAAACCCGCTCTGAAAAAATAATTAGGAAAGATTTTAATTGCTTTTATGAATACTATGGACACTATTGTCAAAAGAAAAAAAATATTTTTTTGATGAATAATGAATTTTTACAAGAATTTTAAAAAATTTAATTACAATAATTGACAAAGTTTTAAATCTTTTAAAATGCTGTATTAATTTGTAGTGGTTAAGTGATATTATTATCAAGTAAAAATTATATGTACTTATGTAAAAGCTTATTACAATTCAGTGACCCCCATTATTTAGGAAAGATTTTGAATTTTTTTTGTGCGTGTGTAAATGTCATTTTTTATAAATACAGACATCCATACACAACATTAATAGAAAATAAGTGTAGTAAAATTATAATTTATTAGTAACTTTCTCCCAACTCATCAACAAGCATCTTCCTAAGTAACATAAAATTCAATAAAATATTAGATTACTTAGAACATTTTCCTAATTTTTTAAGATTACTGGAAAGTTAAAAAATTATATAAAAAAGATGTTCACATTGTATTTGTCAAGTAATTTTTACAGTCAAGTGTTCTTTACTTAAAAATGCCAAATGTTACACTACTGATAAATCTATCAACACCTCAAAACATTCACCTCAGTGTTTAAAAATGCTTTTCTGTGATATTTTAAACTAAAAGTAATATTTGTTTTAAATCAGATTAATTAAACTTTACATCAGATAATCTTCCTGAGATATAGTCTCAGAAAAATATTTTATTTTTAAAGATGTTTTAATAAAGAGAATTATGTTGTTTCGACAGATTTTTCAATATAGCTAATTTTAGTGAGTTAATAATATCATTCCAATCAATTTAAATTTGGCTTGAAATACAGCAAAGTATTTTGCTTATTGGAAATGTTAAATTTAATCTGTTAGCTTGAAAAGAAAACTAAAATAAAAGCTTCAAGAAAGATTTTTTTTATTTTTAAGATGGATTTTAAATCTGAGGTATTGCTTTTTTTTATTTTGATATATATTATCATATATATATTAGAATAATACATCCATCTCCCACTAAATCTGGAAAACTGCTGGGCTGAGTAATAAATTCATAACACTTGAGACAAGAAAGAAACTATTAATTTTTATACCATAAAAAACAGATAATTGTAAGATTTTATACAAACTTTTCGGGAATTATTCTGTAATAGATAGAATTTTAACTTGGTTAGCAATTGGTCTAGTAGACAGACAACTCTGAATTCAAAACCTCCAACTATAGATTAAATAGCCTCACCAATCTGCAATTGGCCAAGCATGGTGAATATGGCTACATCCCTGCATTGTTAATCAGGAAGGGGTTCTTCCAACAAGAATGAGAAGGGCCCTGGAGTTGGATATATAATTATTTTTAATGCTTTTCAAATTTTGTAGAAATATTTTCAGGTCAGCCACTGAATTGAAATAAATATACCCACAAAAGAATATATACATAATAAATCCGGGTATCCTTATTTTCAATTTCTTTTTAGAATAGACAATGGGACTTATACTAAGTTAAAACTTAATGTGATAGGGTTTAGTGAAGTGAGTTCCAGGACTTGTTACCTGTTATCTACCCCCCACCCCAATCCTTCCCTCTGTTTGTGTCGTCCTTTTTTGTGTTATCTGTAATAGGAGTAGGTAGTCTCTTCTACCACCCGGTCAACACTCCTCCCACTTCTATTGGACATGAGTAGAGGCTTACCCCTTGTTTCTTGTCTAGGAAGGGGTTCCCGGTAGTCTTTCTCTTTCCGGCCTCTGTATAAGTGCAGCTCTGTTTCTCCCGTGATGTGTGCAGTCTGTGGCATCACCTCTTCATTTTGAGGGTACATGGCTGACAGTTCTCTGGTTGCTGTTTCTGACTGGTAGTTAGGAGCCCTAACTCTTGCGTAGCGTCTTGAGCGGTCGCTCTGATCAACAGTTGTATAATACCGGGGTGTTTGTAGTGCCATGTCGCGCACGGTTAGGTGTCCCTGCAGTCACCTCCGGTGGGCAGCCCTGAGGCCACATAATGATGCAGATTTTGCCAACTCCTCTCTGCCCGTGTCACAGTTGAAACTGTCTGTTTCTTTTACTTCGGGCCTTCTCATCTTACAAACAAAATTCAGCATGAGTTACAAAAACCGAAAGATTAACCCTAAACCAGCCTCTCAAAAACCACCTAAACCCCTCAACATTTCGTTCTCAAACATCCGGGGCATTAGGACAAACTTCTGCAGTCTGGAATCCTTCCTCACTGTTAACGGCCCAGATATACTGGCTCTCTGTGAGACAAACCTTGTCTCGTCTATCCCCTCTTCCGATCTCTCGATCCCCGGTTATCTTCCTCTCCTCAGAAAAGACTCTCTAACCCACATGCACGGTCTTGGTGTCTACGTCAAGGAACATCTCCCTTTGGTCAGAGACTCCTCTCTCGAATCGCCAGACCAGTCATACATGTGTCTCCGACTCTCTCCTCAATGCGGTAAGCTACCTCTTCTTCCTTTACCGCTCTCCATCCTCTCAAGACTGCGAGATACTCGAATGCATTTCTGACAGCATTGACAAAGCTCTCTCCCTCCACCCGTTTGCTCACATCTTTGTGTTTGGCAACTTTAACGCCCATCACACCTTGTGGCTTAAGAATGCTACTACTGACCATGCTGGCATTCAAATGCTCAATTTTTCAATCTCCCATTCCCTCACACAGATAGTTAACTTCCCCACTTGTTTTGCCTTCAACCGGGAAGGTAAAGCCTCCCTTCTCAACCTGTGCTTTACCTCCATCCCTAAATCCTGTAGCACCTCGCAACTCTGCCCTCTTGGTAACTCTGACCATGTAGTAGTATCAGTTAACATCTCCTTCAACTCCACCCCCTATAAAGAACCTCCTACCACTAGAACCTTGTTCTACTATCAACGAGCTGACTGGGACGCGTTCTGTGATTTCCTCCGCGATGACCCCTGGGATGGAGTCTTTAAGCTCCCCATCCAAGATTGTGCTTCTGAAGTCTCTTCTTGGGTTAAAGCTGGAATTGACACTTTCATCCCATCAAGGAAATATAGGGTCAAGTCGCGCTCCTCCCCCTGGTTCTCCGCTGCTTGCTCAGCCACCATCGCCCATAGGAACCACTACTTCCACCTATTCCATAGCGACATGTCTGACTGCAAAAGACGTCTCTTTGCCTCCACCCGTAACGAGTAAGCGTGTCCTCAACAATGCTGTCACTATTTGCAGCTCGGATGAAGGAACGTATTGCATCTCACAAATTTGGCTCCAAAGATTATTGGAATCTCTGCAAGAGCGTATTGAACAATTGCAAACCCTCTATACCTCCTTTATTCAACCAGTTTGAAGTCCTGACCTCCTCTACCGACAAGGCTGAATGCTTTGCTCGGAAATTTTCATTCAACTTGACGCTCGACTCTTCCGGTGTACGGGAGTCAGCGGCCAATCCTCCGCCCTCACCAAGTACTGGGCTGGGGAGATATGCTTTCAATAAGGTTAGAACAGGAGAAAGATGAGGCTAGAACAATTCCAAGTTCAGACAATATATCAAGCAAAAAGATACTGTCACAACATCATTAGAATACTGACGAGACACATTCTCGCATCTAGCCAAAGACAATTCAATTTTCCATTTTTTTTTTTTTTTCTTTCGAACCGGGATTTCTTACTAAACTATCAAATAAGGGAGAATCATTGGGACAAAATGTCTTTGAGTGGAGGGTAGAGAAAAAATAGATAAATTTAAAAACGAAGAAAAAAACAAAAAAAAAATAACTAAGAAAAATGCAAATGGTTTTCTGCTAGAGCGAAACAATACTCACACAGGCCAGCAAGTGGTTGTCTGTTTTCTTCCTCATGATGGTAACAGAATGTATGGCTTACCTTATGTCCAACAGTCGAACTGGTGGGGTTCGTTTTTAAATTTATCTATTTTTTCTCTACCGAGGGCGGAGGAGTAGCCGTTGACCCCCCCACACACACACACTAGTTCGACTGTTGAACATAAGCTAAGCCGAACATTCTGTTACCATCATGCGGAAGAAAACAGACAACCACTTGCTGGCCCGTGTGAGTATTGTTTCGCTCTAGCAGAAAACCATTTGCATTTTTCTTAGTTTTTTTTTGTTTTTTTTCTTCTTTGGTACTGGGCGTTATCTCCAATTTAGACCCCAACAAGGCTAGTGGTGGAGACGGGATGCCAGCCATTGTCTTGAAGAAATGCGCACCCGAACTGGCGCTGGCCCTTTCTAAACTATACAACTACTGCCTCAAAGAATCTTGTTTTCCTGACTGCTGGAAGTCCTCTTCCATCGTTCCTGTCTTCAAGAACTCCGCCGACCCCTCTGACCCTTCCAACTACCGTCCTATCAGTCTCCTTCCCCTCTTCGGCAAAATCTTCGAAGCCCTAATCAATACCGGGGTGGTTAACCACCTCACATCCCATAATCTGCTCTCAGACAAGCAATATGGTTTCCGCTCTGCCCGATCTACAGCCGATGTGCTTACGGCCATCACTGAAACAGTGTACCGAGCTCTTCAAAATAACGGGGAAGCCTGAGCTGTGGCACTAGACATCTGCAAAGCATTTGATAGGGTTTGGCATGCCGGCCTTCTTCACAAGCTCCAGGGTTATGGCATTACGGGTCGATTATATAACCTAATACGATCATTCCTGTCAAACCGTAAATTGAAGGTCGTTCTCAATGGATTCTCCTCCAGTTCCTATCCCACGAATGCAGGTGTTCCTCAAGGCTCCATCCTAGGCCCCACTCTATTCCTTATCTACATAAATGACCTCCCTGACGCAATTACTTCCCAAGTTGGCATATACGCAGATGACACCACAATTTATTCCTGCCTCAAAAACAAATCTAGTCTCACTGACAAAACTTGCCTGGCCGTGCGTCTCAAAAAGGACCTCCAATCGATTGCGAACGAATTGGCTGGTCAACTTTAACGCTTCTAAGACAAAACTGCTCTCTATTATTCACCACAGAGGTCCTTCCCTTCCCTCCATTAGAATGTCTGATGCTCAACTTCTCGAGAGCAACTCTCTGTGGCTTCTTGGTCTCACGTTGACTGCTGACCTGAGATGGAATAAATACATTGAGTCAATTGCCTCGTCCACTGCAAGGAAAGTTGGCTTCCTGAGTCACGCCAGGAAGTTTTTCTCCCCGGAGTCGATCCTCCAGATCTACAAAACAACAATTCGCCCTTTCATGGCGTATTGCTGCCATATATGGTCTGGTGCCCCTTCTATTTGCCTCGGGGTTCTTGATAGGCTCCAGAGGCGGATATGCAATGTAATTGGCCCTGCCCTGGCGTCTTGTCTACAGTCACTTTCTCACAGACACGCCGTCGCCTCCCTCTGTCTGTCTGTCTGTTCTACAAATACTTCCATGGAAATTGCTCCGCGGAGCTGTATTCGCTGGTTCCCAGACGTCATGAGTTCAAGCGCCATACGAGGCTGGCATCCCGCTCTCACCCCTTCACTGTCGAAACTCCTAAATGTAGCCGTCTCTTCTACTCTAATAGCTTCATGTCTCACACCTCTCGCCTGTGGAACTCCCTTCCCTATTACTGTTTCCCTGTGAGCTATAATCTCCAGCTATTCAAGTGTAATGTCAATCGACATCTCCAGTTGCCTTGATCTAGCCACTACCCTCATCCTTTCTTCTATCACTCCTATCTGACCTTGCTCTAAATTTTCTGCAACCCCTTGCGTCCTAGTGGCTTCCCGCCTTGCTTGGGGTGAAATGCTTAAAAAAAAACAAAAAAAAAAATACAATTCCGAGTTGGCATTCACTCCTGCCGGACCAGGAGAGATATTGCCTGGAGGGATAGGCCCATAGGGCTTGAAAGAGTTAAGCCCCATGGGTCTATCCCTCCAGGCAATACCTCTCCTTGGCGGGATGGTGGTCATTATCTGTCGCCTGAGGCGTCCCCATAAAAAGAAGTGCTGAATAGGCTTGAGCAATTTTTCTACGACTTTGCTGAAAACCCACATTAAACTTCGACCTTGTGTCACATTCTGTTGTGACGTGAGCGCGCATAGAACCTGAAGGAAATTGAAATGGACATATGTGTTGCGAGTAGTAACTTCCCTTTAACAACAAGAAAAGAGTAAAAAAAAAAACGCGAAATATACAGCCCTTTAAAGTCATTTTTATGACTGTAAAACTGGATATATTTTCTCGTAAATTTATATTTTAAAAGAACAATTTAGATTTGAAATTTGATCATCTTGCCATCAGCAAAATGATGAGTACTAAACTATCAATAGGTAAATAAAGAAAATAGCGCACCTTCACACAGTCCTATAGTTAATAAACGGTTATCCAATTAACCCATTTTCAGGAGTTTCATCAAAAACGAAAGTTACAGGTGGAATCTTAATAGCAGTGGGTGGGATCAAAGCTCTCAGTTTTGCGTAACGTGGGTGGAGCCACCGGGGCGGTAGCACTGAGAGCAAAATTCTTAGAGGCGGGTGCAAGTTGGAAAAAAGAAGTTGGGATCAAAGAGACACACTGAAATTTCAACTTCGTCTGACTCAGAAAAGTACCCGAAGAGTTAATTGGCCGCTGGCTCTTATGAAAGACCAACCTTTTTTCATACTCACGTTTTAACCTTGAAAGTACCAGAAATAAAAATGTTTATAATTTATGAAACATGCTGTGACGTCATATCGAAAAGACAAGTAATGACATCCTAATCGCAAAACATTGAGCACTGAGAAGTGTCAACCAATTTAACAAGAGAGGTAAATACTGTCCAGTCTTGCAAATAAAATCAACCTTGATTTATAGATTGAAAGGAAAACAGGGGAAGAAGAGAAGGTAAGGTAAGGTATGGCGACAATCCGATCGCTAAATTATACCATCTCCAATTAATGTTCCTGCCAATTTAGATTCCTCAACATGGAGTTAAAACTGTTAAATTTTAACTGTTAAAACTGTAAAACATGTTGTCAGTATGTGTCGAAAGGAGTTTGGACGGTTGGTGAATTTTGTTTTTCTGGTGATTTTAAATAAATTTGAATATTCTAAGTATTACTTACCAGTCAGTATTTTTACAAAATACAATGAGGTACCGCCATCCACAAATATACATAAAGTTTTTTCGTTTTTAAATTCATTTTTAAAAATGAAAAAGCTTTCTTGAAGCTTTCATTTTAGCTTTAATTGAAAACTAAGAGGATTAAAATTACTATTTCCAGTAAGCAAAATACTCTGATGTATTTCAAACCGAAATTATATTGATTGAAATCAATTTTTTTTTTTTTTTTTTAGTAACACCGTCAAAGTCGTCCACTTTTTTAGACATTTTAAATACAAGTTAGTTCTCGGTTTTAAAAATCTTGCATAAAATATACTTTTCTGAAACTTTATTTGATATATAGATTCTGTTTGGGGGGGGGGGGGGCTGATGGAAGATAGTGCTAACGAGTTTGGGGGTTGCAATAATTGCTTTGCTCCGGACGCTGGCAAACCAAGCTACGGTCCTGGTAGTAATGTCTCAGAAACATTTCATTTTAGCTGACGAGGTATCCGATAAGAATTTTTTTTTTTTTTTTTTTTTGTATGGAGTAAAAATCAGATTGTGATTCAAGAAAATTCATAGATAATAAAAATTTAAAAAAAAGTAAAAGAAGACCATAAAAAACAACAGATGTTCTGGCTAAGGAAGCTGACCAAATTTTTTTGCCAATTAACACAGAAGCAGAAGTTCCAAGTGATTAAAAAGTTTATATAAATTATAAATATTTATGAGAAAAAAAAAAAAAGAAGAGTTTTGTTGACTCATTAAGAGTTGAATAAGAAGAAGATTAAGAAGAATAACTTAAGTACTAAAAGTTAGATTTTTTATGTCAGTATTTGAAGCGAAGTTGGCACACTTAAAAAAAAAAAAACAGTACAAACAAAACTTACAATGAACAAAGAAGTACACACGTCCATCTCTGCTAGACTATCCAACCAAAATTTTCACTGAACAATAATTCAGAAAAGACCCTCTGCTATTATCTATTGGGGGCGGCCATCTTGACATGAATTATCACCAGTTAACACTAGGTGGCGCTGCGCATCCCTCCTTCAATTTCTCTCTTAACAGGGAGGGAAGCTTGACCAACATACATCTCTGATCTGACTGACCTGCCATAGGAGTTAACCATTGCCAATAAGGGTTTACTGAAGCATGGTTATTGCCTCCTGTGCTGTAAGTGAAACTATGTTTCTCCTTATTTTAGTTGGGAGAATTTTCTCAGCCCTGGAGATTCAACCTTGTGGCAGTACCTTCCCCATTGCACTAAAGAGGTTGGGTTGGTGTAATACTGGTTACAGTGGTCACTGGGGCTGGGCAAAAACCAATTTTTGGTTCTAGGTTCATATGCATAAGTAGGCATATGGTGATCCTAACATTAAGATGACCTTGTGTCACATCCAGCTTTGGTGGGAAGGCCGGGTAAATATACCTGATCGCAGCAATGACATAACAGTGGCCTTTTCTCTCTAGTGCTTCTTCATCAGATGGGAAGCTTGGCAAAAAGAGCATCTTCCACCTCAGTATCTGTCTATATTTCTGAGATGAGGTATTATGTACACTATTTACATTATTCGGACTATTGTCCTCATCTTTGTCGCCATATTTATTACACTGTTTTGGCTGTTGTACACTCCGGCCTTCTTCAGGTGGTTGGAATGTTGAACTGAACCCTTTATTTCGCTCACTGGAGTAGACTGTTCTAGTTCCACATGCCATGTTTAATGGATGTCAGTTATCTCCTGTTAATTCCTCTCTCAAAGTTCTCCACCACCTTAACCAGGTATTGAACTCACACTCTTTGGGTCCTGTCACTGGATCTAACTAACGCCTTTATCCACTGTGCCATGTATCCCCAGTGAGCGAAATAAAGGGTTCAGTTCAACATTCCAACCACCTGAAGAAGGATGGTGCATACAACAGACAAAACATTGTAATAAACATGGTGATAAAGATGAGGACATTAGTCCAAATAATGTGAATAGTGTATCTTCCACCTCACCAAGACCAACTGTATCATTTATGTCGAGAGCTTCACAAAATACTATAAATTTCAAATAGTCAGCTTCCTCTTCACTTGTATATCATCGGTTTACACCAGCAACATCCTTCAAATAGACAAGTCTTCTGGCAGACCTTATGATCAATGTTGCTGTATGTTGACTAAATCCTAATCTTGTTAGACAATATCTCTATCTTTTAGACATAAATGACTATGACATAAACAAATTTACAGTCATGATTTCCTGAGGTCGATGAGCTTACGGCTATATCATGTTAAAGTACCAGTTTTTGTATGATCACCAAAATTAAGCAATGCCTTACCTGGTCATTACCTAGATGGGTGACCACTTGGGAATACCAGGTGCTGTAATCTTGGATGTGTGGGTGGTGTAATGGATAATGGTTCAGAAATGGAAATCGAAGAGTCGAGTTCAAATTCAAGTTGGGTTCATTATATTCACAAATATCGTTAGGAAGGGTATGAATCCACATCTTCTCACCCCACCCCCCGACTATGGGTTAATTAATAGAACTTGTATCATTAAATCATTATTATCTCCAAAAGATTCTGACAATGTAAAAATATTTTCTGGCTTTAAGTAACCTGCAAAAGGTTGGTAACACATAAAAACAAATCAGTTCTGAAGTTGATGATTTTTATCTTGCTACTGCCATTTCATCAGCTAGTTTACATAGATGCCCGCATTGGCCATAAATATGCTGATATATCCATTCAAGTCTCTATTGCTGATTACAGGGCACATCTTTACTTTCTCTTGCTTGACACCTATTGAATAGAGTCTTTGAGAGATTCAAATTTCTCTTCTGAGTAAGGAGAAATCCTGGTCAATTCACACTCGAGTCTTATGCACATATCTTTCTTTAACCTATATGGGCATTGTGTTTGACAAAACTTTGTGAAAATGGTTCTTCATATGCAATGGTCAAATGTTGGAATGCTGAGTGTCAGAGGAGAAAAAGAAAATGTTTGTAGCCAAACCACACTCCAGACAGCTTGAGGAAGGAATCTTTTGTGGTTATGTGTGCTATATTTTTCAGGATAATTATTTTATCAGAATATCAGGAATAAAAGAACTGGATCCAAGTGTATCTGCAAATATAATAATTACTTTTATTTAGAGTGATGAGTGAGTCCTTTGATATTTGGTGTCACAAAAATGTTTGTTTATAAGGCGGATATTGGTAGCAGTCTGGAGAAATGTCTGTTTCGAATCCATAGTGGTAATTTTAAAGTCAGACTATGATAAGGGTAGTAGTTATATTAGAAATAGGTCAGTATCAATCTACTATGATTTTCTCAGCTCTCAGCAGGGCAGAAATATGAATATCAGATGACGTCTTAACTATTTTTATTTAACTATTTTGGCCAGTTTCTCTACAGTAGCATTCTTTTCTTCCGTCTCTTTCACCATCCTGTCTGCTTCTAGCTCACTGGTGTCAGCTTATATCCTTTGATCAGTCACCAAGACTCTGTTGCGGACGTTGGTTTTGGCTAACATCAAAAGTCTCTTTGTGTCAATTTTTTTGACTGGCCAAAATTATTTTATTTTCCAGCTTTACTTTCTTTTTCATTTTATTTTTATAACAGAAGTAATGTGTGAAGCCTTCCTGGTATTTTTCAGTCACAAATAAGTAAGTTCTGATCCTGCAAACTCCTGGCATTTTGGGGCTGGGTTCAGTCTTTCTTCTTCCTCTTTTTATTCGAGAGTTGCCTTCTCATTAGTCGAGAGAAGTATAAAAAGAGAAGTTCAGAGAGAGAGAGAGAGAAAGAGAGAAAGAGATAAGGGTTTAAAATGAAAGTGCAAATGCTTTATTTTAATTTGAATTCTTTTAATTTTTGTTTATATATTTGATTTTTATATTTTATTTTTTTTTATCAGGACTCACTGCACTTTATTTTTAAAATGGATAAATAAAAGTCTTTATTGAAAAATAAAATAAAAAATGTATTCATTTCCAGACCAGAAGGGGCCATATCCACACTTTTGCCATGTGACCAAGGACAGCGAACCAGCAGCTCTGAACTGATGTGAGGACGACAATTAGAGGATCTCTTCAGCAGCCTTGAACTAGTGTGTCATATGTGACAAGAAGATAAGTAAAAAATTGCCATTCAACGAGAAAATTATCCAATGTTGAAAAGATGATGTGAGTAAAAAATATGGTTGCCAAAAAATAAAAAAGCTTCTCTTTTGTGCTTAATACACAAAAGAAGCATAACCTGTGAGTCGGGCGGGGGGGGGATTCAATGACAATCTTTATCTTTCATAATTTTCTTGTGAAGCATTGTGAAACTGGTCTCACTGTTGTTTAACTTTGTATAAAACATATAAAACCCTAAGCAAGACGATAAAGCTACTAAAACACAAGGAGTTATTAAGAGTGAAGTAAATTGAGAAAACATGGCTGAAGAAAAAAGACAATAAAAACAACAAGATTCAATGAGATAGATGATGATGATTGACATTGCATCTAAATTTTTGAATATCACAGTTGACAGGAAAGCACGAAGCTAGAAGAGAGTTCCACATGCAAGAAGTGCAAGAGAAGAAACCATTGGGATAGAACTTGCAGTTATACATCTATCTGCCAATCATATACTATGCTTAAATTCATGAAGTCGAGGCACCAGAGAGGAGCCATCATCGGAAAAATTACCATGAAAATATTTACAGAAAAGGCACAGTTGATTAGAGCCGCTATAACTTTGCTAAAAAGAAGTAAAAGTCTAACAGGATGATAATTTGAATGATCAGAAGGTTCACTAAAGTTCTTAAAGACAGGAACTACAGAAGAGGATTTCCAACATGGTGGAAAGCAAGAAGCAGCAAGGTATTTGACTGGAGAAAACAGGAGCCTGTCTAGGAATACATCTCGCCCACAGCTATGAGTTAAATCAAAGGACAGACTGGATTTTTATATTCAATCTGTCAGATTTAATTATTTTTATTTTTCCATTCAGTTTTGGAATTCATTCAAACTCAAGGAAACAAATCAAAACCAGACAAAAATTTTTGAAAGAGCTTTCTCTTTTATTACCAATTTCCTCAACTAGTATTTCTTTCGACTTTGCACTGACCTTTTATTGAAACTCGCAGACTGTTAGTAAACCATATCTCTCTCTCACTATATATATATATATATATATATATATATATATATATATATACACACACACACACACATATATATATATATATATATATATATTCCTCTCTGTTACATGTCTCTTTAGTACATAAGGTGATCATAGCTGTCTACAATTTCCTATCTTGCGTTGCCTTCACTATACTTTCTACTTTACAATCCCTCTTTGTCTTTGTGGTACCTTTTCTTCCATCTCTGCTTCTCTTGGCTGTGAGTATTAAAGTCTTCGAGCCTTTTTTCTACATTATGTCTCCCTGAAATTTCAGCTGTCTCTGTGAGCAAAAATTTCTTTGTAGTTCCTGTTCTGTTTCTGCATTTATTTTTTAATATACTTGTTTCTCCCATTCTGTGATGTGCAGAGATTTGGTGATGTCTGAACCAAACTCCTTGAGTGTATGCCCCTAAGACTCAAGTAGGTGGGTGGGGGCCTATAGTGTCTAGTACTGAGAAATATGAGAAAGGAAGACATTTTAAATATGTAAAACCAGATGAAACATGAAATAAACATTTTATTCAAATGAAATTTAAACTAAATATTTATTTCACTCTTTGATTAGATGCTCTCCTGATATGTATACCTGGGGCCATCACACCCTCCCTCTGTCCTCGCTTCTGCACATTACTGCTCCCATTATCTATCCATATAATTCTTGATATTCATTGGTAGAACCACATCTCTAGTGCTTCAAGTCTTTTCTTAATCTGTGGGGTAAATGTTCATCATTTATTGCTACATAGAATATTACATATTACATAGCAGTACAACACATTTTTTGTTTGTTTCTAAGTACATTTTTATGATCCCTTAACAGTTTGCTTAGTTTCTGAAAGGCACCTTTTGCTATTCTCACACACCTTCAACTTTCTGTGTTATACTTTCCATCATCTTGTTGCTAGACTATCCAGATAGTTAAATTTCTGCACTTGTTTGTTTTTTTATGTAGAGAGAGAGACCAAACAAAAAATAACAATGAAAATAATTATAAATATTCATGAGAATTAAAAACAGTCACGTGCCCTGACAAGACATTGGTTGGCAGGAAAGTGAATCTTTCTCTTTTTGCTCCATGAAGTTATTGAAACAGGATGACCCCATGGCAGGCTCATGACAAACTAAACATATAAGTACAAAAATTTATATGGTTTTTCGTACATAGGCTTTTGCAAGTAGATATATGTAAACCTTGTATTAAAAATTTTGAATATAAAATATTAGGTTGGTGCAAAAATAATATCGTTTTCTCACATAGTAACATATGTTAGAAAACGACATTATTTTTGCACCAACCTAATATATATATATATATACAAGTGTTTTTATACAAAGACTTGTTTTTTGCATGAACTTTTCATATATTTATATTGTCTTATATTTCATACACTTTAAATAAGGTCTATGCTACATATCTCTGCACAACATTTACTTCACAGATGCAAAACTCACTCCATGTATTTCTGTTTTATTACACACAATGGTTTTTTTTGTCTCATTAACTACTTTATTTAATTTTTGAAGTGGTATCGATATTCTATTGTGGCGGTACAATGTACCATGAAATCTTTTCATCGAGACAACATAGAACAAAAGCAAATATATGGCAGGTTGAAATTTTATGCAATATTTATTTCATAAAAAATAAAAAATAAATACACTAGATTGGTAACTATGCTTCACAGTTATATTGTTGAATGAACTAGATGCAATGGCTGCTTCTATTCTAACAGTTTGTTTTTTTTTGCCTCTAGAACTTCACTTCCTATTTCTTGCTTACATGACACTGAAGTATTGAGGGATAATGATGAGGAAACATGTGGATTAGTGGCTTTCTGCGTCCTGCTTCTTTCTGCTTTTTCTCTCTCTCTTGATTCGACTTTATTTATATCTGTTATATAGGAATAAAGTGTCAATACCAACACTTGAGTTTGAACATAGATTGCCAGTGAGCAAACACAGGTGGTCCCTTTATTGAATTAAGTAGACCACATGACCATAGAGGAAATGCACAAGTAGAAAGTATCTTTACGACTAACGATTGTTATTTCTACTCTATCCTCTTTTACTATTTGGATTGTTATTTCTATTCTACTCTCTATTACTATATGGACCACTATTCTCTACTCTATTCACTATACTGATCACTATATGGATTACTGCTCAAGTGAGTATTATCAAGCAAGTACTATTAGTGTGAGTGTTATTCAAAGGCATCTGACACCAGCATTGTTCAATGGCATACTATAGTTGTATCTGCAATTACAAAGTCTATGTTGGCATCACAAAGGTGTCCAATGAGTGTTTGTTGACATCACAAAAATATCAAAAAGCGATTTCACATCAGCTCGTTACTTTTTCCTCAGTTTATAAGTTACTCCCTTTTTAATTGGTCAAAATAAATTTTCACATAGGCTTGTTAAACTTTGCCTTGGTCTTTTTCTTCAGTCTGGAGCCAATCCTTTTTTCTATTGGTCAAAATAAATTTTTGCATAGGCTCACAAATTTGAAAACAGTAGAGAAAAGAGAGTTATTTTTATTTTGTATTCATCACAAAACCTACAATCTTCAAAAATTCAAATGCAATGTCAATCGTCTGCATGAACCCTGTTCCTTTACTGTTTTTTCCTCACTTCTCCTGACTAAAGTCTTTTTGTACTCTTTCATTCCTTGCAACCACCTGTGTCTTAGTGGCATTATTACCTTTCATTGGAGTGAAATGATTAAAAATAAATGAATAAAAACAAAAATAAAAGTCTGCTTTTGGAAAATGTACACTTTTTGTTAACAAAAGAGCCTGATTCTAAATGTCTACATTTTTTAGAAAAGAAGAAAAGTCGTATTGACTGATCGACTAGAAAGAGACACTTTCTTGGCGTTACTTTAGTATGTGGTCTACCAGGTCATTTACAGTTTAGTATGCAGTCAACCTGCATTTTTACACTTCAATATGCAGCCTATCTCCACTACAAAAGCTTTATACTGCAGAATGATAAAAACAAATTGAATAATTTTGAATGGTGATTTATCATTATTAATGACATACACTTAATTATACATAATCATCAGAATCATAATCATCAGAATCATAATAAAAAAAGGCTAAATAGTACATTAATGGCAATTATTATGATGGAATTCATTGGTGCTAAAGGTTAGGGTTGGCATTGGATACTCAGGTTAAAAGAGTAAAAATAAGGGAAGCAAATTGAAAATTAGACCATATGCTAAAGGTCATTTTATATTAACTGGTCACAAGAGTAAAAAATTCAAACATTGGTAATAAATTCATACCATGAAATATTGACTGCTCAATAAAGGTCATTTCACAGTGGAGACTATGAAAACTATGCTAGACCACTTACTAAAGTAGTACCACTTTGCCCTTAAAGTCTGTAACTCAAGGCAAAGGAGAGTGAATTTATTCACACACTCACTCAAATGGAAAGTCAAGCTTGAAGTAGGATTTCACAGGTACATAAAGTAGAGATAAAGCCTCCCCCTCAGCACTTCACCTTTTGTAGATGCTTCAGGCACCAGCTGATAACCCTAGCCTCTTTCTTGAGGGAGAGATGGCTTCTTCAAGGTTGAATACATTAATCATTTCTTTTAGAAAACACGTTTTTTTTAAAGGTTACTTTAGTATGTGGTCTACCAGGTCATTTACAGTTTAGTATGCAGTCAACCTGCATTTTTACACTTCAATATGCAGCCTATCTCCACTACAAAAGCTTTATACTGCAGAATGATAAAAACAAATTGAATAATTTTGAATGGTGATTTATCATTATTAATGACATACACTTAATTATACATAATCATCAGAATCATAATCATCAGAATCATAATAAAAAAAGGCTAAATAGTACATTAATGGCAATTATTATGATGGAATTCATTGGTGCTAAAGGTTAGGGTTGGCATTGGATACTCAGGTTAAAAGAGTAAAAATAAGGGAAGCAAATTGAAAATTAGACCATATGCTAAAGGTCATTTTATATTAACTGGTCACAAGAGTAAAAAATTCAAACATTGGTAATAAATTCATACCATGAAATATTGACTGCTCAATAAAGGTCATTTCACAGTGGAGACTATGAAAACTATGCTAGACCACTTACTAAAGTAGTACCACTTTGCCCTTAAAGTCTGTAACTCAAGGCAAAGGAGAGTGAATTTATTCACACACTCACTCAAATGGAAAGTCAAGCTTGAAGTAGGATTTCACAGGTACATAAAGTAGAGATAAAGCCTCCCCCTCAGCACTTCACCTTTTGTAGATGCTTCAGGCACCAGCTGATAACCCTAGCCTCTTTCTTGAGGGAGAGATGGCTTCTTCAAGGTTGAATACATTAATCATTTCTTTTAGAAAACACGTTTTTTTTAAAGGTGCCTGCCAGCCTTTACTGCTACATATATCTGTTACCGCCAGTCGTCTATGTGTTGCCGCTGTTGTTGTGGTATTGAATATTACTGCCATTTCTGGTCCGGTGCTCCAGTTATATATCAGGAGATTCTTGACAAAAACTACAGAAGAGTCGGTAATGTTATCCGTCCTGATCTGGCATCTGAATTCAGTCACTTTCGCACCACCATGACATGACTTCCCTGTGTTTTTTCTATAAATATTTTTATGGTAACTGTTCTAATGAGCTCTCCTCTTTGGCACTTTCACAACATATTTCTAGATTGGCAACTAGGTCTCATCGTTTTACTGTCAAATTAACTAGATGTAACCTTAAGTTCTATTCTAATAGTTTCTTTTCTTGCACTTCTTGCCTGTGGAACTCTTTTCCGATTTCTTGTTTCTTTGCCACCAAATTTGAATGCAACATCATTCATTATCTTCCTGAAACTTGTTCTTTTTTTTGTCTTTTCTCCTCACTAAAATCTTATCATTCTCTTCCACTTCCAGTAACTATTTGCATCTTAGTGGCATTATTGCCTTGCTTGAGGTGAAATGATTAAAATAAATGCCTTTCTCAATAGCATTTGTGCAAAAGTTGATGCAACCGAATTTGAACTTGACTTGCCGATTCTACACTGATATCTGTTACGCTAGCAGCACATCCATACCTGATATGTAGCCATTCAATATCAGAATTTGTTTAAAAAGACATAGAGACAAAGGGAAAACAGTGACTAACCTATGTAACAAGCTTGTGAAAATGGATTGTAAAACAAAGAGAGAAAGGGATGCTAAAAAGACAAACATGTCTAAGTGATATAAAGGAGAGGAAGTTGTGAAGAGCCACTGTCGTCCACATCCTGATGGGATATGGCACATAAAAAAGTAGTAGTAATAATATCATATTTTGTTTCATTGTTTTATTTAAACAAAGCTTTACCAATTTTTAATTATACATTTTTGTATAGTACTGGTAATAATTGACAATACTTCATTTCAGAAATTAAAGAAAAGTGCACCGATATTCAGAGAACTTAAAACGATTACGTGGTTACTTATTTTAGTGCATCATTTTACTTACAATTAATGCTGGGTGCAGCAAATAATAGTCAATACATTATTTAAATAAATTAGCTGTAAATAATCAAGAGTGACTTTTTATAGCCATCTGTCACTTATGCTATTGCTGACTACTGTAGAATGAACATATGAGCAACAAGAAAGTTTTGGAGAAAATCGAAACAAAAAGGAAACTTATACTCAACACCTGGAAGAGACAGTTGAGGTTTCTGGGACATATAATGAGGAAAGAGAGCTTGGAAAATCTAATACTCATGGAACAGATAGAGGGCAAGAGGGACAGAGGAAAACAATGCATAACATACTTAATGTGCTTTAGTAAATGGATTGTGGAACAGGGCTTAGGAGAAATAACATAAAGATAATGTTTATTAAGAGCTACAAAGGATAGGAAGTTGTGGAGAGCCATGACTGCCTACGTCCTGAGGAGACATGGCATATAAAGAAGAAGCCTGTTTTTACATTTATATAAGTAGCAAAGTAATCATTCTAAGTAATGTGGTTAATCGAAATAAGGGCTACGTAATTTGTTGTGAAGAAAAAATATTAATCAAGATAGCGATAAATGGTGATATATCAGATAAAGAAACTAAAAATGGTGATATGCTTAGATTTGGATGGCTGTCATCAACAAAAAAAAAACTCTTGTTATCTTATCTGTAAGGCATCTGTCATATTAAGATAAGCTTCCCAAGAGCGCAAGTTCGAGACTTTCTGGCTTTTGTTTGTTTTTTTCCGAGTCATGTTGCTGTAGAATAGCGGTCCGAGACTAGTGATAGAAGTAACTAAAATTAAAATGAAAGATATAAGAGTGGAATAATTGGTGATAATTGACAAGGACTTCTTTCTTTTTCATTTCTTTTTTCACGCCAACTCATTCCAAAATAGTCAGATCTTCCAAGGTTCATTAATTTTGGCAAGTGTGGAACTGCTTTTGGCCCAGTTGAAGAAATATCTGCAGTGTATTAAGATAACCTGTTATGACTTGCCAGCAGCTAAATTTTCAGTCAGCCAGGGAATGAGTTAATAAGGAAAGATTCCGTTAAGTACCTTTGACGACAACCCCCACCTCTTTGCTCTCCTACTCATTAGTTAAGCTGGAAGTAAGCCATGAATATAGCAATAATATAATTATTAACCTACCTTCTGAAACCTGTTCATCAGCACCTGCAACTTTAGCCGATGATGATAAGCTCAACTTCATATGATAAAATTATGACCTTTTCTCATCAGTGATGGAGTTAAATTCAGTATCAGCATCCTGGGAGGAATGACTTGTCAGCCCACAGAAACCTATATTTTATGATATTTGCTTATCATTTGTCTTATGAAACAAATACTGTAGCTATTGGGACAAATACTGTAGCTATTGGGACAATTTAATATGCAAAAATATGTGATATGTGTGCTTTAATTTAATACTATTCTTCTTTCATTTATATGGCATGTCTGTCTATATTTCTGAGATGAGGTATTATGTACACTATCTACATTATTTGGACTAATGTCTTCATCTTTGTCGCCATATTTATTACACTGTTTCAGCTGTTGTATGCTCCGGCCTTCTTCAGGTGGTTGGAATGTCAAACTGAACCCTTTATTTCGCTCACTGGGGTAGACTGTTCTAGTTCCATGTGCCATGTTTAATGGATGTCAGTTATCAGTTATCTCCTGTTAATTTCCCTCTGAAAGTTCTCCACTGCCTTCAAGAACACCAGAAAGCTGTAACACAAGGGGAAGTGGAAAAATTAGGCGTGGCTGACCACATATGGAGAGAAAAGGGAGATCACTGCCCTCTGTGGAACCAGGTTGAGATCATAGACAAAGAACACCATTGGAAAATTTGTAAACTTAAGGAATCAGCACATATGCTAGGCCACAAAAATCTCCTGAGTCGACCAAGTATAGAAATGAATACAATATGGGAACCAGTAATAAGGAGTGCCAGAAAAAAGCAATAATAACAACAAAAATTGCAATATAAGCTCTGGTAAAAACATAAATGATAAAAGCAAAAAATTGCAAAATGAGCACTGGTAAAAAATGGTTGCTGAGACATTAGGTTTATAATACCCAGAAATTCACACACAAGAACACATAGCACAGTGGATAGAGGCGTTGGTTAGATCCAGTGACAACAGTGAGTTCAATACCCGGTTAAGGCAGTGGAGAACTTGCAGAGGGGAATTAACAGGAGATAACTGATAACATCCATTAAATATGGCATGTGGAATTAGAACAGTCTACCCCAGTGAGCAAAATAAAGGGTTAAGTTCGAAATTTCAACTACCTGAAGAAGGCCAGCATGTACAACGGCTGAAATGTTGTAATAAATATGGTGTCAAAGATGAGGACAATGGTTCAAATAATGTGAATAGTATATGACATATCCTTTCATGGTATGGACAATCATGACTCTCCACAAGTTCCTATCCTTCATAGCTTTAAGGCATGTTTGTATTCCCCACTATGCCTTACAGTCCCTGTTCTTCCATCCAGTTTCACAAGTTTGTTAGATATGTCACTTGATATCTCCTTCTGCTCCTTTTGCCTTCAATATGCCCTGTGAGTGTCAAATTCTTGAACCCCTCTTTCCTTATAATATGTCCTAGAAATTTCAATTATTTCTTATTCTATGTACAAGTATCCTTTTTGTTTCCATTTTACTTAAAACTCCCTTATTGCTCACACATTCTGTCCAAAATATTCTCAGAATCCGTCTGTAAAACCATGTCTTTGTTGCTGCATTTTCTCTGTTTATTTGACATAGCAGCAGTAATCCTGAGTATGATAAATTACATCTGGCAGCAAGGCCTGAACGGGAGATTGGAGGTTTTGAGGAGTATGAAACTATCTTTTAATTGCTGTTGTTCCCAGTTTCACCATGACCTCGGGTGGTAGCACTTATTGAGGGCCCAACTATGGGCAAGTAGTGACCCTGCACAAACAAATCACTATGAAAGTATAAAAATACCAGTAATACATTTTTATATAAAATAAATTACCAACAATATGCACATACTAACAAATTGTAATGACTTCACACAAATCCATTTAAAATACTAACAAACAGCCAACATGAATTCTTTCATGACATTAATCCATATAATATTCAACAATTTCTTAAATCAAACTGTATTCCAAAGTATAACTTCAACAAAACTACAGCATAAACACACACATCACTGCCTCTAGTAATTATGTATACACAAACATGTATATGCACAAAAGCTGTGTATCATCTATCATTTACTCTACTGTGAAAGCAGAATAGCATATATTTTTATTACTTGCAAGCTTCTAAGAAAAGAAAATTTCTGCATTGAATGACTCATAAGGAGTTGATATGCCAAAGAAACAAATCAACACAGCAGCTGCACTTTTTTTCTTTTGAATAAAATTTTCCTGTTTTTTAATACTTTGTTTAGCTTTTAGAAGGCATCTTTTGTTATTCTAATACATCTTTGGATTTCTGTGTCACATTTTCTACCGTCTGTTATAACATTTCCCAGATATTAGGGCTTTAAAAATGGATATTTTAAAAGCATATATAAATATATACACAAAATATAAAACAAAGCGGGGAGGGGAGAGCAAGGATAAGAAAAAATATTCACTGTAAAGTGGTGGATCAAATAAGAAGAAAAAAATAACAAAAAAGAGCTAACTGATTATCGCTTCTCACTCTTCAGAGCCAGTTGAGGACAAAAGCATACAGATATATGCACAATGACTAAAAGGGTGGAGAAAAGATACTACTAGTGCATTAACAGAATAAATCACAGACATTTAGACCCAGCAGGCATCTCTTCTGCTTATAGAGTGAAGGCTGCTTAGACTTAATATAAATGGTCTCAAGAATTCTCTTCTGGTAATTCAAATACACTCTGCTGATTATGATGATAAAATCCCAAGTGAAAGACAAAGCACAAATTGGGCGATTTATTAGTGTATTGCTATAGCAGAACCATAGGTATCCACAAGCATATGGAAAAATGCAAATTTTCATACTGCCCTTGGTGGATCTTAGTTCACCAGCCCTAGTCTTTAACCTCTGATTAGTCCTGCCAATATATTCAGCATCACACTAACATTTGCATATACTGAATATATTGGCAGGACTAATCAAAGGCTGGAGACTAGGCTTGATAAGTACATACCAGCATTCATGTCTTACTCCTCTTTCTATTTTCATGTACTTACCCAGTTAATTTTCTGCCCATATGAAGGTAGTTTATTCCCAGTAGATGTTCTGGATTATTCTAATGCCTTTCAAAATAAATCAAGTTTTCTTGGTAGTTCAAATATATCTTTGTGTTGTATGGTACTTAAAAAAAGAGAAAAAAGATATATTGACTAGAAACATTATCTCTATTTCTTTGTGCGATACTGACCAATAAAAATGTTCAATATTTTTTGTACACTTGAAAATTTAAATGTTTATAGGAATATTTTGTTTGACTCCAAAGAAGAATGATATTGATTTTAAATATAATCAATTTTTTGTGTTGCAGAAACTGCTAAATGGCCCAATAACAATATGGAATATTTGGCAATAAATTTTATGCCTGCAAAAAACAATGTGTCTGTCTAAAGGATGATTTTTCCCTTGACACCACTATTGTTTTAACTAATTTCACTCCTTGGTAATGTATATTCTTTTAAAAAATGATTTGAATTATAATGAAACCTAAACATATGATGAAAGTGAATTTATAAATTTTTTTTGTTCTTGATAATTTACTACAAAAATATTAAACATTATTTATTAGATTGCTTATTGGAATAGTTGGCAAAACATTGGCTAATTGCCAATTGATTTGAACATTATAAAATGGTAAATAATAAGGATTTCCTTATAGTTGGCTTTATAAAATTTTGAGAAATTATTGTTTGTATTGCTTAATGTTTATATTAGTTATGAGGGTAAATTCTCAGAGAATTCAAATCATGAAATTTTTTTGGTCAAGAAAGACCCCCAGGTACAGAAAATCTGCTCTGAATCATAAAATAAAAAATGCAATAAAATCAAGATATTATTTAATTAGAAAAGCTTTTAATTACACTATTTACATTGCTTGGACTATCATCCTCATTGCCATATTTATCACAATGTTTCAGCCATTGTATGCTCCAACCTTCTTTAGGTGGTTGGAATGTCAAATTGCACCCTTTATTTTTCTTGCTGTGGTAGACTTTTCTGGATGCACGTGCCATGTCTAATGGATGTCAGTTATCAGTTATCTCCTGTTAATCCCCCTCTCCAAGTTCTCCACTGCCTTAACCAGGTATTGAACTCACACTCTTTGGGTCCTGTAACTGGATCTAACTAACAGCTTTATCCACTGTTCCATGTGTCCTTTAAATAAAATGAGATATGCATTTTTATTCTGCCAGGAACATTTTCGTGTAGAGAAAGTTTCAAAGATTGTTCCCAAAAGAAAGTGCAAATTTTAGGAATTAAGAGTCTCTGTACAAAGGGTGAGTTAAATAGTGAGTGATGTATATAATCTAAGTCATGTGCGGCTACTAAAGAAACACTGATTTTAGCGTCCTACCTTGACGTTGAACCAAAGTAAAAGAGAAAGAGAGCTAGCCTCTTTGGATTCACACCATGTACGTCCTCAGTATTTTTACGCTTACCTAAAAGCTGAAAATGGGTTGCAGCTGCCAGGTTTATCAATGCATGCATGTCTGTCTAGTGAATTTTTTTAATGTCTGCTATAGCAGCATAGCTTGATCAGTTAAGGTTATGGTTCCATATTTAATTACTGAATGACAACAGTAACCATCCCTGGCTCGAGTACATGTCATGATTACATTCAGGGCTTCCAAGAGAAGTTTCTCAAGGCAGTACAAGATCCCTTTGGGACCCTGAAGCAGGTAAAGATTTTTCTTAAAATTAATGATTCGATGTCCAGTAAATCTATGTTTAAAGTCTCATAAATGCTTTATTTCCATGATCAGATATAACATAAAGTCCTTAAAAAAAAAAAACAGGATAATAATACATATACAGGCATATGATGATGCAAAAATTCTGGTCCTCTGCTTTTCATATCATTATGCTAATTTATGCCTCTATGCATCTAAGCCCAGGCTGTAGGTAGATACTATTGGTTTTATCATATATTTATACAACTAGGCCAACAATAATTAACAATAAATACTAATAAAAAGAAGTAAATGTGGCATGATAAATATAATGATGTTTAAGTATACGAATGTAAGTGTATGTCAAGCTGGTGGGGTAGTAGAAAGTGCTTGTTCTCATGTAGAGATGGGTGTTGCATAGTTGCTGTGGTGTCCTTCTTAGTTCTTGGGCCCCAGGAACAAAGTGCTGAGTTGACCTCCTTCTCATAGGCCCTGATTACATTCATCATCATCATCATCCTTTGACCTCCCTGTGGTTGGTTGGAACTCCATTAATAATCCCTTTCCAAACTGCTGGGGAGGTTGTGATATATTCTTTCTTACTCACATTGCAATAGAGACCTACCTGATTACATTACTTTGACCCAAGGAATGTATATTAAGTGACAGGGAAGTATTCCTTTCAAACATTACAAAATCAGTTCATGTTCTAATTTTTTTACCTTCTATCATTTTGACAGAAGATCACTGGCCATTCAATGAAGATGACAAGGTAGCTAACAAGTTGAAAATTGAAATTGTTAACTTTAGCACTCTGCATTATTAATATTACTTCCCTTTCCCACTGCATTCTTTCTCAATTGCAGTAACCTTATTTTTAATTTAACTCAAACATGTTTTCTGTTGCCATAGCAGGATATGACAACACAAGTATGAAATTCAAACAAATTCAAATTCAGTGGGAGGATAAACTTTTTGCATAGCAAATGAAATCACATACAAAGAGATAAAGGTTAAAGCAGTCAGAGTATACGGTCATTTTGATTGTGGAAGAAAGAGGGAGAGAAAAAAATCTGTTTCTATGTCATTGTTATTAATCTCCCAAGATCTCTGCCTCTCTATTTTATTAATATTGGCATTGAACTTCAGCAGAAATAATGACTTTCTATCCTTTGTCCTTAATTTTTTCTTTATTGGCAAGTTGTCAAATGCCAACAGAGCCAACCTCACAGTTTACCACTATTGTCAATTAGAAATCAGCTAATGAGAGGAACTACTTTACATGCAAGTTTATCATTTCTCCATCTACAGCAGTGGTGTGTCCTGGAAAAATATGCTGGGGTAAGTAAATAACACTGGACATTGTACATATTGCTTGACGTCAGTCTTTCTCCAGATTTACTCCAGATTTCATCTGGAAGGATAATATATCATTGTGGAGAAAGATTATTGCAAATTGAATTTTACCTATCAGAATTACAGATTTTCAAAGGCACATGTTTGCTTAAAAGTTTCAAGTGTTCATTACATATTTTTATTTTAATCACTTCTCCCCAAACACTTACTGTGAGTGAAAGAAGATGAAAAAATATTAGTGAAGAGAAAAGACAATAAAAGAACAGGTTTCAGGAAGACAGAAGATGTCGATTGTTGTTGCATTTTTAAACTTTTGAAGACCATAGGTGACAAGAAAGCAAGACAACAGGTAAGGATTTACTAAGCCTCCTTAAAACACTGGATGATGCAACTGAAAAAAAATCGTATGTTAACTTAATAAATAGAGATATTTTAAATTCTTTACGGAATAATTTTTATATGGTAAGCAATGAGTACTTTTCTCCTTAGGAATACATGATGCTGATTCCCAGGGCAAGGGAAACATGTGTTACAAAGAAATCATAAAACAAAAAATCATATACCTTCTAGTACCAATAGTATCATTGTATGAAATTTTGTCCAGAAGTTTATATTAAACATCCAAACATCCGAATTCTAAACAATGATAAAATAAAAACTAAGAAAACATGGTTATGCAGGTTAAATAAATCATTTGTATTTACAAACATATGCACATAAATTCAAAATAGTTAAAAAGGAGTAAAAATAGTCTTCAGTTGAGTTAAAGTCTTTGAGTATTTGGTTCATAGAAAAATCTGTAGTGTAGACGAGACTTTTAAATTGTTGGTTTTCTGTAAAAAAAAAAAATGTGGTTGAACAAAAGACTTTTATCATTAGCAAAAATTTACTTATGATCTTTGTTGTTGTTGGAGATGATTCATTTGAAGAAGTCGCCGACGTATGTTTCTTTCAGTATGCTCTTCAAGGTTGGGAAGGAAGAAACTATGTATCCATGACTTGAACTACTTATTCTTTGCTTAAATGTTTAAAATTTGTTGGGTTTTTTTTTAAGAACTTTATTTCAAAAGTAGGCTTGTGAAAATTAGGATTTTGGTTTTCACTAATTGGTCAGATGTTTTGTATTTTTAGTATTTGGTCCACAGTAAAAAGATGTGGTTGAGAAAAAACTTTTAAATAGTTGATCTATAGAAAAAACTGTGAGATTTTGATTATCAATGAAGATTCACTGACTGTCCTTACTGTGTTGTAGATTATCCATTTGAAGTCATCGACAAATGATCCTCAGCAAAGATTCACTGACCATCTCTATTATTGTTGTTGGAAATGTTTTATTTGAAGTTCCTGACATATGCTTGGGGGATCTTTGTAGCCACATCTTCTCTTGTATTTGAATGGCTTGGAGACTGCTACATCTCTGCTCTTGAAAGTCAAAATCTGTGGGATTTAAGTAGTCTCAAGAAAATTAGGGTTTTAGTTTTCTCTGATTGGTCAACTATATCACATGGTGATATTAATTTCTAACCAATAGACACTTTGATTTAAAAGGTGTGTGCTGTATTGTGGAATCTTTTTGGCATGTTTGTAAATATTGTCTGTTTTGGGGTAGAAAATTAAGTTTGGGCATATTTTAATATGGTATGAATGTGGGTATGTAATTATGTTGGAAATAGGGTTTATTTCCTATATCGTCAATAACCCATTATAGATGCCTCAAACTGGTATAATGGCTAACATGTTAGCATAGTCGACAATTGTTGCTTAGTTGTGAGTTCAATCCTCACAAGGTATCCTATACGTGTGACCTTGTGCTAAGCTTGGTGGTAAATTACAAGAAACAATTATCTATTAGCTGATGTCATTAATGTATCTTATGACTAAAAAATTTTATAGAAGAAAATGTTTGTCGATTTTTCACCTTTTTATCCATTTCCTGATCGCCACTGATTCTTCAGGCAAATATCTTAATTTTAGATTTGTTTCCTTGCCCCGTCATCATTGTTCATTATTATAAACACCCTATCATTTTTTTTTGGCATGTGTAGTGTTTACAAAATGTTCTACTTAATTTTTTTTTTAGTTCAAACAGTTGCTTCTCTTCTTAGATATCTAATCTTCCTTAGGTTAAACTTGAAACTGACTTTCCCTAATATCCAACAGTGTTCAAATCTTTTCCTATAATTTTCCTATAATTTTTTATAATTTTTACTGCTGTCATTAAAACATTTTAGCTGTTCCATTCTTCAGCCCTCATCAGTTATGTAATATGTGATTCATGCCAGGAGATTCCAGAAGTCTGAATTGAATTTAATGTCAATACAGAAACTTTGTTCTAAGAGAAGTTGATCTGTGGCGGTCCCAATAACTAAGCTTTGCACTCACTACCATACTAGAGCATCAGAGGATCCAGGTAACCTAGAAGATAACCTCATAGTCACCAGGTGCATAATCACATTTTGAAGGATGTCAGTGCCTCTACCTCCAACATATAAACAGGTGGCTGATCCAATTAAACTTATGATGTATTATAAATGTATTACTGGTATTTTTACTATTGTTACGTGTTGATAATTGTAACAAAGGAAAAAAAATGATTTACCACAACACAGAGCTAAATCACAAACAAATATTTAATTTACTAAAACAGAACATAAAATATATACAGGATAAACAATTGTGGCCTACAAAACAGAAAACACAGAGTTACTGGCGAAGTGTTACGAGGGAGAAAGAAAGGGAGTCAAATATCTTTATCACTTTAGGGCTAGCGAAGTAATCTAAGTGCTATATTTGGAAATCCACAAAGGTGTGTAAATAAATATTAATTTTTAGTTTGGTCAATGAAAATTAGTCAAAATTCAATTTACCAAATTTGTTCCATGAAATTCTCTTTTGGGTTTTTGTTGGTCGGCAACTTTTTATCAAGATTCTTTCGGCTGAATATAATAGTCCTCAAATCAAAATCCGGAGTTGATAACAGCAGAAATTCTTTTCATCAACTGACAACCGTTTTCCAAAATCCCATTTTTATAAGGGCTAACACCTAATTTGCATATTTCTAGATGTTTCTCGAATCATCTAGATTTTTCTCGAATATACTAGAATGATCTAGAATCTTCCAAACATTCTATTTCTAATTTCTCTATTTTACAACTACTTCATGAATGAAAACTTTTTTGTAATAACAAGTACAACTCAGTGGAATCCCTTATTATAGAAATGCATCCTCGTAACACTATATAAAAATGTAATTTTATACTTTCATAGTGTTTTGTTTAGGGGTTAACTATTTTCCCATAGGTGGAACCTTAACTGGTGCTACCACCCCAGGTCAGAGTGGACCTGGGAACAACAGCAATTAAGATGTGGTTCCACATTCCTCAAAACCTCCAATCACTCGATCAGAGGCCTTGCTAGTAGATTTAGTTTGTCATTGACTAAAGTTTTAAACTGTGTCAGCATCATTCATATCTGCATACTACTGATATTGTCACCTTTTTCCAAAGTCAGGATTTCTGTTTTAAAAAGATTATTGAAGAATTTTTTTTACATTTTTTACAAAAAGATTTATTTTACATAAGGAAAAACAGAAAGTTTAAAAAATTAAAAAAATAATTTAAAAATTTCAGTAATGCCAAATCTTTTTCTTAAAAGAATTTTTCAGGAAATTAGACTTCTCAAGTTCACTAAATGTTATAGATCTTTCTAGTAGTGATGGGAGTTTCCTTCCAAGATTTTTTTTTATTTAAAAGCATAAATTGATTAAAGAAAATGAAAACAGTTTTGTTTATTGATGCTTGAAACATTTTGCCTTTTGGTTTCCTGCATATGTGTTATATTCCATGCTAATAGGAATATATACTTGACAAACACGGTGGATAGAATAAGTAAAGGTTTATTGTAAAAACCAATACAATAGGTAACAGTTATACACAAGGTTGTCACAAGTCAATCCAGTAGTGAGTACTACTATTGGAAGGTTGGTAATTCTCGTATGTCTGAGTCGTAATCAACAGATCCCAGCTCGACTCTGTAGTCCGTTGACTTACAGATACTTATAGGTAGTTACTACCTATAGTGTAGTCACTCATGGGGGTGATAGGTTATTCCATTGCATCAATATGTCAAATATATTCCTTGCATTTTTTAAAAATCTTTGACCATACCTAAATATATAGTCTGCTATAATCTGCATATCTTAGCATCTATGAGGAACCTATTTATCATAGATAACAAGGTTCTACTGTAAATAACCAGAATGTATCTCTCTGTTCTGATGTGACTGGTGAATTCTTTTATAATTATGAAGATATTGTAGAATTGAGGAGTTACCAGGAACATCTTTTGCGGGAGATGCACTGGGTTCCCCAATAATTCTTCAATAAGGAACTTATAGGGCATATAGATACAATCAAGGAATAAAGAAATGAAATGTAAACTATGCTTGTAATTTTTCTTTACTCCTACTGGACTGCAAATATTCAATCAAAACTATCTTTGGGCTTATGGCCATATCACATTGAAACACCAGTTCCCATATGATCACCAGAGTTAAACAACGTTGAACCTGGTCAGTACCTATATGGGTGACTGCTTGGGAATACCAGGTACTGTAAGCTTGGAATTGTTAATTGGAGAGCTGAGTTCCAGTTCCATTTGGGTTTGTTATATTCACTTACACACAAATACCCTGGGGAAAAGTATGACTTCACCTCTTCCCCCCAGCTATGTGTTAACAAGTAAAATTTGTATCATTAGAATCATTAAAATCTTCTTACAATCTAAAAATATCTTCTGGCATTAAATAACCTGCAAAAGTTATTTAAGTAGAAAACAAATCAATCAATCGATCTTGGGAAAGGCAATATATTTCTTTCCTCACCAACTATAGGTTAAATAATAGGGTAGACTGGGCTCTCTACTTTGAGTTCAAAACAGTATACAAAACAATGGCAAAGCACTTCATTATGTTTCCCAAGAAATCATAGCAATCCACAGATAATAAACAACATAAATCTGTAGAGAGCCATAATCACTTACATCCTGAAGAGACATGGCATTTAAAAGATAATAAACTAAAGTAATGAATGAAGTGGGTAAAGACTGACCATAAAATTGCTTGGATACTTTGTATTTGTCAGTAAAACATTGTTGTCTTGGTAACTGTTGCCTTCGTTGTAAATCAGAAATCAATAAAAAAATAAATATAGCAAATAACAACTTCTGGAAGGTATGAGTGCTACCGATACACAAGTTATTCTGCAGGTGGATTAAACGAGTATCAGGTTGGATCAAGTTCTAGCACCATATTGTTAACTTTGGGGGTAGCAGACATTCAGAGCTGAAATACAAATCGTCACAAAGATCTACTTGAAATAATAGGAAAGGTTGATTTATATGGCAAATATATTCAAGTAATCCATTACTTTTACTGGGAACAAATAGCCTGCATGCAGAGAGAATATGGGAGTTAAAAGTTTGCATTTTTGTGTATATTTTAGCTGTGCATATTGACATATAATAAACAAAGAATAATAAAACGCTTGGGTTTCTACTGCAAACCATTTGTCCTTTTTCATAGTGACTGTAGTGAAACAAAGTTCTCAATGTCTCTCGGATATATCAGTTTTCTTTTTTTGTTCAAAAGTATGCTATGGTAGTTAAGGATAAGAACAGTTAATAATGGTCAAGCTCAAGTCAGCTTTGCACTGGATTGGAATGACCTAATTACTTATTTCATGAGTAGAGCTGCAAGGCATGTCTGAACACTCTCGTTGGAAAGTGGAAAGAAAAAGATTCTGTTCTTTTTGGAAGTGGGGTCATGAAATTGCGTAGAGAATCAAAAACCCTTTTCAGTTCCTTTATTACCTGCATCATGGGAAAATTAAATATTTTCTTCTTTTCAATGGGTTCAGTAAAAAACACTCCAAAAAGGGAGAGTAAAACAAATGGGTAATTATCTCCCTTTGGGTAAGATGAATTCATGAGGGTCACATGATGGACAGTGAGTGATGTGAATCTCTGGAGTGATGAACCCCAGTTACTATGTAGGCTTTTTTTAATCTGAAAAGGTAATTTTGTTAGATTATTTCCTTTTAAATAGAATTACAAGGCAACAACTCTCTATGATGTTATTTAAACTTGTTTATATGAATTGGCTCGGTCATCCTAGGTCAATACAGAATTAGGTCAAAATTTTGTATGGAACTGTTATTAATGATATAAAGGAAATAAGATACTGAGAATAAAATGGACAGAGTATACGAGCAACAAAGAATTATAAGGAAAATAATACTTACAATCAGAAAGAAACAGATGAAATTTCTGGGACACATAATGAGGAAAGAGGCACCTAGAGAGTTTAACAGTAGCAAAACATACTGAAAGCAAGATAAGTATCTAAGAGGAACAATAACAATTTAATGGTCATAACATTTTACACTATATAATATTCACCCACTTCTCCACCCCTTCAAAAACATCTCAAAAATATTATATGCAAAATTGAGGTATCTGGGTGCTACTATAGTATGATATCTACTGTCCATTTTATACTATAATATGATATCTACTATTCATTTTCTACTATGCTATGATATTTACCAACTGTTGGAAGTATGAAATATATTAGGGTTAGGGTTAAAGGCAGTAAAAAGTGAACTGGTTATGTATTAAAAATCATTAACAATCTTTATACAAAAAATAAAAAAATATCATCAAATAGTGATTTTAATGTTTGTAAACTGATTTGATGTCATTTAAAAAAAAAAACAGTAAACAGGTCATCATTTTTCCTGAGCATTTTCCAGCAATAATGAGTCAATCATTTACGGTAGGTCACAAATGTTTCAGTAGATGTCATACTATAGTAGCACTGAGCCTAACTCCATAAGATTGTAGTTCTAAATGTCAATCATGGTGGTGGTAGTGATGATGATGAGTAGGTGGTGGTGGTGGTGGTGGGAGTCTTGTATATTATCAAATATGATAATTTAAAAAATATTTACAAGCTTTAAATAAAAATTCTTTATGTACCATAAATATCTTCTTCTATACACTGTGACTCTTTAAGACATGGTTTATCATGACTCTCCACAACTTTCTATCCTTTGTAACATGAAACAATGTTTTTTTTTCCCTTACTATCCCTCCCAGTTTCTGTTCTGCAATCTATTTACACAAGCTCATTATGTAGGTTACTCACTGTTTTGCTCTGCTCCTCCCACTTGCCTTTAGTATATTCTGTGACTGTTAAATTCTGTAAGCAGTCTTTTCTCATTATATATCATAGAAATTTTTTGATTCTAAGTAGAAGTGTATATTTTGTTCCAATTTCTTTTAAAATTTCCTTGTTGCTCATGTTTTGGTCCATGATATTCTCAGCATCCTTCTGTTGAACCACATATCTTGCCTCAAGTGTTCTCTTTATCAGTGAGAAAATTGTCCCGCATTCACTGCCAGAAAGGTGGATTGTTATTACATAATAGTTCAGTACTATAAACAAAAGAAAGAGAAATGAAAAGATTAATCATTTTTAACTAAAATGATCATACATTTATAAGATATGTTTCATTTTTTAAAAAAAAGACATTTATTTCTATATAAAACTTTTACAAAATCATTATTTTGTTTTGTAATTAGTAATCTTGTTTATTTCTTTTCCTTTTTTTAATGTTCATGTGATATTGCTTTCAACTTTTGTGACAACCATACAAAAATTAAATCATTACTAAGGTGAACACAAACATTAGCCCCACATGATTAAGTTGTAAATTGGACTGGAAATTACTTTATCCTTCAAGTTGTCCTAACATTTTTGCTATGTTATGATAAACAAACACCCAATGAGAAATCAAATCAGTGTAGTGTAAATACTGTAAACTAATAATCATAAACTACTGATAGTTCTGCAAATATATTCATTGATTTTTGACATAAATACTCATGGCGAATACATGTTGGTACAGATACAGAAGAGGCTCTGGATCATGTACAGACATGTTTGTCAGCACCAGTTACATCTGAATTTTTCCCATTAGCAGTGGGACAGCTTGGCATGTCAAGATGCAGGCCTCTCTGCAACTGGCCAAGATCCGAGTCTTTGTAAGATGCCTCATGCCAATAAAAGCAATGGGAAAAACAGCAGTCAGCAGTTGGCAAGACACAGTGTCTTGTAAATTCGCACCTATGGGCATGTTGTCTTAAAGTTGCTATGGTTCCCAAGGCAGTGTTATTTTTGTTACCTCCCATCTCTGACCCCTCTCTGCTTATTACCCCCGTAGTTGTTAAGAGTGAAATCAGTTAGGTGTTTCCCTAAACTTCAGCACACTCTTTTCATTCATTATAGCAATACTTTCATAATGTTTTCCAGTTTTTCATTTTTGAAAATCTTTCTCATTTTGCAAGGCAAAAACAACTAAAAACCACAGAATTGTTATATTGTAGATATTTACTTATTTCTTATTGCTTTAAACATTATATTTAGTGGATAAACACATTAGAGTAGACATCCTTGGTTCTTAAATGGTGTAAATTTACATCTACTGGTCCGAGGATTCAAGAGTCTTAATAAAGAAAATATCTCTTCCAGTAGGATTCAAATTTGCATCACCCTTATTGGAGAATCCACCATCATTCCTCATGTGCTTTAAACTACTCAGCCATGGAAGACTTTCACAGGCAAGCATGATTCAATTATTCTTTTTCAAGTAATGCACATCTCTTATTGAGATATAGTGATTTTCCAAGCAAGGCAAGCTTTCTAACACCACTTTGAGGTGCCCTCTCTCATTGGGATATATCAAAGTCCATATCTGCTAACTTTTATTTCGATCTATATATAAAATTCTGTGACTTCCGTTAGTTCATCCATCTGTCAGTCACACCCTCTAAAATAGCCATACATTGTGAGTGGAACTGGATAGAGAAAACTATACAAAAGCTGTCAATAGGTAACACAAAATCACCAGTCACCATGACTGAGGTTTTGAGCATACTGGCTTTGTTAATTACTGGTCATGCCATTTTGTACACACTTTCCCAGAAACTAAGGTCTGCTCAACACAGTATAAAATGGATTGGCTCTATGGATATTAAATAAACACAAATGTGCCTGAGCAGGCATCTACAACAGGGATTAGCTAACCACTCAAACAGACAGGCATATGTGCAGTTGTCCATTATTATTACTTATTATATTACTTTCATCTGGTTCAGGGTCAATTTTTAAAGGTCCCTACTAACAAGACAAACTTGTTTACTATTGCTTGGTGGTAGGTGTCTTCTATCAAGGTTGACTCTGAGAGTAACAGCCTTTTGCTGCAACTGCCTTGCCATGTAAGCTACTTATTGGAGAGGAGTTTGCTCAAATTCTGATTCACCTACTCTTTTCTGTTCATTGGTGCAGCCAACCATTTTTTCAAAATATCTGGAGATAAGACACAGATCAAGGGAGCAGTAGATTCGTGTCTTTCTTTAGGGCATCAGCATAAAGGGAATATAAACAACTTCAGTGAAAATTCAAAATTGTTTTTCCATCCGCATCTCTTCAATGTCTTTGTTGTTATATATATATACTTAAAACAGACACTGTTTTAGTTTCTGGTTCCAAATAAAAACAGGTAAGGCACTATGTGGCATATAATAGCTCTTTTTTTCATGTGTCACTTTAATATCTGAAATGGAAAATATATCTAACCAGTTGTCTTAATAATAACACTTTGATCATTTCTGTCTAAATTTTTGAGATGAGAAATTATCATTATTATATGCTTTGCTATATGAACCAACATGCTCATCATAGTTGTTATATTCACAATGTTTCAGTCATCATACCCTCTGGACTTCTTCAGGTGTCAGTCATCATACTAGTAACCTTCTGAGAATGTTGAACCAAACACTTTATTCAATTCATTGGCGTAGAGTATTCTCATTCCATATTTTATACTTTAGGGATATTTTATACCATTCAATACTTACCAGTTGTATTCACCTTTGTGTCACTTGTCTGTTTCTTCTGCTGAACCAAAGACTGAATGCACAATTCCCAGATATGTTTAAACCTATGCTCTAATTCACTAAGCCATGTGTCTCTTGGAAAATCTAGTAGTTTAATTCTGGGGTCTTAACCTAATATCTGCAGTCAAGTGGGTGAATTGTATGAGTGTCCTGACTCAAGTGGTAGAATGTTTCTGAGTGTCTTTCCTTTGCTAGAGGCTCCCAGATGGTGCTCATCTCTATGCTAGGTCTACTGAGGATGTTGTCAAAATTCTTACTAAATAAGATGATAGACACCTGAAGAAGGTTGGAGGGTAAATGGCCAAAGTATTGTGAGTAAAGCAACCAAGATAAGTATCCTAGTTTGAATCTTCTTTTTTTTTTTCTATGTGCTATGTTCCTTCAGGATGTTAGCGATCACAGCTCTCCACAATTTTCTATCCTTTGTAGCTCTTAATAAATTTTGTCTTTGTGTTATATTTCCTAAATCCTGTTCTGCTGTCCATTTACTCAAGCTTGCTAGGTTGGTTATGCATTGTTTTCATCTGTCACTCTTGCCTTCAGTCTGTCCTGTGAGTATCACATTTTCCAAGTTCTATTTCCTTATTATGTGCCATAGAAATTTCAACTGTCTCTTTCTGATGTTAAGTATAAGTGTCCTTTCTGCTTCCATTTTCTCACGAGACTTTGATCAGGTAGGCGTTGATATCCTCTTTGTTTTTACCTGATTATTTATATTATGTTAAAGTGGGAGGAAAGGACCCATGACGTATGGTTTATTAAAATGAGTTCCAGTTGATTCTGTTCTCTTCAATAAGACCATCTTTGAAGAAGGCTTGTGTAACCAGGGAAACAGAAAATGTATATATATATCTATTTTACAATATATTCTGTTTCCTGTGTAGTTGCATATCTATGTACAGGGATGAGTGTAGGATGTAAAGGGTGTTCCAATAACTTGATTGACTGATTTTAAATGTGAATTAAGTTTAAGTGCCTAATGATTTTTTTCTATTACTTTCAGATTTGGCGGACATTTGGGTGATATTATTTTTCACACATAATTACCATGACTTAAATAACATGATCCAGTGGAGAAATAAATAAATTTTCACCAATAACACTAATTTATTTACTGCTGACTTTGATCCGTCTTAATGAAACACCCTTGTATATAATCCGTCTTAATGAAACACTCTTTATATGTAGGTGTTATTTTTATTGTGTATGTTTGTACCATTTCCTGGGGTTGACTAAGTTTTACTGCTTACCAAACAAGATCTTTTCATCTATCTCAGCCAGTGGGTAACCATTCTTTGCATATGCTTAACAAGAGTTAAATAAGTATTTAGTCCTAACCATGGGGTGAGGATCCAGGCACAGACATTAGGCAATAGGGTTCAGATCTAGATAGAGGTAATGCCATCTATTTTATGTAACAACAAAAGTTAAAACATTGTTGGGATGATTATTTAATAATACATGTATAAACATTGTTTTTAATTTAAATTGAATACGCATTGTTCATTGTTGGGACAGATCATTGCTAATATAATAAGTTTGTTACTCACTGAGTGACCCTCTATTATAGTTTTATGACATACTAAACTTAATTAATATAAACTTAGTTGTTTTAGTACTTGGTGTTGAACAGTTGTCTGCAAGTGAATCTTGCAAAATATTTACTAGTACGGTGAGTTTGATCTTTACTGAGACCTCCTATTATTGTGACCTTGTGTCTGAACTTATTAAATACTTTTTGGTCTTCTTCTTTATGTGTGAGTGTGACTCTCTACAGCTTCATGTCTTTTTTTACTCTCAGCAAGTTTTTACCCTTTGTCTCTCTTCTGCCATCCATTTGCACAAACTTGTTAAATAGCTTACTCGCTGTTTCTCCTTGTCTTCAGGATGACATTTAAGTGTTAAATTCTCTAGGCCCTCTTTCTTCATTATGTGTTCTTGAAACATGATAAAACTAATGAGAACAAAAAGGACATTCATACATAGTAAGAAACAGATGAAATTTATGGGATAATTAATGAGGGCTTGAAGAATTTGACACATATATTGAAAGTAAATGTTGAGTGTCCACTCTAATGAATTTGTTTAATTGAATCTCAGAATAAGGACTGGAAGAGATAATGTGGGGTACAAGCATGGCTTAGATTTATGAAGGATAGGATGATGAGGAGAGCCATGATCACTCGTGTCTTGAAGGAACATGGCACGTAAAAAAAAGATGGTTAGCAAATAACTACAGCAGATTCTGTGTTTCTTTCCTAAGTTTAATTTTCACAAGATGCATTATATTATGACCTTGTGCCAGACAAAGCCATGCTTCATCATAATTTCCTAGTACAGCAGTTATTGTATACAGAAGAAAGAAAGAATTAAAGAAAAAATTGCTCTGAAGATAATATTTAACTTGTTTACAGCTATGAATAATGTCTTTGCAAGTTGTGAGTCTAATGTCAGAGACAAGATATATATGGCATTTTTCAGCAGTGAAAAATAAATTATCTTAAAACACAGTGCTGCTCATAGCTAAAACAACCAATGCATGATCAGCACAGTTTTTGACAATGACCACAGTAGTAAAATACTGTTGAGTCATCCATTGTGTGTTTTATCTAGCCTCTAAAATATGCTGGACTCTATTTTCTTCATAGTTCTTTGCTCCCTTGAAAACAGCAGCTCCCCACGCCACTCAATCATGGCAATTTTTGTTTGGATGTTCACTATTTGCCCATAGTTGGTATCCTAACAGGTGCTACCACCTTGCTTAGGGTGGACCCGGGAACAACAGCAATTAAAAAGTGGTTCCAGGCTCCTTAGAGCCTCTAATCTCACAATCAGAGGTCTTGCTGACAGATGTAGTTTATCATCATATCCAGGACAGTATGATACATGATAGTATGCTATTCTTTCAAAAGATGACAGCATTTTGTGTAAATAAAGGAGATTCACATGTCTATTTTAACTAGCCAAATCCCCATTTTACAAACATTTCTCTTAATAATAATTTTAAAATAATAATTCAGCAGACTATTTATACCATTTATATTGTTCAGACTGTTATCCTTATCTTTATTGTCATATTCATTATGTTTCGGCCATTGTACACTCTGACCTTCTTCAGGTGATATATATTGGAATTTCAAACTGAACACTTTATTTCAACAACTGGTAGACTCTTCATTGTGGCCTGTTTAGGGGCCCAGAAAGAAAGACACGGAAGACGAAGGTTGGTCGAAAAAAGTATATCGAAGATATATACAAAACAATAGTGTTAGTAATAAGTAGATAGCACTGCATTTACTACTCCACTCCACTTCACACTCTGCGCTTCCGTCCGACTCTCGCAGTTTGTATTTATGAGAGAAGGAAGAGTTCATTGTACTGTAAGAGGGTTTACTACAACACTCTTCTAGTTCCACATACCATGCCTTTTCTGGATATCTCACTTTCAGTTATTTCCTTTTAGTAACTCAACTTTCCAAGTTTTTGTTCACCTCAACTGTAGCCAGGTATTGAAATCATAACTCTTTGGGGTCAAGTCACTGGATTACTTCAGTCAACGCTTTTAACCATTGTCTTGATGAATATGACAGTAAAGATGAGGACAACAGTCTGAACAATATAAATAGTTACAATAACTTGTCCCTGAAATATAGACAGAAATTCAGCAGACAATGTTATTTTATTGATGGTAACTGGATTTTTGGTGATTATCTTAATCAATTTCTCTCATTTGATACTGTACTGATTGGATAAGATCAAAGTGTAGTATTTGTTATTATCAGATTAATCTGTTTCTTTCTCTTCACTTCTCTCTTCCTTTCTTTCTTTCTTTTATTTTCTCACTGAAACTAAGCAGTGTCTTTTCCCCTCTTTCTATGCAATCAAAACAGAACAGTCCATTATTTATGAGGTATTGGCAGGGCGTATCAGTCGTGCAAACTAATTAGGGGAAAGACAAGCACAGTTATAATAGGATGATATGACAATGAGTGTTTTATGTGCAGAGCCAGGTTTTTAAGGTATTTTATACTCACTGAAATTATTTAAATATTTTTATACATTTATGCAGACATTGCAGTTATATGATATTCCATTGTCCCAATTAGTTGGTCTGTATAAAAGCAAAACTATTCTAAATATATGCAATGAAGACCTTCTGTTTTCATCATTTTATTTTTACATGAAAAACCAGGCACAGTTACTTTTTGTAACACCATGTCTCTTCAGAATATATGCCATCATAGCTCATCACAGATAATTTTTCCTTCTAATCTGTGAATTACCATGACTTCTTGAGAAAATAGTGGGGTGATTTCCCATTGCCTTCTCATCAGATTTGAATTCAGAATAGTTCTTTTTAACTTGTTGACATCCAAGATTAGAAAGCCTAGTCAACTTTGCTATTTAATCCATAACTGTGACGATGATAAATGGATTCATGTATTTTCCGAGGGCATTAGTTCAATGTGAATGTATCAGAATTGAACAGAACTTGAACTTGCTGATTTCACTTTCTGTGCATCCAATAAAGGCATTAGAATGTTAAAAGATGTGCTGAGTAACAAACAGGTTAAAGGTAAATATTATTTCTTTCTTCCTGCCTTTGCTCACTCATTTTTTCTGTTTTCATTTACAATATGTAGTAAAGAAAAAAGGCCAAGTTTATGATGTGTATATTGCAGATGTTAGAAATAAGTGGAAAGGCACAAATGAGGTACCTTTATGACTCTCATGCAAATGACTTCACTGCATATAAACTGGAACTGAGTCCATCAGGTAAGAGGTTTTTAATTTCTTTGGAGTAACATACTTGAACACAAAAAAGACTTGACAGTTAATTTATAATGGTTCATGTTGCATTGGTTGGTGGTTCAAAATATGAAGATAGTGGTTTGGTTTGTGTTGGTCATTGGTTCAAAATCCAAAGAGAGTTGTTCAGTTTGATTTAGTCAGTGGTCATATGAAGACAGTGGTTCAATTTGTGTTGGGTATTGGTTCAAAATACAAAACAGTGTTTTAGTTTGTATTGGTCACTGGTTCAAAATACAAAATAGGGGTTTGGTTTGTGCTGGTCACTGGTTCAAAGTACAAAGACAGTGGTTCAGTTTGTGTTGGTTGTTGATTCAAAAAGAAACAGTACTCTTGTTTGTGATGTTGTCGGTTAAAAATATGAAACATTGATTAGGTCTGTGTTGGTCAGTGATTCAAAATAAAAAGACAGTGGTTCAGTTTCTGTTGATCAGTGGTTCAAAATCCAAAACAATTGTTTGGTCCGTGTTGGTTTGTGGTTCAAAATATAAAGACGGTTTTTCATTTTGTGTTGGTTGGTGCTTTGCATTGTCCGGACATTTTGGTGCAGCTTTACAACTGTTATTAACAAGATGCATCTCACTAAATAACATTTGTAATCCAATTGTAACTCTTTAATCTATCAACCTTGCAATCTAATATTATCAGATTTGATTTGTGACAATCACTCATATTTTTCCAGGCACATCTGTCCAGTCCATTTAGAAAGGTTAAAATAGTTCTTATTGATTCTGGCTGTCATAGTTGCTCCTGTTAGAATAGTATAACCACTCAGAAGGAGTGAGGAAATATACTGATTGGTAATTTGTAACCTTAAGAATAAATCTAACAGACTTGGCTGATGTATTCACAACAGGAAAATGTTATATTTGCCAAATTATGACTAATGGAGAATGGTAAAGTTGTCAGACATTTTCCTGCTAGAAGGATACTTTCTTGCTGTTTGAAGAGTAAGTTGATAGTGTAAAATTGATAACAAAACATCAACCTAAAGAATTCATATTAATTCCGAACAAATCAAAATTATCATTTTTTCCTGACCTCATATTATAAATAAGCATTCAAAAATAGGTTTTATAACTTCCACAATCAAAGACAATGTTAGACTCTGTGATATGTTTGTGGCATCTACAGTGTTATCAGCAGTAGTATTTACTTTGGGAACAATACAGCAGATTAATATGTATGGACAATATCAATTCAACTTGTTTATGCAGAAGGCTACTATTTAAATAGACTGGTCCACTCATATGAGATCAGAATAATTATTAATTTTAGAAGGGTAAGGTGGACAATTTACCTAGCTATATAAATACAATTGATTCAGCAATAACTGAACATTTGTTGATTGATTGGGTCATTCATTTATTTTCTACAGCTTATTAATCTGCTGCAGGCTATTTAAAGCCAGAAAATATTTTTAGATTGTAAGAATTCTTTTTTCAAGATAATAATTATTTGGAGATGATAACGATCTGAAATATATACAAATTCTTTTTGTTCAGTTGACATTTAAATCAGAATTTAAGGTTATTGATTGATTTGTTTTCTATGGCATATAAACCCTTTGCAAGTTACCTAATGGCAGAAAATATTTTTAAATTGTAAGAATTTTTTTTTGAGGTAATAATGGTTTGGTGATAAAAGTCTTACTAATTAACCCATAGCTGGGTGGAGAAGAGGTGGATTCATACCTTTCCCCAGGGTATGTAAGTGAATATAACGAATCCAACTGGAATTGGGACTTGGCTCTCCAATTAACAATTCTAAGCCATTATCCATTGCACCACCTGCACATCCAAGCTTACATCACCTGGTATTCCCAAGCTGTCATCCATCTAGGTAATAACCAGGCTTGACATTACTTAACTTCAGTGATCGTATGGGAAACAGTGTTTCAACGTGATGTGGATGCAAGCCCTGAACATTTGTTAAAAAAAAATCACCAGTATGCCATCTTATAATTCTGAATTTCATTTGAAGATGTTGGAATCAATTTATATTAAATCCTATCAGCTATCTCTCTGTAATTAGATGTAGTGGATGTTAGGTTTAAATGTAATTAGCCTACAAGTGTTATATACAAGGTGTCCATAAAGTTCGTGTGCACTTTAAAAAATTTATAACTTTATTTGTATTTGTGATAGAAATAATTTGTAAAAAGGATTAGAAAGAAGTAAATCTATATTTTTTAAGGTTTTATTGAAATTTTATTTAAGTTTCCACATGTCCTCTATCATTAGCAATACAAAGAGTAATACGATTTTGCAGTTCACAGAAAACATTTGCCAACTGATTAACAGTAATGCCTGAAATCACATTAGTTATTTTAGCTACAATTAAAACTAGGTACATTAAACTATATAACATTTTTTTACAGATTATTTCTATCACAAATACAAATAACGTTATAAATTTTTTAAAGTGCACACGAACTTTATGGATACCCTGTATTTATTACATAAGAATTAGTCTTGAGTGTTTATTTTAGTCACAGTGCACATTTATTTTCCTTGATTGAGTTCTGCTGAGAGAAGGCCAATAAACTAGTTGAGCTTCTTTTTTAATAATCATGTTGTATTTCCATTTACCACTTTATAGTTATGTCCATTTTTTTTGTTACCCTCTTTTTTGTCATTTTTTATTTTTGTTTTGACATGTCCATTTTTATTCACTTTATAAATTTTGTACTTCAGTAAGAAATATTTCTGTTAATTTCTAATTTTCATCATTATTTTTTGTTCCATGTTTTCTTAATGGTCAGAGAATACAAAACAATGTTTGAGTCGCCATAAAAAGCAACAAAAATATGATGAAATATAAAATTAATAAAGACAAGCCCAGGAATTGGAACTCACAATTACTGTCACCAAATTCACAAAGCAAAGTTTTAATCCACTGAACTATTGTTCCATTGAGCAATTCTAACCTAAAATTGGAGCCTTGTTTGTGGGCAAATATTTTTTAAATATTTGCTTTTAAACATTTATTATTGGTTTTGGAAACTTAAAAAAATTTCTAGATAAAATATGATTTTGAGTAAAATGTCTGCATCTTCTCTTTTGTGAATTTAATGTTTTACAATCAAGATTAGATACACACACACATGTACACACACATTCCAGAATATAATTAAATCTTATATGGATATTGTAACCTAAAACACATTTCCTTTTAAATTTTTCTACACATAATCAAATTAAAAAATCCAAAAGTAATTTTATTTGATGAATGTTTGCAGATTTTATGAATAATATTTTCTTGTCAATATCGAAAATGAGACAGTTTAGAACTTTATTCCTTTTTTTTAAAGGGACAACATTGGATGACCTGAATTAAAATTTCACTAATTGATTGAACTCAACTTTGGCATCTGAGAAAAACCATAAAGGGCTAATTAAAAATAATCAATCAATTTTCAAAGTATGAATTCAGGACATGAATTACAATCTGGTCAAAAATTGATTTCATATTATTTGACTTTAAACTACAATTCTTGTTAGAAATCATGCTGTGCAATATTAAATCAAAAACAATATCAAAATTATTTAATATATTAATTAAGTCAAATGCAAAATTTATTCACTCATATTGGGGTTAAACCAACAGGAAGTATAAATATGAATTACAACAGAAACTAATATCAACCTTCTTTACAGAGATCAAATAGGACCAGAATGTATATATATGTATATTATGTATGTATAATAATAATAATCAAAATACCCAGTAAGGAGTAAAAAAGTAACCAATAACAGAAACAATATTCTTATTATTCATAAAAAAGGTGTCTCTAATACCAGCCTCTACTTGGAGTTTCATAGATGAGTATCTAAAACTGACATGATTGCATACTGAGGATTGTGCAATAAATCTAGACATGAAACTCCCAGCAGAGGCAGATCCCTGGAGACATCTTATGAATAATAAATAAATATATATATATATATATATATATATATATATATATATATATATAAAGACGTGGCCTGATGATTGCATATAGCATGAAACAGACTGTCACCTCTAAGTATTGACTTGACTTCTATGTTCACTTTTATATTTATATATATATATATATATATATATATATATATATATATATATATATGATAATACAACTGAGAAAATATATGAAAATTACGAGAATTTTACATGTTTTTTCAGGTTAGCAGAATTTCTGCTACAAAGCCCTCAATAGATAACTTGAGCTGTAATATTCAATAAATTAAGAAATGTTCCAGTGACCTATCTGGTGAACTGAGTCAAAAGTTTTTCATCAAAATGATCATCAGGGCCACATGTTTGATAAATCAAACCTATTGATTTATCATACATCTGACCCTGACGAGCATTTTGATGTGAAATTCTTGACTCAGCTAAACAGATAAATCATTTCATCTTTTATTAAGTTAATTAAACTATATATTCATTAAGAAAAACCTTTATTAAATGAATTACAACCATATTCAAAAATTTTTATCAAGCTGGAATAAAAAAATTAATTAAAAATTATAAATTAAGATATGCAAAAGTAAGTGAACCTGATGTAATGAATATGCATACACCTGGGTTCCTCCTCACAGTAATATGATTGGCTGGTGTCAGCCATAAATTCAGACTAATGTAGACGCCTACTGACTATGCCTATTGCCTACCACTACGACGAGGACCAGTCCATTACGGTTACCTGCTAGATTGTCCTACTCAGTAGTCAACATCCACTTTGCTACTTCAAACAAATATATCCCTTTCCAGGACATATCAGAAGCCTTACACTCTGTATTTTTGTTTTACATGGTTACCAGTGTTAAAATTTTTTTGCCCATATAAAAATCAAAATGACATGTGTTCATTTTTGGTAAGCTGTGTATACTGGAGTCAAACAATAAAACTCATTGTGCATTCAAAAGGGTGTAGTTTGTGATTAAACTAAAAAAAAGCAACATGCCAAGATCAAAAGAACTTCCTGAAGATCACATAGTTGAAGGCTATAATAATGGAGAAGGCTACAAAAAGCTGTCCAAATAATTTGGAGTACACATCTCCACTGTGCAACAAAGTATTTATAAATGTAAGACCTTTGATATGACAGGATCGCAATCAAGAAGTGGCCATCTGCAGAAAAATATTAGGTTGGGGCAAAAATAATGACGTAATAATGTCGTTTTTTGATGTTAAAAAATATGTCAAAAAACGAAGAGCAAGTAGACATCTAATTTGGCAAGCTCCGATAAATACTGCTGTGACCTCTGTTGTTCTCCAATGCTTCCTGGCTGTTATAGTGGAACACACCTATTCCATAGTTAATAGACTCTCCCACCTATAATAAGTAGGAGTAGTAAGAGTCAGTGAGTCAGTCAGTCGATGTCGGACAACAGTTAGTCGAATACTAAAGTATCAGCGGCCACAACTAGATTACTCTGCGTCATTACCTATTATATCAAGTTCCTAACGTTTTGTACGTCAAACCAATTTTAGGACCGACTTAGTACAAATACAAGCCTCCACTGTGAAATCACTCCACAACATTATTTGGTGACGAAGATTCTAATTCATACGGTGGAAGAAAAAAAATTTGCTTGCCATAACACTGGCCAATGTTGGAATTAATGTGCATACTTCTACAGTGTGACAAAATCTGAATGATGATGGGCTTCATTGCAGAATGCCTAGAAAAAAGCCACTATTTACAAAAAAGTACAAACAAGTTCAGTTCAACTATGCTAAATCTCATATTAATAAGCTAGGAACATTCTGGCAAAAGGTTTTATGGTCAGACAGCACCAAACTAGAGCTTTATGGGAAGAACAATAGACAGTATGTCTGGCAAGCTCCTAATATGGCTTTTGAAGAGAAGAATATGGTTCTAACAGTTAAAAATGGCAGTGGCAGCATTATGATTTCGGGGTGATTTGTTGCAGCTGAACAGGCAAAATTGTACACATTGACAACACAATGGACTCTGCAAGATATCAAGCAATTTTGAATGAAAGTGTCTCGCTCTTGGCTCAAATGTTAAGGTCAGTGCTGGATCTTTCATTAGGACAATGATCCAGTGCATCAAAACAATACAAGAAACCAAGATAATATCAGACATTTGTAGAGTTTTGCCAAGATGAAAGGTCAAAAATTGATGCTCACTACTGTCAGATACTCCTTAAAAATTATAGAAAAAAATAGCTTGATGTCATGAGCTTAAAAGGAGGAGTCACTAAATATTAGATGTAAGGGTTCACTTACTTTTGCACATCTTAATTTTTAATTAATATTTTTATTCAAGCTTGATAAAAAATTTTGAATGTGGTTGTAATTCATTTAATAAAGGATTTTGTTTATGAATATATAGTTTAATTAAGATTTATTGATTATCTGGAAAAAAGACAGATTTTTTAATATTATCTTATTGGTTCATTTATTATTGGGCAGCACTATATATATATATATATATATATATATATATATATATATATATATATATATATTTGATTAGATAGTTTCTGAGAAACAAGTGACTGAGTTACCTGCTAGTTGTCCACATGCATTAACTAGGAAAACATGCAATTTTTCAAAGCTTTCCAAAATTATTTCTAGGGTTTTAGTAACAACAACAGACCCAGGATTACTCCACCAAGTAAACATCTTGCACCACAGTCTTGCGCTTGCAAAGATTATGAGATTTCTAGAAAAACTAAAGAAAAAAAGAAAGAAATGCAGAATAGAAACAAAAAAATCTATTGAAATTGCCACTGCATTGACATAGGATTGGTGGACATGCAATAACCAGTTCAATTGGGCAATTTTTCTCACTTCACCCATACAAATGTGCAGAGAAAGAAATATTGGCCATAGGTTTTATCTCATCCTTTTGGTAGGAACAGTTAAATAACCATATGAGAATTGGCTGAGTATTTCCTTGCAGAGATTTAGAATGAGGAAGGATATCCACTAAAATAGTAAATAACAAGGAGACACAAGTAGAGATGCATTTTCAAGTTTTGTTTGTGTGCATAAATCACTGTATATTTATTTGCATTCTGACAAGCTTCATCAGCAGCCTAAATCTATGGCCAGAGTATTTTATGTAGTTCACACACACACACACACATATATATTGTTTAAAGTTTGTTCTATTTATAGGGGAAGTGGTGTGCTCACTACGAAGAATAAAATATTTGTAGATATGAATAGTATGGGCACAAAAATCAACAATGCAAGCAGTATTGATTTCTAGACCCATACTCAAAGACAGATAGATAAATATGAACAAGATAAAATAGATAGGTAAATATGAACAGTGAAATAGATAGTGATGTAATGGAATAACCTGTCACTCCCATGAGTGACTACACTATAGGTAGTAACTACCTATAAGTATCTGTTTTTCAACTGACTACTGAGACTAGCTAGGATCTGTTACTCAGTTCTTAGCTGTTGTTGAACTCTCTGCCTTCAGACAGAGAAGAACCTGGATGAGGCTATGCCAAAGGGCAGAGTCTCATCCAGGGAGGTAAACAGACCTGAACCCATTTATGCACGGTCTACAGCAAATTTTTGGCTGAGCTTACAGGCTTGGATTGCCCCATATTAAATTCAGCCTTGTGCAACATCTACCCAATGAGGAGGTTGGTAAATATTACTATCTGGGATCTATTGAGTATGACTCAGACTCACGCAAGAACTACCAACCTTTCAATCGTAGCACTCACTACTGGATTGACTTGCAATGACTTTGTACATAACTGTTACCTTTATTCTTATTCTACTGGTTTTGTACAATAAACCTTTACTTATTTATTTTATTAGTGAGTGCTACTATTGGAAGGTCAGTTCTTGTGTAAGTTTGGGTCGTACTCAACAGATCCCAGCTAGACTCTGTAATCTGTTGACTTACAGATACTTATAGTTTGTTACTACCTACAGTGAAGTCAGTCATGGGGGTGACAGGTTATTCCATTACATCAGTAATCTTCTGAGAATTGGATATAAAAAATCCATGAATCTCAGAGCACAGATTCATATAAGTTAAGTGAACTATTTTCTTCTGTTACTAAAAGTAATTAAGTATATTGCTTAAAAAGTGCCCAGTATCAGTGATAGTGTGTTTATAGATTTACACTGTGAACATCAACACAGCATGGTGACTGTTAGTTTAATGCCTCAATGTGACCTTCTTGCATATATATGCATTTGTGTTTTTCAATTTAATGAAGACAGAATTGCATCTGTCACACATCGTCTTTCCTGCCTGTCTTTTTTTTCTAGCAATTAAGCTGAGTGATTTCAATTTCCCATTTAAAGCTTGTGCACACAACCTTTTTCAGTTTTAACTTCTGCAAATTTATTAACAATGTATTAAGGAATGGATTTTTTTCTTTTACAGTGAGGTTTACCCTGTATAAAGCCATTCACTCAAATTAGTGGGTTACAGAGTAAGAGGTAGTTTATCCAGATCGGAGGGAAAGATAACGGTTAACACTAGACTTGAACAGGTTAAGATTGTAGTGATCAGGAAAACGTCCTCTTGGAAGTTGGTTCCACAGAGCAGTGGTTTGCAGGAAGAAGTTGTTTGAGTGGAACGTACTTTTCACTAATGTAACATCGAGAGAATGAGGGGTGGTTTTTTACAATGTAAGTGGCATGGCAGATCCTAGCCACAAAGGTTATAATCAGCAGAACCAAGGAATGCAGTTCATCCAAGCATTTTTCATGAAAGTAGCGAAAGAGAATGTGAGAGAAGAGTTGGAGGGTGGAAAATAATTTGTCACCCACAAGGATTCAGAGACACTTTTGGACTCTCTTGAGACTAGAAAGTGTGTAGGAATTTTTCCTGATTGCTTGTGTTGTGCTTGGCATTGTATAGAGTAGAATGAACAAACCCAAGACTCAAAATAACTGTTCAACAGCTTTTATTCATTGTTGAAAGAGAGTGCAGAATAGTGGTATTTTGCTGGAAAAGAGTTGGGTTTCCCAGTTAATAAAGTACTTCCCTTGAATAAATGTTTCGTAGGGAGAGATTTCTCTGCTTGTTCTCAAGAAAACTAAGTGTCAAATTGATAGTACTGGTACATGTCTTCAGCAGCAACAGCTGTGTGTTGTTTTTCCTTTGGGTATGTGTCGCGATGGTAGATTTCTCCACTTCTTCCTAGGACAAATAAAAATCTCAGATCAGGCTGGCAGGACAGGCCACGTGTCTTCTGCAGCAAGGTTTGTGAGTAGTCCTTTGAGATGGGCCTTGAAGGTGACAGCCACTGAAAAGGAAAAGTGGAGAAAGAAGCCAAATAGGTCTTGGTCAGCATTTTTATGAGTTCTGGGACTTCCGGTTGAAACCTGTTGATTACTTCCATTGCTGCTACTACTGAATTGTGCAAAGTAAGGAAGCCCCTACATGCCACAATAGCCAACAAGTGTGTTTCTATTAGGTTGATGCAAAAATAATATCGTTTTTTGACGTATTTTTTAACGTCAAAAAAAGATATTATTTTTGCACCAACCTAATATAAGTGAGGACTGAGCAGCTTCTGCCCAACTCCAACAACTGTCTTCCATTTAGGCCTGATATGACTCTCGTAAAGGTAGAGGATAGCATAAGGAATCGGTATTTACTGGAGTGGTACAGGGAACTGACCATTTTTCCTGCATCTTTAGTGATGGATTGTATGTATGAGTTATACTTGATGTCAGGAGTGTGTTTAAAGCCCAATAGTCTCTCTAGGCATGGAACCTCCCCGAGGGGACATCCGTTCATTGTGACTAGTAGTAGTTCAGGGTCTGTTGTTTAACTAAAAACCAAAAGTGTTGAAATGTATCAATATGTTGAGACCATGTACTAGACTAAGCAAAGCTTAGTAAATAAAGTGATGACAAAGATTTCTATTTTGTCAACTAACATTACAAAATCAATCCAGCTGATTTTCTTACAAATATGATTTTCTTTACTTTTCTTCATTTTTTAATCATTCCACCTACAAACAAAGCAATAAAGCCACTAAGACGCAAGGTATTACTGAGTGTGGAAAAATATGAGAAAAAACACTTTTAAGGAGAGAGAACAATAAAAGAACAGGAATTAAGAAGACATAAGATAACGAGTAACATTACATTTAAATTTTTGAAAATCAAAATTAACTGAGAAGCAAGATGCCAGAAGAGAGTTCCACAAACAAGAATTTCAGGAGAAGAAACTGTCAGTATAGAACTTACAGTTACATCTAGCCATTTCAACTGTAAAATGATGAGATTTTGCTGTCAATATAGCACAGAGCTTAAAATCATAAAATCTAGGTACGTACTAAAGAGAAAAGTTCATCAGAACAATTACCATGAAAATATGGTGGTGAAAAAGTGACTGAAGTCGAGATGCTACATCAGGACCATTAACATTGCAGATTCTTCTTTGTATTTTATCAAGAATCTCTAAATACTTAGCAGAAGCACCAGACCATATATGGCAGCAATATTCAAAGCAAGGATGTATGGTAGACTTAAAAATATGTAAGATAGATTCTGGTGAGAAAAATTGTCTAGCACGACACAGTGAACCAACTTTCCTAGCAACAGACCTAGCAATGGATTCAATATAATCTTCCACTTCATGTCAGTGAAAAATGTTAGCTCAAGAAGGTGCAATGAGTCACTCTCCTGGAGGTTAGCATCAGCCATACTGATGGAAGGCAAAAAGGTTAGTCTTTTATCTGCTGTTTGTGGTTGCAAAAAATAAAATGAAAAAAAAAAATAATGACAATACTGACAATATGTCTTTGAAGAAATTTGAACAACTTTAAATTTAAAAAAAAAATTGAATTTGAATAATATTTTAAACAAACTTTGGATTTGAACAAAATTGGAACAAAAATAAAGTTTAAGAAAAACCAAATATGAGAAAATAATAACAATATTGACTATCTGTCTTGGAAAAAATTTGAGCAATATGTGATTTTGCTAAAAGCAACAAAAAAAGGTACTTGTAGAGAGCCATGATTTGCAATATACTGAAAAGACACTCTAGAGGGAGAAAGAGAGAGAAAGAAAGAATATTCATATAATGCTAGAAAATGCTAGAGAGAGATAGAGAGTGAGAGTGAAATTCATATAAAGGCTATGGAGAAAAAGTGAGAAAAAAGAAATATTCATATAATTCTAGTAAATGCGAGAGAGTAATGCCGGTAAATTTTCAAAGGATAAAAATTTTACAAGAATTGTTACAATGAACAGAAATCAATTTGAAATTTGCTTTAATGTTGATTAAATTCAATTGAATTTTATTTTGAAGTGAAATTCATTTTGTATAAAACTCAATGTCATTGATTTCATTTACTTAATATTATCTTCAGTAAGATTTAAAATCCAGGATTACTTAGAAAGATTAAATTTTCCAACAATATAAGAACACCTGTATCTTTGTCTTCTGCATGTTTTTGTTGACATACTCTCCTATCTTCTTCAGATGTTTATCCTATTTTACAGTCTGAAAATGTTGGATAGTTCAAGCAATAAAGACAACTACTAACAAGATAACAGAGAGCAAACCTGTGTATAAGATATGGAATTGCTTGCTTTATATGTGTTGTTATGAATGAATTGATCTGATCAATAGATTTACCACTATTTCTTTTCTGTTTGGAAATCATTTATATGCTAACTAAAATCTATATTACAAGAAAGCAATTTTCAGTTTCAGGAATTTACAATACATTCAATTGATGAGGAGGAGTCTATAATACAATAAATGCAATACTTGAAAACATGTGCCAAGTTTATGGTCTTCTTAGTCCTGGGTATGATGATAAACTACATCTGGCAGAAAGATCTCTGATCAGGAGATTAGAGGTTTTGAGGAGTGTAGAACTTCCTCTTAATTGCTGTTTTTCCTAGGTCCACCCTGACCCAGAGTGGTAGCGCCTGTTAGGGTCCCAGCTATGAGCAAATAGTTAACCCCCAGGTGAAAACAAACAAACATTTTATAGTAAAAATTCTAGCAATACATTTTATATAAAAAAATTACCAACAATATCTATTTATAGTAAAATTATCAAGAATACCTATTTATAGTAAAATTACCAACAATACCTATTTATAGTAAAATTACTACATTTTTAATGCAAAATGACATTCTATAGTAGAATTACCAACAATACATTTCATAGCAAAATGACCAACAATATATTTTATCTGCAGTTGATGGCACACAACTGGATTCAAAATATATTTAGTTGAAACTATAAAATTGAGTTCAAAATATTTAGATTTTGGCATTAAATAACTCATAGAAATGTTGATATGCCATAAAACAAAATCATCTAACCAACTCTGGTCTTCTAAGATAGATTCCCCAACTTAAATCATTTGAACCAGCCTAAATTTTTCCTGTTCAATCAGAAATAACTCAATGTACACAAAAGCTTCTCTATATATTAATTCTGTAGTATTTATCTACGAACCTTCTGGCATAAAAAAAA
>OZ010584.1:85808306-85985806 GCA_963932145.1 Acanthosepion lycidas
GGAATGGAAAGAAAAATAACTTAAAATTTAATTGCAGTGCAATACAAGCAACACCAACTGCAATATTACTGATATCTTATACATGAAAAATATGTTCCAAGACCACGAAATGGATGCCTGAAGCCACAGATACTACTGAAGCATGTATCTACTGTTTTTTCTATGAATATATACATCTGAGAAAGCTTAACTTATGAATTAAACAAAAAAAAGAGATTAAAACAATAACTATTAGATTGGAACAAAATAAATGATGATTCTAAACCACAAACTTTAAAATGTTATTGTCACAACTTGGTAAGGGGGTCTGTAATAATAAAGGCAACACAGTTTAGTCTGGTGACTTCTGTCTGCAGAAGTGATACTCCTCCTTTTTGTTCACACGTACACAATATGGCTGACATGGTAATTCTGTATCTGAACAATAACTGAAACGGTGCTTTCATTTCCTTAGTTCCAAGTTACAACAGTCATATAAAATCAGACATAACAAAGTCACTGCCAATTAGAGTTAGTTCAATATTGCTAATGATCACATGAGCTGACAAATTGACAGTAGGCAAATTTGATATTGTCCCCATTGGTGTACACTTGCTGGTGCTTATATGTATCTAAGATCTGAAAAAGTAGTAATTGTGAGGGGAAATATTTAGTAAATAAGGAAAGTAGAGCAAGAGTTCATTGCCTATCAGTTTTTGCTGATTGATTTGTGAAGTGTGAAGCCTTGTGTCATTCAGAAGCAAGATATGCTTCATTCTGTTGTTTACTGTCAGCTAAATTGTAACTTTTGAGGCATCAGTTTCAAATCACAACAAAAGAACTGCCATAGTTGGCAGTTGTAATCTTTTGGTTCTTTTTCATTTTCCTTCATAACTTTTCTTAAAGTATGCACTGTGCTTAACTGGTCATGTGACCCTCAGTGGCCAATCACACAGCCCTGTCTTTACAGAAGGTAGTCTTTGGTAGAGATCTGTAAGAGAAGATACATACCTGATGCATGGGTAGACTATTTTGTTACATCAACTAGTTTTCCTTTTCAGGGTCAAGGATTAGACATGTAACACATTTATATACTTTGTTAACATGTTCTAAAAAAATAAAAACTTTATTCATGTTCTTCTAACTTCTCCCTAGCCATCTTTATTTTTTTCTTATAAATATTTGGGTAATTATCTACTTTTGGCAACCTGATACTATGAAGGTCACCCAACAGATATTTGGTAACCCAGCAGCATCACTATTCAGTCACCAAAACATTTTCCTGGCTTTCTTTCATCTTATCTCAATTTTCAGGTAAAATATTATAAAAGAGTGATTCAGGTCTTGAGTCCATTATGATTTTCAAGAATTTTTCAATAATTTGTTGGAACTGCTAAGCAGAAGTGTGTTTCATGGAAGAAAATGAGATATGAACTGTTGATGACAAGTCTAGAGAATATGGAAAACTTCACTTCTCAGCTTCATGGTCATTTGAAGCATCCAAGAAATCTTGTCCTCTAGCCAAATCACCATTCAACTTCCTTGTCAAGAAAGTGTAATTTAAATAAAATTAGTCACTGTAATATTGCACATGAACAACTTTTTCAGGTTGCAGTTATTTATAAGGTACTTTGAATCTGACCAAACACAGAAAAAAAAGATATAGTAAATACATGGTTTGGTGGCTTCAGGTACCCATTGGGAATTTTGGAAACATATCCTCCATAGATGGGAAGGATTACTGAATAAATGGTTATTGTAGTGAATTGTTTTGTTGGTTGTGCTGTACTGTAATTAAATTTTAAGTTATTTTTCTTCAGTTGATTCCATTTAAAATTAAATTGTTTTAGATCAAGCTACTATTTTATTTTCTATTTTGGATTCTTGAAAAGAATTCTTTTTCATTGCCAGTAACTTCCTTGTCCAAAAATGAGTTTGTCATGTATGTCAATCAAGAGAAAGATAAGAGGTTTTCAGAAGTTCATGTGGAATGATGTACAACACCTGACCAATTGCACAAGCAGCAAAGAGTTGTGTAATCTTCAGAGACACTTCAAAGGTTTCCCTAACATTTTATAAATAAGAGTACTGTAAGTAATTTCATCATAGTCACATTTCAAAATAATTCTAATATTTCACAATGTCTCAGATTCTAAATACCTGCCTCCCATATATTATAACAAAGAAATAAAAACTAAATAATTCTTATTGTTTTCATTTTATTTGTATTCATTCTTAAGCTGGGGAGACCAATCTGCTATTTCACCCATAAATGGTGCAGAGTCAGGGGTAAATAAATAGATTCCTTGCTTTCTCAAGGTTATTAGTGTGAAATGAAAACAAACGTTTCTCATTACATACAGATTAGAAATAGAATGAGCAGTAAATGAGCAGTACTAAAAATTAGAACTAAACAAGAATCTTTGTCCATTAAATAAGGGTTCAGTTTCGAATTCCCTGATGAAGACCAGAGGGTACAACAGCTGAAACATTATGATAACCACAACAAAGATGATTACAATGGTCTGCATGTAAATAATGCTAATTCCAGATCCTAGAAATTCAGATAGAAACTTATGTCAGTGTTTAATAAAATTTCTGAAATGTCTACCATAAAGTCACCCACACTTCCTTTTGTATGATTACAAAAACCTGGAAGAAGATAGAGAGAGAGACCAGGATTTTCAACTCAGCTTATTTTGATAAAAAAAAGTCCTTTGGCCAGGAGATTGATTTGATGTATAATACTTACTGTTTTTTAAGTGACTGTCATCAACTGGAGAATTGTTCACAGCACAACCAGAAAACACATAACAATGTGTTACATAACAAATGCAATGTTTAATGAATGCATTTGCAGCAGCATTGTACCAAACAACAAGGGTAGGAATTTTTACTTCAATGCAAACATTTCATTTGGTATTCATGGGAGATTTTTTTTTTTTTTTGTACTTTAAGCAACAAACTTCAAGTATAGGTAAATTGTTCTATTCCTAATTCTAGGCTTCGTCTTCTCTTCAACTACAATATTATTGATTTGAAGTTATTCATAGTGAACAGTTTGATAAAGATGAGTTATTGCAACAATTTATGAGGCCTTATTTTTAATTCTCTTAATATTTTCTTTTATTTTTCTCCCTCATCAATTTATAAAATGCTGCTTCTAGACAGAATTTCTTTCTCATAATTTAATGTTTTCATTAAATAAATACTCACAAATTAATAAGTAATAAAGAGCTTTTCATTCTTGTTAAACTTGATAGTAATGATAAAGGTAAAATTAGACATTTTCTTATAAGGAAGCATTCAATTTTTCAGTAAAATAGGAATCTCAAGTTCAGTAACTCTTAATGCTCTTTCCAGTATTGATAGAGGTTTTCTTCCTTGCCTTTTGTTTAAAGTAGTGTGAAAACTCAACATCTTCATTATGTCATTATCCTCTTTGAATGAATATTCATGTGCTACCCATTTTAGTTGTTGCTTCTGTTGAATGTCCTCAAGTGATGTTGTTTCTGTTATTTGTTTTTGATTCTGTAGCATGACTCCACAAAGTTCGAAGAATTCATCTTCACCAAGACACACTACTAAGAGGTTCGACAGGAGGACAATAGGTTTCTCAAGTCCAGTAGCTGTTATCACTCTTTCCAGTGTTTATGGGAGTTTCCTTCCTAACCTTTTATTTGAAGTGGTGTGGAACATCAACATCTTGATTATGTCATTGTTTTCACTTTTCAAGTTACATGTGCTAGCCATCTTAGTTGTTGCTGTTGTTGAAAGTTCTCAAGTGACATGGTTTCTGTTACCTGGTACAGTTAGTCTAATCCAACACACTTTACAGCCCATCACTATGACATAATAGCAAGCAGGTTAGTCTTGCAGATCATTACAACTGTTATCACTTTCATCCTCACTGGGAATCTCATATCTGTAGATTTATACCATACTAAGTCAAGTAAACATTTGTATACTGGTATACGTATCTGGATGTGCATTGGCATGGAAGGTGGAATTCATATATATATATATATATATATATAGTCTTAAGATGTGCTATATTTATGGGATAAAGTGCTCAATATCAGGAATAGAGTGTGTAAATCAATCGTAATTATGATCCAAATCTTCAGACCTACAAATTAAAAGAAAATCAGAAAATATTTTCCAATTTTTTTTTAATTTGTAGGTCTGCATATTTGGATCATGATTATAATTCCAATGTAATAAATTATAACCATGGAATATTAATGTTTGAGCCTTTCATATTATATATTAATATATATATATTCATAGATATATATATATTCATGTATATATTCATATATATATATATATATATATATTCATATATGTATGTTCATATCTTTATATTCATATATATATGTACTCATATATATATTCATACATATATATATATATATTTATAGATATATATATGTATTCATACATACATATATATATATATATATATATATATGTATTCATACATATATATGTATATATATATATATATATATATGTATTCATACATATATATGTATATATATATATTCATATATATATATATATATATATATATATATATATATATATATGTATTCATACATATATATGTATATATATATATATATATGTATTCATACATATATATGTATATATATATATATGTATTCATACATATATATGTATATATATATATATATATGTATTCATACATATATATGTATATATATATATATATATGTATTCATACATATATATGTATATATATATATATATATATGTATTCATACATATATATGTATATATATATATATATATATATGTATTCATACATATATATGTATATATATATATATATATATATATATATATATATATATATGTATTCATACATATATATGTATATATATATATATATATATGTATTCATACATATATATGTATATATATATATATATATATGTATTCATACATATATATGTATATATATATATATATTCATAGATATATATATATATATATATATATATATATATATATATATGCAATGTTCTTTTTATTTTTGTTTTTTTTTTAACATGGACACAATATCTTGACTGTGTTTTAAAAATGAAAACATTATATAAATACATACATGCAACAAACTATTTCTTATTTAACAGTTAAAATACTCAACCTTCAAAATGGCTAAATGTATAGCCGAAAGCACTCTGATAAAAAGAACATTTGGACAGTTTTTATATAAGTAATCATTTGAAATGAAAAAATTATTAGATCACATGAGAAATTGTATAAAAAACTAAATCAAAGCACCTTGTCTGTATTCAATGAAATGTGCATGAAAGAAGGATTGCTGCTTAAACACAAATTTTAAATATATTCATACATATATATATATATATATATATATATATATATATATATATATATATATATAAATATCTGTTCTATATATCTATAATTCTCAAAATGTGTGTGTATGTGATCAGATGTTTTTGATGCATTTCTACAGTTTTCATCTGATTTTGATGAAATTTTTTTTCTTTGACAGATAATTCTTCAGTGCTGGTTTTGAGTCTAAATTGTTGGCGACCTTGGCTCTCCACTACTTCCTATCCATAACTCTCAGCAACGTTTTACTATTTATCTGTTCTTGGATATATATCTTTCATAAAAACTTAAACCCTAACAATAATATGATATACATTGGGTCCACAAAAAATGCCTTTAAAACCAGATGGAGGCAGCATAAATGCTCCTTCAACAACATAAACTTTAGACATCAGACCTCTCTATCTATATATTTTTGGCACCTGAAAGAAAAAAATAGGACACCTAAAGTAAAATGGAAAATCATTAACAGGACTAGAACTTGCAAAACTTGGGATGACCCATGCCCTTTGTGCCTCCATGAAAAACTACACATTATTAAGCTCCTAAACAATAAAAACCTATTAAACAACCGGCAAGAATTAACGGTTTTCTGCCGACACAACCGAACTTACGCTCTGAATAACTAGCCTAAAACACGCATACAAAAAAATAAATTTTAAAATCCATAGCCCATATACATAGTTTTAATTACCTACAAAAATTGATAACCCTTTATGAAGTCGTCAAATAACAAAAGTTACGGCCTTTTCATATACACAAATCCGAATAAAATAAAAATAAATTAATAAATCTCCGTAGACGCTCAAGCCAGACTATGCGAAAACTTCCTCCGTCGTAAATTTAGCCACCCCCACCTTACCGTGACCCGACATCTATGAAAGTAACTCTCTATACTGATACAAATTATTAACACCCCACCCCTGCTGATTCTAAACAATCCGCCCTTGATGTTACCATGGAAATTTTTGATTTCAATTCTGACCATACTATTAAAACTCGTAAACTTCAGAAATAAGTCATTCCCAAAAAATTTCGCTTGAAGATGGAACAGAGCTTACTTTAACTCAAGTTAATTCAAATATTATTTTGAAGTTTTCGGGTCTTGTTTTGAAACATGAGACCTCTTATGTAGCGTGCTGGAATCATATTTTTAAATAAATAATTATATTGCAAGCTCTCTAATATTGACATAGGAAGTTTTTTTCTGAAATTAATTGATAAGCATTTTCACAGTAAACATCCATTAAGTAAAATTTTCAATAGGAAGACTCTGAAAATTAGTTACTCATGCGTTAGTAATATGGAGAAAATCATATCTTCCCATAATTGCAGAATACTTAGAAACTACCATTGTAATGTGACTCAATCAAGTAACCCTACCTGCAATTGTAGGAATAAAGATCATTGCCCTATCGGGGGTAAATGTAACTACAAAAATGTAATATACGAGGCAACTATCTTTCCCGAGGAAAATATAAACGAGAAAAAAAGATATATAGGTATATCCGCCGGTAATTGGAAGCAGCGTCTATACAACCATAGACACTCTTTTAGATATAGATGCCTTAGAAGTCAAACTTCCTTATCCAAACACTACTGGGATCTGGTGGATAAGGGGTTAACCCCAATTTTGAAATGGAGATACCTATCAAGAGCCAAAACACCTAATAACTTCCGCGATCGGTGTGATCTGTGCTTGGCGGAAAAAATTTTTATTATCAAAGATAAAAATCAAGATGAACTGTTGAATCTTCGTAATGAGATATTTTCTAAATGTAGACATAAGAAGAGATTCAAAACATAAACACCGTTTTGTAACTTTCTGTCATTTATGTCAGTTCCATCTTGGTTCAAAACATCGGGCATGACATTTTAACGGAATGACTATTATGTTTATTTTGTTTATCTCTATATAGATCATTGTGTGTTTTTGTGATGCGCTATGGGTTTTTTTTTTTTTTTTTTTTTTTTTTACGCCCAAATTGTTGAAATTTTACTTAGTTCTTAAATTCTAATTTATATGTATGTATTTGTACGTATTTGTATGAATGTGGGTATATGTGTATATATAAATTGTTGAAATTTTACTTATTTAGTTTTTAAATTCTAATTTATATGTATGTATTTGTATGTATGTGGGTATATATATATATATATATATATGTGTGTGTGTGTGTGTGTATATGTATGTATGTATGTATGTATGTACTTGACTACGGGTATATGTAGGTATATATTTAGGGGTGTGTGTATTTGTATATATGTGTATGTATATGTATGGATATGTGTGTATGTGTATATATTCATGTATACGTATGTGGGTGTAGGTATATATAGGAGAATATATATGTTGGGATGTGTGTATATGTATATATATGTGTATATATATGTATGTATATGTATGTGTGTGGGTGTGCGTATGTGTTGGTGTATATATGTACCCATATGTATGTATGTGTATATATATGTGTGTATGTGGGTATAGATGTGCGTGTATATGTGTATGTATGTATAGCTAAACGGATAGATATAGGGATACATTGTTTTTTTTTTTTTTTTTTTTTTTTTTTTTTTTTTTTTTTAATTGGTTAGAAATGTAAGGTTTTAGGTATATATGCTTATGCGCATGTTCATATGTACAAGTGTGTGTAAATGGGTAAGGAGTGGATGCCTATGGATGTATGTGTGTATATGTAGGTATATGTGTGTACATTTTTGTATGTATATATATGTATATATATATATGCATATATATATATATATATATATGTGTGTGTGTGCGTATATATATCTGGTTTTTGTATGTGTGTGTATGTATATATGTGTATGTGGGTGCATGTGTATTTATGTATATGTATGTGGAAAATGTGTGTATAGGGTATAGGTGGATATACGTGTATATATGTGTGCGTATGTATATGTATGTATATGTATGTGTATGTGTGTATGTATTTATATGTGTTTGTGTGTGTACATGTATATGTGTGTATGTGCATATATATGTATATATGTGTGTGTGTGTGTGTGTGTGTGTGTAGTATATACATGTATGTATGGTTTTGCATGCGTTTTGAACATAAAAATATAGGTCCTCGCCAGATTTGATAATCTTCATATTTATTGTTTATAATATTTTATTTGTAACCTGCAGTCGATATTATTTTTGTCAAATTTTCTCAATTACACAGCGTCCCTTGCAATTTTAATTTCACCCGCCCCATCTTTCTTCCCCACCACTTCCTTCCTTACCTCCCCCTCCTTCTTTAAGATTTGATCGGCCATGGTGTGTGTATTGTCACGTCGATGTGTATCCTTATACTGTTTTAGACATCCGTCAACAGTCTTTTTCCCCCTTCCACTCACACCTAATTTTAAATAAAACTCTCTCTGTTAAACCCCTCTCTTATAAACTAACATTCGTCCCACACTCTCATAATTACTCTCTCTCTAAATTCTTTTTTATTTCCGGAGTGGGTTTTTTTCTGTTTTCTTTTTGAATTTGTAGGTCTGATGAATTGGATCGTATTTACGATTCCAATGGAATAAATTATGACCATGGAATATTAGTGTTTAAGCCTTTTTATTATATATATATATATATATATATATATATATATATATATATATATATTATATGTATATATATATATCATTGTGCAGGTATGCAGAAAATAGAAAAGAACACGTTGGGTGCATAATCCGGGGTTCCTTAGTATTTTTGTTTTTATTTTTAAGAAGACAGTGCTCCATACAGAAGTAGAGCTTATATTTCTGTATGGAGCTTCTGTATGGAGCACTGTCTTCTTAAAAATAAAAACAGAAATGCAAAGGAACCCCGGATTATGCACCCAACGTGTTCTTTTCTATTTTCTGCATACCTGCACAATGATACATACTCGCTCCCACAGCAAGGTCGAGCACTCTGAACCTTTATTTTTAAAATAAGAACTTTAAAAATATGGAAAAAATAAATTTCGACATTTCTCTGAAGAACATTCCACACACAAACAAACGGAATTACTTCATCAAGCTTTTGCAAAAAACAGAGGAATTAATAAGAAGAATGAGATGGAAAGCATTCTTCTTCCTACGGGGGAATAACCTAACAAAAAAAGAGCACGAGGTTTACGGATTTAAAAGCAAGAAAGTAGCACCATACAACAAAAACCTACAGGAATTCGAAAAGGACCTACTAAATATAATCAACAATATTTCCTTCCAAAAAAAGAAAAACAACTTCCAGAAGCGTCTAGACCAAATAGTCAAAACCATAAACGACAGCGACAAAATACTAGTTAAATCCGATAAGACGGGAAACTTTTACAAATTAACGGCTGACGACTACAACAAATTAATTAAAAAAAAACTTAACGAAGACTTATAAAAAAGCCCAGAATAACAATATAAATATGGTTGACGGTATCAATAGAACAAGTAAAATGATTACTGAAAAATTAAAAATAAGTGATAGAGTAGGCAAAATGGCCGAAAAGGAGTGCTACATCACTCTTAAGGACCACAAACACGGTTTTGAGGAAGACCCCACTACCAGAATGATAAACCCTACTAGACCCGACATAGGAAAGATAAGCAAAAAAATCCTGGAAAGGATCACTAGCCAAATTAAAAAACAACTTGGATTAACACTCTGGATTAACACCAAAGAAGACATAAACTGGTTTACCAACATCGAAAATAAGCCCGAATGCACCCTAATCCAGTTCGATATTGTCGATTACTACCAGTCAATATCAAAAGACCACTTCATGACTGCCCTGGAGTTTGCTACAGTATATTCAGACTTAACTAAAGAAGAAACAAACATTATTCTCAGTGCAAAGAAATCTGTCCTCATCCATAATGGGGACCAAATGGATTAAAAACACCAATGACAACTTTGACATTACCATGGGATCTCTAGACTCTGCAGAATCTTCGGACCGTGTCGGTCTATTTATACTGTACAATCTAACCGCCCACCGTGAACTAGACGTTGGGGACATCGGGCTGTACAGAGATGACGGGCTCATGGTAGTGAGGAGCTCCACAAGCTTTAAAACAGAGAAAATTAGAAAGATAATTTACAATGAATTCAGGAAACTAAATTTAAAAACAATAGTCAACACTAAATTAAAAAAAGTAAACTTCCTAGACTTAACTAACAACGTTCACCTACCTTACAGAAAACCTAACACTAATCCCTTGTATGTACATCCTAAGTCAAACCACCCTCCATCTATAATTAAGCATATACCCACATCAATAGAGAAAAGAATAAGTATGAACTCAGCAAATAAGGAAATATTCCAACAGCACAGTAGTTTTTACAACACAGCCCTGAAAAACAGCGGATACAAAAACTTTGACATAACCTATAGAAACGTTAGTACCAATAATAAGAGAAACAGGAAAAGAAAGATCATCTGGTATACCCCACCGTACAACCAAATGGTCAGCACCAAACTAGGCCATAAGTTCCTAGCTTTAATTGAAAAGCACTTTCCCACTAATAACAAACTTAGCAACATCTTTAACAAAAACACATTGAAACTGAGTTACAGCTGCACTGAAAATATAGAAAGAATCATAAAAAGACACAATAAGAAAATCCTAGAAAAACACGCATACCAAAACAGTAATAAAACACATAAACTAAAACTAGATAAAAATAACGAAAAATTATGCAATTGTAGAAACCCTAAAAACTGCCCGTTGGAAAATAAATGCCTCACAAAATCTGTGGTATACCAATGCACTATCTCATCCATTGAGATCCCTAACACTGATAGGATATAGATAGGCTCAATGAAGAATAATTTTAAAATTAGATGGAGGCAACACAAGAGCTCCTTCAACAATATTCAAAATAGAAATCAGACATCTCTATCCCAATATTTCTGGCATCTAAAAGAAACGAATAAAACACCAAAAGTAAAATGGAAAATAGTAAATAAGACAAGAACCTGTAGAACCTGGGATGACCCATGCCCTTTATGCTTACAGGAAAAACTACACATCATTAAATTCCTAAATAATGAAAAATTATTAAACCATAGGCAGGAGTTAACGGTTTTTTGCCGACATCAACAAACTTTCGCATTAGGTAAATTAGCATAAAAAAAAAAAAAAAAAAACATAGCTAAGTAAAATTCTAAAAAGCTTAGCCAAACCTTTAAATAGGAAAAACCCTTTTTGTCGTCGTCAAAAAAACTAAAAAAACAAATTGAAATTCAATGCAAAGTGATCTGTATATTAAACACCCACTTAAATAAACAAATAAATAGATAATCAGATAGACAATAATAAAAGACAATTCTCCAGACACATAACGACTGTAGGCGCGCCATAAAAAAATATCCTTCACTGGGAACCAACTAAAGGATGACCGCAAACATTAGCCTTGAAATAGATACCCTACCCAACCTTAGCAAAACCTCTCAGAGGATGATGAATCTATTGATAAGAATTAACTCCCTGACCACTTAACGAAGGAAAATAGTCTAGCCACTCCCACAATAACAAATTCTGTAACGGACCGTCCCTAAAAATACACGTAAACCGAGAGATAGCTTATTCCTAAAATTTCGCTTGAAGATGAAATGGGACTAAACACCACAATCCAACTTAATTTTAATAATTATTTGGATGATTTCGGCTCTCGTTTTTGAAACATGAGAACTCTTATGTAGCGAAGGAATCATATTTTTAAACTACTACTTCATTTGCAGTTCTTGATTTCTCATTATTTTTCTGATTGCTTCACTTTCATTATTGTTTCATTTGAATATATTCATGATCATATGCCATCATATCCTTAATATGTCATCTTGATAAGGCTAAAATTTACTGAGTGAACAACAACTTTGTACAGATACTGTCAGCATTATACTTTATTAGTATATCATACTGGATACATTATACTAAAAATAAACATTACTATAATGGTATATTTTTCTACTACTGATGTTTGTTGTAATACTTAAATAAATATCGTAATATGCATATGTTTATAGTTTTCCTCAATCTTTTATTTATTCATGTATGTGATGATTGCTTCATTTATAGACCAAAATATAGAGATTACAGACCAGAAGTTTATATGCAACCATGATGATACTGACCTGGAGGAAGCACCTTTTTTATTCTACATGAAAACTAAAAGTCCTTTCTGCTGCATTACCTGGATGGATGCTGCTGTATCACCTAAATGGAAGTTAACAGCCATTTATTATCATATTATATGTTCAATACTCTCTAATCAATATCTTTCAGAAACATAGTACAATTTTGGCAGCTTCTTCCAAACTCAGTCAACAATGGGTATTTCTGCTAGTACATATATATATATATATATATATATATATATATATATATATATATATATTATATGTATATATAAGAAAGAGAGAGAGAGAAAGAGAGATTCATATATATATATATATATATATATATTATATGTATATATAAGAAAGAGAAAGAGAGATTCATATATATATATATATATATATATATATATATATATATCTATCCATAGGCCATTTCAGCTGTAAAAATGGTGAGACCTTGACACTAATCTGGTATTGTACTTAAATTCATAAAGTCTCGGCACCATAGCGGAAATCTAGGTACTATAGCAAAAAGTTCATCGGAACAATTATCATGAAAGTATTTCTAGAAAAGGCACGGAAAGCTATTTTATGGTCGTGGGAAAGGAACTGGAGCTGAAAGTCCACGTTTTTTAAACATTTTTAACTAATATCATTGCAGATTCTTGATTGGATTTTTTCAAAAATCTCTAAATATAGCAGGAGCACCAGACCAGATCTGGCAGCAATATTCAAAACAAGGACAAATGAAAGACTTTTTTCCAATATTGATGGAGTCTTCCGTCCTAATCTTTTGTTTGAAGTATTGTGGAACGTTAACATCTTGATTATATCATTATTTTCTCTTTGTGTTACAACTGTTATCTATTTTAGTTGTTGCTGTTGTTGAAAGTACTCAAGTGATTCTGTTATTTGGCAGAGTTCTGTGATTCTGTACCTCCAATGTATGAAGAAAAAAAGGCTTACACTGTGATCTACAGGCTTCATTCACTTGCAGTCTTTTTTAACCATTGATCTGAAAAAGCAGTTGTATACAGCTGACAGTTTAGATATTTCTGAATGAGTTTAGCACCAAGCATAACATTGATATGAAAGTCTTGGTCTGATGAGGCTATTTAAGAACATGACTCAAGTTTTTAGATTAAGGCTTTGTTTTGGTAGCAATTTGTGGTGTTGGGCAAAACTATCCCTTCCAAAGCCTATTCTATATTCAATTTCCTTATTTCCTATACTAAATTTGTTACAACTGATTCATACACTGAGTTATTTGAAATGTTTAGTATTCATTAATTTCATATCATGAATTTTAGGATGGATTTTATGATGAATTTATTAATCCTGAATTTTTATGATGTATGCCACGTACAACAGAAAGGAAATTTTACAGATTTTAAATAACAAAGCACTCTATGCCTTCTTAAGTTCACGTTTTCCACTGAGACATGAAGTGGAGCAACAATATTGATTCAATTGTTATGTCTACTTTTAGGTGAGTTAGTTCCCTGTATCATGCCAGAAATTTTTTTTCTCACCAAAATCCATCTTGCACATTTATAAATCTACCATGCGTCCATGCATTGAATACTGCTGCCATATCTGGTCTGGCACTCCTGCTGTACATCTTGAGATTCTGACAAAATTCAAAGAAGAGTCTGTAATGTAATTGATCCTAACCTGGCATCTCAATTTCAGTTATTTTCTTACCAACATGATGTTTCCCCTCTGTCTTTTCTACAAAAGTTTTTATGTCAACTTTTTGATGAACTTTTTTCTTTAGTGTCCTGAATACATGAGTTTAAGCGTGTTACTAGATTGGCAAGTAGGCCTCACTGTTTTACCGTTGAACTAGCTAGATGCAACTGCCACTTCATTTATAATAGTTTCTTTTTTCACACTTCTCACCTGTGGAACTCTCTTCTGATTTTTTGCTTCCTTGCCACCTCCAGTGAATTGCCATCTTCTGTCTTTCTGAACTCTGTTACTTTATTGTCCTTTCCTCATTTCTCCTCACTAAAATCTTCTTGTTCTCTTTCATTTTTTACAACCCCCTGTGTCTTAGTGGCATTACCACCTTGATTGGGGTGAAATAATTAAAAAAAAAATTCTGATCATCTTAGCCATTATTTAATTCATTTATTGTGGTGATTTTATATATGTACAGATATATGTATATATTTTACTATTATGTTCCTTCACAATGTAGCCAAGTATGATCTCTACAAGTTCCTCTTCTTTATTATCTGTGAATTGCCATGCATTTTGGGAAAGATAGTGAAGTGGTTTTCTGTTACCTTCTCCATGGTTTGGAATTCAGTTTTTTCCTTCTCTTAGACTGGTTGCTATCCAAGGCTAGAGAGCCCAGTCTAACCTACTCTTTAACCCATAGCTGGAAGGAGAAGAGACAGATTCATGACTTTCCCAAGTGCATTAGTGTGAAAGTGAATGAAACAGACTTGTCTTGAATTTGAACTCATCTCACTGCTTCCACTATTCACATCAATGTTTGTTACACTAGCCCACACATCTTCCTCCACACATACGTGTATATTGAGAGAATATATATACATTATAAAACCTGATATAGTGTAAATCTTTTTTCACAATGAAATTGTTATTAACCAACTGATGCTAGTAAAACATTCAGGATATTATTTATATGAACAAAGAATTGCATAAATTGCATCTTTATTAAGAATTTTGATAATAACTTGTTTAAAAACTGTAATTTTTTAATTACTCATTATTTTTATAATGCAAGTGTAACTTTAAATCCAAACGTTATAAGCCATAGAACCATATACTTAATTAACACAATACCCTATATAGCTGAATAAATTACTATTTTATTATTTAACAATGTTAATATTGGCTCCTTGACATTCTATACTGTTCATCATCCGTTCAACCACTGATTTTGTTAATTTTCTCTTTATAATTATTTGCAGTAGTTCTTAATGCTTTCCAGAGATCTTTACTTGTCTTTTGTCTTCTATTCCTATGTCAGAGTTTCAAATAGACTAGAATAAAAGGGGTGGTTGGATTTTTTAAAAATATTTTTCAGTAAAGAAACACTTTATTGTAGAATGCAGCCTAAATTAATGGGCAGAAGAAAATTACCTGAATACTTCAAAAATGAGGAGTAGTTGAAATATCTATATCCCACGTAGATTTTACTTAAAAAAAAAATAATCATCTTACCTGTTTATTTGAAACTCAAAGGTGTATACATATATATAGTTTCTATTGGATTCCAGTATCTGGTGAGAGAGGACTGTTCTATTAATTTGGTGTCTTTGAGAACTTTTGTAGGCAAGATGAGTAATAGTCAGTTTTGAAGAATATGAGGAACCATTGTCTTGCATGAATATATTTTTTAGCTTATAAGTTTTTGCTTATGACCTGTACTACTCAAACAATCTTGTCTAAGAACTTACAATAATTCCCTGCATTAATATCATCATCAATTTTAAATGGACCTATAATTTTACTGCTTACAAGTTCAAAACCTTACTCCATTTCACCATTACAGTTTTTAAGTTGTATTTTTTATCATTTCCATGAAAGATCTAACATCCAGCCCAGTCAACAAGATCATCCAATGTAGCTCTACATTCATCACTGAAAACTAAGAAATCAGTTTTCATACACTTTCTAAATTAGCTTACATATTCTGTGATATTTAATCAAAGATGACAGCTTAGTTATTTGCATATCTTTTCTCTTTGTTTACATTTGCAACACCAGCTTCTTCAAATATTTTCTTGCTGGTCAATCCACTTTTCAAGCTTATTACTTTTAACTTTTTAAATTTCTCTTTAATTTTTTGCCTAAGAAAGGGAGATCAGGTTGTACAAGGAATAAATATGAAAGTGACATGATTTTTAGTTAATTATTATTCATAAAAAAAAAATCAAAAATAATTTTAAAATGCCAGTTGACTTAAAATGATCTGAGAAGAAATGTTGTTAAGGAAACTGGCATAAAAAAATGTTTTCAGGTATTTTTAAAATGTACGTCGGTCTAAAAAATTCATTAAAAATATTCATAAAAAAAGCAAAAGAATCTCGGCTTTATTATTTATGTCAAAATAAAAATATAGTCTGATGTGTGATAGCTTAACTGAATTTTTATAACTTATTCTTAAAGTTTTAACATTTATTACAGTTAGAGAATTTTTTAACAACCGTAAAAAAATATATTTAATTCTAAGTATAAAGCATTTTTACCATATTCTTATTGTAATTTAATTTGAAAATTGGTCCATGATTTCTAGTTCAAGGGAGGTAACTGAATTTTACATCTTAATTACCTTTGTCCGCATAAGAACGATAGCTTTGAAAAACACTTCTAAAATAGCTTCACTGAAAACAATTTTTACCTCATAAGTGGTTTAATAATACAAAAAAGTTGTAAAATCTCTATGTGAAATTTGAGCGTCTTTTTGTAGTGAAAAGCACATTAATTTGGTCTTGTGAAAATCAGATAATTGTCAGATTTTAATGAAACTTTAAGGACTGAGAAATTAATGAAATTATTTTTGAAACGTTTCCTTTAAAATCTTTGTAAAAATATTTCTTTTTACATTCGTGAGGCGGCGATGCCCAACTCATTTACATTTATTTTAATTTTATGAAATTTCAAGAATTTTTTTTTTTTTTTGCTATAACTTAACTTGGAGAATTTAAATCATCACATTTATTTTGGTCAAATAAGACCACCAAATGCAGAAAATATGCTTTAAATATTAAAATTAAAAAAAAATGTCTTATTCCATTTTTTTTTTTTAAATTAGGAAAGCTTTTGTTTTTATCAATAGAATTACGGATTCTACTGTAAAGCATATTTTTCAGCGAATAATTAATTCTTAGAAGAATTGTTTACATTTTTATAGTTTTTATTAGAATAATTTATAAACTAAAAAAAATTCTGTATTAATTTGTAGCAGCTAAATGATACTGTTAAGACCCAGCTTGAAGAGCTACTCTCAACCCTTGCTGCAGAAGATATGTGTCCTGACAGCTTGACTTGATAGGTCGAGAAATCTCCTTTCAAGACACTTTCCCAAGGGAAAAACTACAAGCAACTCTTACTGTAGAAGACATATACCAGTCATAGCAGTTTCACACTCAGATTTCTCCTTCCTCGAGGGGAACAAGCAGAGATATCTCTGTACAAAATATCTACTCGAGAATTTTGTTAAATGGGAAACCCCAACTTTTTCCCAGCAAAACTTTTGTTCATTCCACTCTCACACAACCAGGAAAAATTCTAACAATACACTTCCAATATTGGAAACAGGCAGTAATTTAGGATCATTTCCTTTTTGAACATCCATACAAAAAATAATATAACAGTTACTAAAAAAATTCTTTGAAAAAAATATTCACACTAAATGATAAACTTTACATTTTTCAATTCTTAAAACGTGTTTATTTAACAACAAAAAAACTTGATACAAACAGCTGCGTTCAAAATTGTACTGAAAAATTACTTTTAATTAAAACAAAAGTAAGTTAATTTTAAAAAAATTACTTTTTTAATTTTTCAGCGCAATTTCGAAATTCTTCCAGCTTCTGTTCGTAACGTAACAAAAGTTTTTTTTTCTTTTGTTAAATAAAGATATGTTTGAAGAATCGAAAAATGTGCATGATTCTTTTTTGAAATAGCATCTTCGGCTTCAGAGATTTTTCTTTCTATAACTCCGGAATAATAACTGTAATAAAAAAGAATTACGAATGACCCCACCCTCGCGCCAAATTAAAAAGTACACACGAGATACCGAAAAAGGAGTGGGGATGAAACACCCCACCCCAAATATTTCCACAAGTTTTTCTAAAATAACCTATTCAGTAAACAATTTATTCGCTAATGAATAAGTACTGAAATTTTCGTTTGAATCGGATAATTCTCTGATTTTTGGCAAATATTTTAAAATATGGGGTAGCCATTTTGTACTTTCATTTCGGAAAAATGCCTCTATTTTTGGTGGGTGGGTACCTAAAAAAATGGTGTTGAAGTAGTAGGTATTAACTGGACAATTATTAAAATCTTTCTCGTTTTAATTAAGATTGCGTTAATAAGCTTACAAAGGTTGATGAAAATTTCATTGATTCCTGATAAACATTTTATTTTTGTTTGGGTGAGATAGCTATATAGCATTTCATTTTGCAACTAAAATACATCACGAATGTACTTCAAACAAAATGGTGTGCGCTTTTGGCTCATGTATATGCCAAAATTTGTTTTATGACATACTTAGGTACAGAAAAAGAAAAAAAGATAATGCATGAAAATTTTAAATTATTCTAACACCAAACCTACCCATTATTTTTTAGATGCTCTATCTGATATTATTGATTTTTATCGCCATAAAACATTCCTGCATACGAATTACCTCCCTTACAATTATTTATTCATTTTATTTATTATTACCTCGCCTCATTGTATAGAATTTAGAAACGAGGCAGGGCGGAAGTGAGATATGCCCAGACTAATCTAAGGGAGGTAATTCTGTGATTGGTATTGTTTCGGGAGTTAAAACTCATCAGTATCTGTATTATTTTTTTTTTTTAAATCTGAAACTTAGAATTTATTTTCGAAAAATAAAAATTCGTTTTTTTAATTAACGTAATCGGAAAATTGTAATCAACGACAAAAAAAAAAAAGAAACTTGATTTTGCAAGTGATAAATGTTAATTTGTTGTGACGGGTTGATGGCAGTCTGGTGGTCATGTCATGACTGACTGAAAAAAATAAGCAATGAAGTGTCACTAAGAATAAGACAAAAACAAAATCTTTTAAAATGTTCGATTGACCACAAATTCTGTCTTTACATATAAGAAGAAAGAAAACCATTGAACAGTGAACACAAAAAACATTGATTATTGGAAGCAATTAACACTTCGCAATTCGCGTTCTCAAAGAAATTATGTATCCCTGTTAGTGTTCATTGAAACTTTCATATTCGTCATATTGATTCTTGTTGATTGCACAGATAAAAATTCTTCTAATATAAAAAAAAAAGCAATCACCAAATTTTGGCACTACTATTCATCAAAAATTCAAAATAGGAAATAATTTTATTTTTTTAGGAAATAATTATTTTTTGTAGAACCATCCTTAGACTACGACACTTGTCAGAATCGAAAAATATTGATTTGATGATTTCTTATCGTTTTAGACGAGAGTCCTATTGATTACGTCAGTCCGGGTCTCAAATCGATCCCTGATTTTTTAGTTATATTGGCCTTTTGTTTTGCCGCAAAACATTGCGTATTAAGGTCGGGGTTATAAAAATATTTTTGTTAAAGAACGATAAGTAAGGAACAAAAATTTACATAGATAAAATAAAAATAATAAATTATTTAATAATTTACAATTATGAACCCATTTAGGTACCTCCACGAAATCGCTAAAAAAAATCAGCATACCGTGATGAACACGTGCTACCAAAAGATAATTTTTAGTGACTATAAAACAGAATTCTTTTAATAATTTAAATTTAAAATCACCGAAATTTAATTTAATAATTTAAAATCACCGAAATTTTGCAAAATTGGACCCTATCTTACCGAACTGTTCTGAATCGAAAAATAAAAAAAAACGCAATAAAACTAAGACATTATTTAATTAAAGAAATTTTTAACTTCCTCAAATAACGTTTCATACATATGTATTTTATTTTTGCAAGATTTTTAAAACCGAGAATTTTAAAAACTTGTTTCCTAATGTGTCAAAACAAAAAACAAACATTTATTGTTTTTGTTTAGTAACTTAGTTTATTCTTTGAAAAGGAAGATACAAGAACTTAACTTTAACGTAAATAAATAGATTTTATTTCCTTGAAAACAATATAGTAATTAAAAAAAATATTCATTTCAAAATATTGGAGAAAGGACGGCCCTGGTATTTGTTGCAGTGGGGTTTTATCTGGACTGGATCTCATGATTCTATTAATACTTATTTAAACGTATGGGGCTGGGGGTAACCCCTCCTCCAGAAAATATGGCCCTGGTTGTGTTGTAGTGTGGTTTTATCTACCCACCACCCCGATAATTAATAATAATACTTAAAAAAAAAAAATAATGGGGAAGGTGGCCTAGCATCCTTCTGCAATTACGCCCTGATGTTGTTGTGAGGTTTTATCTCGGCCTCACGATTTTCAGTTATTTAAAAATATAGGGAACGGCCCTAAAATCAATTTTCAATCGACTTTCATATTTACCGAATTTTACTATCTTGTCAACGTTACCAAATCTTCCTAAATCAATTTCATCCACAAGTACTGAAAAAAAAAAAAAAAAGGCGGGAAATTTTCTTTGGCGCCTTTTTATTTTGTGTAGTGTACCATTTGACATAAAATCCGGGAAAAAAATACTTGGAGGTTTGTTTAACAATTAACACCGTTTGTTGGAAGAAAAAAAAAAGTGTTTTTTTTTTTAATGTTTTTAAATATTGTTTTCATTAATTCGATATCTGAAAATTAATTTTTTTCTATATATTTTTTCACAATTATATAATCGACTGATATTTTGATGTTAAGTAAAAATTAAATTAACTATTTAAAAAATTATTATTTTTTTTTCTTTTACAGTGTAACCCGGATATAAGAGAAACCCGGATATAAGAGAGATTTGATCTGGTCCCAAATTAGAGCCTGTGTTATATAAATTAGACCATACCTGGATATAAGAGACTTCTTCTCCGGTCCCGACAACTCTCTTATATCCGGGTTACACTGTAAAGTTATTTCGTCGGTACGGAAACTCAGAAACATGAAAGGAACTCTTAAAAAAAATGTGAAAACAATGTTTCTACTTTTGACTGATCACACATTCTTTTTTCCCTTTTTTGCTATATTTTCGACTGGGAGAAAAACGTAATTTTTCTTTGGACCTTTATAGAATATTGATCGTAGTGATACAAAAAAGATTAATAAACCTACCTGGCAGAACACTAGGAGAGATAACAAAAAATACAAAATTTATTGAGCTACAAAAGTAAAACTAACAAAACTAAAAGAAAGGAAATTGTGGAGAGCCATAATCGTCAACTGTCTGAATGGTCACAGAACATAAATTAAATTTCAAGTATGATTAAATTTAAGTATGTTGGAAAAACTAGCCATTCATATGTTATGGAATATTAAAGTTCAATGAAGAAGGTAATCCATATCTCTGCAGGAGGCAGAGGACTAGCTTCAGCTGTCTATCGGCTTGACTGGTATCAACGTGTCACGAACAACTGATTCTGACCTTTGAACCGTTACATAAATCATGAAATTAACTTCACTTTAGCAAATTTTAAATTGCCGAATTTTCTCTCGGATGATCGCGTATTGGGAGTGTAAAATCATTTTACACTCCCAATACGCGATCATCCGAGAGAAAATGGACAAATTGACAATTGACATTTTACTAAAATGTCAATTGTCAACAAAACCAGGTTACAATTTTCCATTTTTCTCTTATTTTTTTGAGCGAAACAAGGGTAAGATTATTTTTTTATAAAATAAAAAACAAAAATTAAGAAATTATAAAACGGATGTTAAAATATGTCATATTTTAATAATGTTCTAAATAAAGATATAAGGTCGTAAAAGACAATGAATTGAATGATTGAATAAATAAAGTGAAAGCCAAATGAAAAAAGTTTTTAGTAAAAGTTCAATATCCACATGTGATCTATATATTTTTTTTTGTGGTATCCAATTAGAACTTTAAAAAGAATTTTCCTCAAATACAAGTAATTTCTTTTCATAAAAATCCTCAAAACAAAACATTATTTAATTAATCATAACAGAGGAAGTCAATTAAACAATTTATCAGTCTGTCAATTTCAAGGAACATTAAAAAAAAAAAAAAAAAAAAACGCGGGTGAAGGGAGATAACTCTCGTATTCTCACTTTTTTGACAGCGGAAGTTGTTATTTTTTTTTAGTGTTACACCAGATTTCATTAACGTTGTTTCAAAACCTCTTCAACGAGTAAGTGTTATTAGCATTCATGCATGAAATGTTTCTTAATATTTAGATGTAATAATTTTCTTTTCCACCTAGTATATAAATTATAAAAAGAATAATCGATATTGCATTCTTTTTCATGAAAAGGATACTGGAAGGAATAGTTGCGCAAATGTTTATTTTGTGCTAAATCAGATATCCAATAATGAATTTTAATTCAATGATTTATTTAACCTAATGACAATAACGGTAGATGAAGTAACAATAGTTCAATTATTGTGAATCGATTTTTCAATGAGGCCTCAGGTATACTTGTCAAGATATCGTGATGACATTGCATCATCATTTTAGTCAATTTATTTTATTTAAACCGTTTTTGTTTCACCATCGTAATTTCAACACGCGTGTTTCAGTGTTTATCAATTACACATTGTGTGGCAACTGCCTTATTCAAATCGTTACCTTTCTTCAGGACTTAACCCGGGAGTCAAGCACCCAGAATATTTTAGTTTTATCTAAAATTTAAAAGAAAAATTTCTTTGGTAGGAAGCAGAAGAAAATTATTAATCTTTTTGTTTCTCATTTTTATCTATTTTTAAAATGTTAACTTATTTCCGTTTCGTTTGTTGCGCCTGGTTTTAAAAAAAAAGGATTGTGTTTCATTGCCTTCTTAACTAAATCTGCCTGTGAGTAAATTTCTTGAAAAATAGTAACACGCCTTTCAAGCTTGTTTTTGCTCGTGCTAAAAGGTTTTCAAACTTTTTTTTATTCTTACTGACAAAAGTGAGAAACTTGCAATTTGAAAATAGTGAAAAACTTATTAAAATCCCGAAACTGCTAAAAAGTTGGATTTTTTTTTTTTTTTTGTTAAAATTTCAGAATCTAAATTTAAAAATGTCAAAAATACTTTATGCTTCCACTTTTTCTCTCAGATTCATGGTGGGGGTGAAAAAATCGAGTATTGTCTATTTCAGAGTTTCAAACGATACAAACACTGATTTACCTCCCTTATATATTTTTCCATAAGTAAACTAATTTTACAGTTGTGACTAGAAAATCCCAGAATTTGTTAAACAAATCAAAAGAACTAAAATTTCAAAGTGAAAGAAAAATTCAGTATAGCGTCAGTGAAATAAATTTTCCTTTTATTTTTTTTTTAAAAGGAAATGACATTAATGATCCATAACAGTAAAAAAAAAAAAAAAAATGAAGTTTTTTTTTGTGGTGGGGAGGGGATTTTTTGACGAGCCCTAATTTTGAAAACTAAATTCTTTATCTTATTTGAGTCAAACAAAACTCACTTCTCAAAACTCTGGGACACTGATCACAAATGTTGAATTAAATATAAATTCCAGTTTTTAAGTTTCTTGTTTGAAAGAGTGGTCCTACCTGCTGTGTCAACTAATTTTGATGACTGAATGGTTCTTTAAATCTTTTGTTAGAACTTCTAAGTCATTTTACTTACGACAGTCTTTACTCTTTTTTATCATTTAGCAAGCACATTTTTGGCAGCGATACACACAATTAGAAATAAGTGACTATATTTAAAAATTTAACCGGATATAAGAGATTTGTCGGGACCGGAGGAAAAGTCTCTTATATCCGGTTTTCTCTTATAACCGGGTTTGGTAACACGGGCTCTAATTTGGGACCAGAGAAAATCTCTCTTATATCCGGGTTACACTGTAGTAGTCCTAAAAGTGATCTAAATAAGAATTGTCTTGTAGATTTTGCTCTACTTAAAAGAAAACTAAACAGGAGTAGGTAGGACAGCGGTTATTGCTTGCATCAATCAATAATAATAAAAATAAAATACTCTCTTCTAGTCACCAACCGTTTGTGGCAGACGCTTTTTTTATTTCCAGACGCGAGATTCTTGCACAAAAATGAGTTTTAATAATAAAAAAAAAAAAAATACGTGACGCAAACAAGAATTTCTGTTAAGCTCCTATTTACTTTTAAGTTTTAAATTTATTTTATTTCCGTAAGTCAGTTTGGGCCGTGTTTGCAGTCTTGGCTGAAAATATGAAATTAAACAAAAAAAAAGAAAAACGTTCGAAATATAATTTCAACAATAATTCCAAAAATTCTCTAAAAAAAAAGGAGGATACATGAAAAAAAAAAACAAACAAAAAAACCCCCTAAAATAATAAAAACAGTCCTTTCATTACTTATTCGCAAATGAATTAAATTATTTTTTAAACGCTTTTTTTTCTTTTTTTTTTACATCTTCCCTACAACACACGCAATTATTTAATTTTATAAAATTTTGAGAAATTCCTTTGTTTCTTGTATCGCTTTAAAAATGCTTATTGTTGTACGTACAAGGACTTGAAGAATTTCATCAAATTTTGGGGGTCAAGCAGAATCCACAGTTACAGAGAAATACCTTAAAAACAATGTAAAACAAACATTTTTTCATTAGAAAAGGTTTTAATTGCTTTAGTTTTACTTTTAAGAATAAAATAAAGATTAAGAAAAAAAGTTTTTCGATGAGTAATGAACTTTCATAAGAATTGTTTTTTTTGTTTATTTTTAAAATAAAATTATTTATAAACTTTTAAATCTTAAAATTCTGTATCTCTAGTGGCCAAGTGATATTATTAAATTAAAACTATTTATTAATCATAAATGGAAAAACTCACAATTTAACAACATCCAGTATTTGAAAAAGAATTTTGAATTTTTTTTGTATATATACGTAATATAATCATGTCAACTTTTATAAATATGAACATCTATGTCAGAAAATAAGAGGCACCTATAATTAATGTAAAAATTATTGCTGATATTCTAACATTTTCACAACAAGCATCTTTGTTGATAAGTCTATAAACCCAAAGTACCTAAAATTCAATAAAATATTTGATTGCTTAAAATATTTTCTTAAATTTTTATGATTACTGAGTATTTAAAACATTATATAAAAAAGGTGTGCACTTTGAATTCAAATAATTTAATTCAGTTTTGTCCCCCTTACATAAATTTTCAAATTAGGCTGTCAATAAATCACTCAACATGTTGGAAAAACACCACCTCCATGTTAAAAAAATGTTTTTCTGCATTATTTTAGACTAAAAGTAATATTTGTTTTGATTCAGATTAAACTTTAAATCAGCAAATGTTCCTCAAATCATGTTTCAGAAAAGGGTATTTTATTTTTGAAAGATTTTTTAATGAATAGAATTGTGTCGTGTTGCCAGATCTGCCAATATGGATGAATTTATAGCCTCAAGAAAGATTTTTCATTTTTTAAAATGGATTATAAACTTGAATATCATTTTTTTTTATCTTTATGTTCCTATATTTCCACTATTTAACAACTAAATAATGTCATATATGCATTCTTCCAGTTTGATATTTTTAGATTGAAATTGAAATGTTCCAAAACTATGTAATGTACACCATCACAAATCACAAGTTGATAGACAATGTGAAAATAATCACTCTTAGAAATGTAACCAATTTGCCTCCACTCTTTGATACCATCCATAGCAAATTCTTGAAACTGGACACTTTAAAAGATCTAGTACAGGTCTCTCTAAATTGTGTCTCATGGGTAATGTGCCTGGAAAAAGAAGTAGAGAAAAACCAAAACATTAGTGGAAGGATGACATAATTCCATGGCCACCAATTAATGAGTGTCAGACATTAAACAAGTTTGATTGGAATCGTAATAAATGGTGGAAAATAAGTCATGTTAGTTCAAAGTTCACTACAGGTGGAAACAATGACTGTGATGAATTAATGTCATGAAAAAAATTTAATAATGTAAAGAGCATAATGTTCATTATACATGTCTGATTTATTGTTGACTTCTTTGTCTTCTGTATTTGATAAATTGATTAGTTGAAAAATAGTGGAAGGAAGTCCAGATTGTCATGTGTACAAAGTCAATTTGGTTTTGTTTTATCTGACTCCTGCTTTTCAGTTAATTCTGCTCTCATGATGTAACATAGATGAGAATAGGTACCAAAAAAAATAAGTTGAAGGAATCAATACAAGCTTCATGTATGTTCAAAGAAATAAACTTTTAATATTAGGTTGGTGCAAAAACGTATAACGTCAAAAAACGACATTATTACGTCATTATTTTTGCACCAACCTAATAACAACCATCAACTGTGACATAGAATGTTTGCTATCATGGTTAATTTGTGTAGAAAGTATTATGGAAGTTGAAAGATAAGCTTTGTGTGTATTTAGGTGGGATGCATATTCAATATGTGAACAAAGAAGAGCTTCTGCTACGGACATTTATTCCTTTTATGTAGCAAAACAAAGTTCTCAATGTCTCTTGGGTATGTCTGTTATAACAATGATTAAAATGGTTGAGTTCAAGTTAGTTTTGCTCTGAGTTGGAATGACCAATTCACTTACTTCATGATTAGGGCTGCTGAAACCTGTCCAAATGTTGTTGTTGAAAAGAGTTCAGTCATCAGTGGATCAGGGGAAACTATTGTTCCTCAGTGGGAACATAATTGCCACATGGTTCTACATTTTGGAGCAAAAAGGAGAAAGAATTGGGCAGGAAATGTTTGCCTTTTTATAGGCTTCAACGTTTGATGAAACCAAGTGGGATAATCATATTTCCAGTTCCTTTACTCTTAGCATCACAGGAAAATGTATTTATTTTTCTTTTTTTCATTATTTATTATTATTTTATTTATCGATTTTATTTCATTTTCCCTCAGAGTTGATAAAACAGACACACATCTTAGATTGATATATACAAGTAGTAGGTTGAATATTAGAGTGTGTTAGCTCTATGAAGAAAGTTGGACTTTCATGGGGAAAAACAGTTTGGACATTATGTGTAGAAAATCTTTGTTGAAAAATTTATTTTTTTGTGAAAGACATTTTTGTAAGATGTACTTATAATTAAGTCTTTGCATGTAGTCATTATTGGAATAGCTTGACCACACTGAAAATGGCTAATGTACTTCACCCAATGTAACTGAGAAACATTTGCTAAGCTGGTGAGAAACAAAAAAGCATCTGTAGAGGTGATGTGAAATTGCACTTATTTTATGTGAAAAAAGTGGCTTAACAAATGGCTCTAAAATTCCGCAGTCAGATTTTTGATTGGTTGTAAAATGTTTGTATTGAATTACATGATGTTCTCTCAAGTGTGCTTGAGCATTTAAAACATTTTGAAGTACCAGTGTCTGTTTTGCATAAAAATTATGCTTTATTGTAGTAATCACATGACTACAATATTCTGTACTAGTTTTTGTTTTGCAAAGTCTGGCCATTTGTTCACCATGTTGCATTTTGGATTCTTGTATTAAATAAATCCATTTTTCATTACCAGTAACTATCTTATTTAAAAATAACTTTTTCTGTGTTGAACAATAAGAAAAAAACCCCCAAAAAACAAGTATTTAAGCACTAATCTATGTTCCTTTGTATGAAGTCATCTTTTTGTTTTTGAATTTTGACAATGACTTGTAAATTATTCTAAAGTGGACTGATTTCACAAACAATAAACTTCAAAATCTTTTCTGATATATCCTCAACATTGTGTAAAGGTTTTTACAGCATCCTATTGATAGATGAGAACATGGCTGAGGGTAACAGATGCTACTGTTGGGCCCCAACAACTGTATTCTAATCCTGTATCTATCCACACCACAACCTGCATCATGGTGGCAAGATGTGATACATGATTGGTTTCACAAGGGGTGCCCATTGCATGTACTTGAGCCAAGAGCAAAAACGGTCATACCTTTGTTGTGATGAGGAGGTGTTGTTGCTAGGTTGGGATTCGCAGAATCAGGCTTTCCTTATTAAGCTATGAAATTCTTTAACACAGAAAGACAGTGCAATGTTTTGTACCATAGTATAGGAACACAACAGAAGAGAAAACTGATACTACACCTTGATCAAGGAGCATGCACTCTAAGTAGTACTGTTCTTATATTCTTAAAATCAAGGTACCAAAGAGGAAAGGTCATAAGAACAATTCATATGAAAATATTTATAGGAAAGGCACAAAGAAAAGGTGGAGAGAAAGTGACTGAAGTTGAGATGCCATGCCAGGACCAATAATATTGCAGATTATATAAGAATTCCTGGTGGGATGTTTATCTGAACCAGTATTCTCATTTTATAAGTTGAAAAACTCCCATTATGAATAATCAAGATGGCAGTTGTATTTGGTACAAAAGAATACATCTGAAGATGTTCTTAATATAAAACTCTCCAATTTTTATATATATATATATAAAAAAATATTGCCTGCTGCTAAAATAAAGGTTTAAATTTTTTTTTTAAAACCTTGTGAAATGTAAATATCTCTCATTTATTTAAAAAAAAAAAAATTGGGAATCACTTTTTTTCTCTTCAAGAAGTCTGTGGAAATTTTTCTTACTAAAATTTTTGCAACACGCTGCATGTTGGAATCCTCACTGTATTTAGTGTCGTTGAAGATATCGCTTCTGCCCATTTGAAACTTTCCCTACAGTATTTATATTTAGTGCTTCGACTGTGGATTATATTTTACCAGAATGAAATATAAATATAAAAACTTAAAAATATGCAAAAAACAATATTGCATTTTTATTAAATTTGTAAATTTAAAGTATTTGTTATTTTAATTATTAAATTGTTTTTTAAATAGTGGAACTATTTTGTATGTTAAATAATAAAAATTAATTTTTCAAAAAAAATTAATGAAAATTTATTGTACTAAGCTATGCACCCTAGTAAAACCAAATATACTTTGTACCCTCTTACCCGTTTGCATTTCTCCCCAAAATTTGGTTTCAATTGGTCAATGTATGGTTATTTTAGAGGGTATGACAAATGGAAGAACTAACAGAACTACCAGAATTTTATATATAGATAGATTTCATTAAAGACCACTTGAGTCCTTTGAGAGTCAACCAGTTTCAAGATTGTTTCCTCTGGCATCCTATTCCACTCTTATGAGAAGTTTTCAGAATAAATTATTTTCTTTCTTGCACCTAATTTTTATATTCTTAATTACTGCATTTCAGTTAATAAAATGTAATTCAAAAAATAATAAAACTTGTCATACCTAAAATATGATGCAAGAACAAATTTACTTTGGTATGTAAGAAAGGTTGTAACTGAGTTTTTGTGTTTTGCTGTTGTGCAATGATTAGTAACTTCATCTAGCTGTTAATAATATATTGTGTTTTTTTTTAAATCTTCATTAGGTGCTCTATTATTTATGACCTTGTGTCAGACTAAGCTTAGTATATACCTCTAGCTAATTTGAATAAATTATAAGGAATCAAGATCTGTCCTGTCAAAGGGAGAAAACTCAATATATCTTACGGTGAGAAAATATTTTTGAAAGTATTTTGTCTTCTCCAATTCTATTGATCACTTTGCTATTTTCAGTTTGCCTCCTGCGTATGTAAATGTGGTTGATTGATGTACTTTTTCTTTCAATTAGTCATGTATATTTGTGTAAAAGAAATAAAAATATTGATTTTTTTTTTTCTATTTGCTTCAGGTTGTCTTTAGAGATGTGATTCATCTTGCAGTAAAAATGGAGGAGCAATACACTTCAGATATTGAAAGGAAGGAACTTCTTCAGAAAAGACATTATTTTTTCCTGAATGAATTACAGCAAATGGCTAGGGAATTGCCTGGGTTAGTATTAGATTTTCTTGCAATCAAGTTGTCATTCTTTTTTATCATGCTAATATTTCTGATTTGCAGGAATGGTAACCATTAGAATGCATTACTCTTTGTAATGTGTGGTGGAAATGAAACGCAGAGGGAGCAGCCAATCGCTACTGATAACAGTACCTATCCTTGTCAGTCAACAAGACAACATTTAGTGCGCTGTCTCTGCATAAAGTTAGCACATGGCTGCCCTGCCAGAACAGAGCCAGTGCAAACCCCAGAATGTCCAGTTATGAAAAAAACGTATCATCCAGCTTCCCCATGAGATAGTTGAGATGGTGAGTTGAGCAGTGTTAGCTATGCAAATGATTCTTTTGCTAGCCAAATGCTAAAGTTTTAGGCTCCATAAAAGCAGGCACATTTTCTGGGAATAGGCAGTGTCTGGCAATGTCATATTGACTGCAAAACAGGATTACCATGCATTATCAAGGATTTCTGTTTGTGTTACCCAGCATCATTTCAGATACGTTCAGCCTCATTTGTTTTCGGTTCAGCTGTATTCGCCCTGTATGCAGCTGAAATAATGAAGAGAAAAAAAATAATATGTATCCTCATCATTTATTACATAAATTTATTTTGTTTTTACTGGTGGTCTTGAGATATCATCATTGTTGTAGATCAGGGTTGTCCAACCTTTTTTCCTAATGGGTCAAATTAAAAATTTAGGTATATTCACAGGGCCACAAAAGTACTTTATACAAATAAGCTTTTAAAAAGTTCAAAACGTGAGTATCAAATTTTAATAACAAATATATATATAATTACAAAAAAAATACTGTATTATTGATAGCAAAAAAAAAAGAAATTATACGTACACAAAATAAATTCAATGTGATTTTTGACATTGCTTTCCTTTTATAATATTGCCAACATTTGCTTTTATGGTACTAGTCTTTATTCTAAAAATGTGAGTTAAATGAGAACATACACAAAAAGAATTGTTCATGGCAGTATGTACTACCCCACACACATAACAGTTTTCTAGATAAGCTAAATAATCTTTATTTAGTTCTGGCTCTTGCTCCATGCACCAGCCTGTGTGTCGCGGCAAAGGTTTTTCTCCCTCTTTTCCTTTTAGTGCAATGGGGAAGTGAACCTACTAGCACAATCTGAGAATAATTTTCTTAACATACGTTACTAAAGTAGATGAAAATATACCTAAAGATTTTAGGGTGTGGCGTTGGACGTCCCTGTTGTAGACTGTCTTTTCAAACAGTCAACTGGCTCCTTTCATTGTGGATGGGTTTTGTGTCACTGATTAGACCAACAACGGAATAGCCATTCTCATGTTGGATATTCCCGTCTGAGATTTAGTCTGTTCTGCAAAAACAAACTTATTTGCCAATTAAAAACTGTATTTATTACAAACCAAAACACATTACTGTAAATTTTAATTGTATTTTCTAATGACGGCAATTGTTCACTCATGGAAAATACATTAATTATGAGTTTCATCCTAAGTTTCTTGTGTTGATTAAGGGGAATAACTCTTGTGACATAATCCAAAAGTTAATTTTCCTTTGTTTTTTTGTTTCGTTTTATTTTTTTAAATATTTTCTACAATAAAGATTTCTATTTAACTACCTTCTAACATATATTATCTGTTATTCCCATTATTTTTTTTCTACCTACTTAAATTTATTTTATGACTTTTGTAAATTTTGGTAAATTTTTAGCATAGTTTAAACAAATGTGCCTGTAGAAAAAACAATGTCAAAGAATGTTTTTTCTCTTGTTACTACTGTTACTGTTATATTCTCTTAGTAATTTTTTTTGGTTTACAAACTATTTTTATAATTTTAAAAAATCCAAACATACATTTTTTTTCTCAAAAATTGACCACAAACATGTTAAATACTATTTATTAGATTGTTTATTTACAAGATTATAAAAATATGTGAACCAACTCCAATGCAATATTATTTACCATTTTATAAAGACATATATATTGTAAATATATACATAATCTTCTTTAAATAACATATTCTTATAAATAAACAGTCTGTCCTTAACATTTTTGTTGTCATTTCTCTAGAAAAAATGCATAAATTCAAATTATGTTATGATTTTACTCAAATTCTAAAAATACCTTTTGAAACAGTAAAAATTACTGAGGTTGCATACAATAATAGCAGTATCAAATAGAAAAACCAGTCTTTTGACATTTTTTTTATGGGCACATTTGTTTAATTGTGCCAAATTTCTTTCTTAACAATATGTATTGTTGCGATTTACAGAACTAGGCTTTAACATAAGGAACTAAAGCCTTTTTTTTTTTTCATGTGTAATGAAAAGTTTTGTACAGTTTAAGTTAAAATGAAAGACGGTTATTTAATTTTCAATATTAACTTTATTGAAGAACACATTCACTTTTTTTGTTCCATTATATTTTACCATCTTTCTCATATGGCTGACAGAATGGAACTATGCAAAGGATAGTCAATGGGGGGAACAGAACTGAATTTCTCAATCCCAACCATGACTGTTAATACAGACAATCAACCAGAAACTTTCTGTGTTCAGTTTGTTCTGGACCTCAAATGCTTTCTTTTACTTGTTCTTGTTTAATTCTTTCATGTGCTGATTCAAAATCCTCATCTGCTGGTCATAAGATCAAGATAAAATCACATTTTTCTTTTCTACGTGGATGTTACAACCTGTTCACTCATTCAGAATGCCTTCTTCATAAATTGTACAATGGTCTTTTTCCTTTTTTTTTATTTTGTATAAGATTTTTACCTTTCTTTAAATAAAAAGTGTATAATCTACCAAAAATATTGTTTATTTTCATCCTTTTTCAATGTTAGGTTATCTTTGTAACCAAAACTATACAAAAAATAATGTATGCTGTTATGGTGACTGCAACAATTCAGTAAAAACTGATCTTTTTCATTCAAATTAACCAAAACTAAATACTTCCAATTCTATCAAAGGTAAAAACAACATTTTTTTACATTAACCAGTAATAACTTTTTATAAGAGTCAGATGTCATTTTAACTTGAAATGTTAGCTTCTTATGAGATTATTATTACAACTAAAATCCCATCCTTAATTCTTCTCTATGAGAATTATAAAGTGTTTAATGAATTTTCCTCCTCTTTTATATGCCATATCGTTTCACAATTTGGGTGATCATGGTTCTCCATAACTTCCTGTCTTTTGCCTAAGTAACTTTGGTCCTTTTACTACCCACCTCTTTGTTTCTATTCTGCCATCCATTCATGCAAACTCATTAAATAGAATATCTGTAGAACCCCATTAGAGAATTGTAGAAAAATTCAATACATCTAAGTACTATCATTAAAAACTCATTTTTTTGCAAACAGTAGCCTCAGTTTCAGTTTTCACATTGGCATATATTAACCAATCAGTGATATTATTGCAAACGCACTTTGAAAAATTAAACAACTATGTTTATCATCTGCTATGAAATTTGAAGGATCACTCCAGAAAATGATCAACAATATTTTCCCTCCTAAAAATAGATATTTAAAAATTGGGAAAAATATTTAACTAACAAACTTCTAAGTTTAGGAAAATCTAACTTTTAGATCACTGGAGCCTATTTTTCTGTATAAATACAATTGCATAAATTAACATTAGTTTTCAGTTTTGCCATAAATCTTTGACCAGAGCCGGTTCTTCATTGCTGTGAACAAACTGAATTCTCAAACCTTTTGTATAATTTATTACTCAATATTTCATATATTTTATTTAAGTAACTTCTTACACGGCCTGGCTATTTTAAAGTAAATTAAGCACACTTGAAGCATACAAATAGATTTTTGTAAACAAAATATTAGTAGAAGCTATAACAGCTTTCCTGTCTGCTATTAAGAAATTTCATGCATTCATAAAACAACGTAAATACATGACACTCTCCTTATGTAGACATATTCTGTTTCTTCTATCATACTAATGCAATTGATTCAGTTGTCTTGTAAATAAAGAAGAAATATTTTTGTGTGAATTTGTTTTGCAAGAGTATTTAAATTCATTTCTTTCAATCTGAATACAAATACTCAATAATAAAATTTATTTAAATTTGTAGAGCTGTGTTTGAAGATTATTTCTTTCTTTGTTTATTCACATGCTTATTCTTCAACATACTCATTGTTTCCTTTGCTTCTCTTGCTTTTAACATGTCTTGTGAGTGTTAAAGTGTCTGGACTCTCTTTCCTCATTATGTGGCCCTGAAATTTCAACTGTCTTTTTCTGATTGTAGTTCCTATTTACTTTGTTGTTCACATGTTCTATCCGTGGTATTCTTAGCATTCATCAGTAGAACCAGATCTCTGTCACTTCTTTGTCTGTGGAGAGATTGTTCAGCATTCACTGCCATATAAGAGATTAGATATTACATATCAATTCAGCACTCATTTTAGTGTTATTGAATGCAAAGCATTTATATCTTTAAGAACTAATACACATTCTATATTTTTGAGAAGAGTCATCATCATTTCAAGAGGTCTTGTTGGCTTTATTCTTTATGTTGCTTATGAGAAAAAAATATGTTCTTTTCTTTCCTTACAGATTGTGTCCTTGAAAAAGTCTGTAGAATGGGTTGGCCAAAATATAGTCACAACAGAAGTAACAACATGAAAAAATAAATTGAGTCATGTGAACAAATCTCTCAGCTATGTTGATCACAGCACCATGAAACTGTTTTAAACTTGTGATCTTCAGTTGTTGCTCTATTTTTTTTTTTTTTTAAACTGAAAAATCAACCATTTTCACCTTTTTAAAACAGTTGTGTTCTATGCCATGCCATGCCATGTTTAAAACACCTTTTACTGATTTATTTCCCTTATTTTTACATTGAGGAGACATGTCATCTATTTTTAAAATCTCTTCACTGGATTACTTCCCTTATTTCATGCTATTTTCTTTCAAATTTCTTTGAGCTAATCCAAATAACATACCCAAAATGAAAAGTAGTCATGACTACTAATACATAGAATTATAACTTGTGTCAATGCATCAAGGCTTAATTAGTATTCATTTTCAGCTAGTATTTCTGTCTGAATTTCTGGGATGAGGAATTAATATTATTTACATCCAGTCTTCATTTTTTTTTTTTGTTATCACAATTTCAGCCATTGTGCACTCTGATCTTGATCAGGTTCAGAGAATTTCAAACTGAACCTGTTACAGCATTACTTCTAGTTTGACTAAAAAGCAGTGACAACATTATCTTACACAAGTAAATGACGAGTGTAAGGAAATGGATTTCAACAAGGTGTTATTTTATATTCTTGTTTTTATATAACTATACACTAGTTTGCATGCAAGAGAAAAGAAAATACTGAAAGTTAGAAATTGTGTGGGTGATACATGTGAGTGTCTGTGTGAAAAAGTTCAGATACTAAGAGAAAAAGATATCTCCATACCCAGAAGAAGGTCCCGGTTTGCATTGTCCTTTCAATATGTTGGGAGGGAAGAAAAAAAAGAGATAAATGAACGAAGACAGGAAGTGTCCCATTTTTAAAGGTCCTTAACAGCACCCTCTAATGACTTCTTGTCAAAACTTGCAAAGCTATACAGGGATAACACACAAACCAATACCAAACCCCCCACCCCCCAACCCGGGGGGTAGATTTTTTTCTTATTCCACTATCCATGTCAAAGCATATCTGGTCTATTTTCTGATTTAGTACTGCTTAGTTATTGCTCACCTGTTTCCACAGTCCATTACACACTGCATGGCCCAGGGACTGAACTCACTATTACTATGTCGCCAAATTCACAAACCAATATTAGGCTATTGACTTGTGGGACTAGTATTTTTTTCCATCTCAATTCCTGCAACTGTCTATGATTGTAACAGTGTGGGCCAGAAATAAAGAATACTCCTTCAATGAGACTCAAACTTATATTCTTTTTTTTTTTTTTTTTTTTTTTCTCGGGAAACTTGTTTTAGTGCAACACCCTACTTTACTGATGTATTTCATTTCTGACATGGATAATTGTCAATATTCTTAAATTATTTCAAATTATTCTAATCTTGATTGTTATGGATGTTATTATAGAAACAACATTTCGGCCAAGTACCTTCTGGTGTTCATTGATTAACTGATATTGGATATCTGTTGTTATTGTAATATTTTGTTCCTGCTAAATTGGTGTTTTTTTGTTTTTTTTTTGGTTTTTTTTTTTTTTTGTTTTTTTGCACCTTTTATATTAAATGTCAGATGGTATTTGATGTGTGGTTATGATGTTGGGTCTGTGTTGCTTTTCATAATTTAGTATTCTGACATTGAATATAAAAGGCTCCAAAAAAAAAGACACCACTAATGACCTTATGGACAGTAGCATAGTGCATATAAGAGTTGTTTATTTAATACTGTCATCTAGTGGTCATGAGTTCAATACTTGGATCAAATAGTGAAACAGCAATTCAGCATGAACGAACAATAACTAATATCACAGGAACAGAATATCAACAATAATCAACGGATTATCCAATATCAGCCAATTATTCCTCTGAGGCAAATAATATGCTTTCAGGCAGGCCAAAAAAAGTAAATTCTTCTTAAGTTACCAAGAATGGGATTTGAACCCTTATTGAAACCTATTCTTTTATTTGTTATAATCAGTAATCATTTTGAAGTTTGCTTGTTTTGGTTTTCTGTTGCCAGGAAATACCAGCAGCGTGTTCCCTATGACCTCTTGTCAGGTCTTGCTCATGCCTTACTGGATGGAACTGTCTTTGAAATTGTCAGAAGCTTGTCAGAAGTGCAGCATTTAGAGGAAAAGAACCTATTTAACCAACGTGTAAAACAGATGAATGACCATAAAGGTCAGTAAACTTATTTCTCTGTTCATTTGCAACTTTTGATTTAACTAATTGATTTTTTGCTAACTATATAGTTTTTGCAGTTAACTTTCATCCGGTTCACACTCTATTTTTTTGAACAGGAATAGAGGTTTAACCATTTTTTCCTGTTTAGGATTGGGTTTCCAGTTCCTTCTAAAGTTTTCTCTTTCACTTCCAGTAACCCCTTGCGTCTTAGTGGCATTATCTCCTTGTTAGGGGTGAATTAATAAAATGAAGTCATAATAAGTCAATGTCTAAAAAAGAAATATGCACTGACAAATGTCTGTATTTTTTTAACTCTATTTTTGATAGTATAAATAATATCAAAACTTGTGAATTTTTTCCTGCCTCAATGATTCCAATAAATCTCACTTTAAGATGAGTATCTTCCAATCAAATGCCTAATAACTCTGCATGTCATAATTTTCTATTTTTAAATGTCATGTCCATTCAGAATGTAGGTGTCCATGGCTCTCCATGGATTCTTTTGCTTTATTATGTGTGAATTGCTATGATTTCTTGGGAAAAAATAGTGGAGTATTTTTTTTTTCCTGTTGCCTTCGACAATGTTTTGAATTCAGAGTTTTCCTTCTCTTAGACTAGTTGTCATCCAAGGCTTGAGTCTACCTTGTTATTTAACCTATAATTGAGGATAGAAGAGACAGATTCATGTTTTTCTCAAGTGTATTAGTGCAAAAGTTAGTGGAATTTGAACTCTGTTCAGCAATTTTGTTTTCCATGCAAAAACCACTGCACAACTCACACAAAATATCTCCTAAATATCCAATAAATAAGTGTTGGTATCATCAACATCAATAATTCACAGAGACAATCAATCAATGCAGTAATGATTTTGGAGTTTAAATTGTTTTTTGTTGTTTTGTTTTTTTATCAGTTTTGTTCTCATCAAATGAATTTATATATAATGAATTTTTGCTTCTGTTTTTAGCCCAGAAACATGAAATGTTAAAGAAGCACAAAGAAATGATTCAAGCTTGTGAGACCAAACCACATAATTTGCCTTTGGTAACAACACAAGTTGAACGAGAAAGAGAGGTGAGATGCTGTTGTCTTTATTTCATTTTTTTTTCTTATGCAAGTATACCGCAGTGACATTGCAGGTTCAGTTCCAGACACCTGCAAAAAAGTATCCCAGTGCATATGCCCTATTTGAGAGTCTTATTAAGTGTGCAATAGCGTTAGATCTAAAAATGTAAACATGTTAATTAAAAAATGCTTTCTTGCTGTCAAAATGTAGCACAGACACGCTAAATGCAGTTGGCAATTTTATTATAATTCGTACCAGATTTTATGATAGGCATTAAAGAGTTGAGCAGATGAGCAGGGTATAATGGACTAATGTCTTAAAAGAGTTTAACTTTGGCTGCTTGAGGCAATGTGATGCTGGTAGAATGGGTCAAAGGTTTGAAGTAAGAATAACTCAGAATGTACCAGCTAATATTCAAAAAGAAATTATAATTTACATAGATGCGCCAATACATCCGAACCTGTAACTACTGGGCATTTGTTAAATAACTACCAGTGTGCCTAGTTCTATACCTATGATATATTCTTGGTACTGAAGAAGGCTCATCTGGATTTCCAACTAAAAGTTATAGATACAATGTATATTAAATCTTTCCAGCCCACTTTTTGTAAGCAGAAGGAGTGGCTTTAGGACTGAATGTTATCAGATATCTAAGATATATATATATATATATATATATATATATATATATATATATATATATATATATATATAACATCTTTTTTGTTTTTCTATTTGATTCACTGTGCACATTTTTAAGTTCACAATAGAACTCTGATGAGAGAGAGAGAAATGAAAACTAGTTAAGCTTCTTTTTTTTTTTTTTTTTTTGTCCTCCTTTTTTGCTTTCAATTTAGCTCTTTAGAGTAACTATTAGGTTGGTGCAAAAATAATATCGTTTTCTCACATAGTAACATATGTGAGAAAACGACATTATTTTTGCACCAACCTAATATAAAAAAATTTTTGGCAATATTTAATCTTTGTGCCCACAAAAAAAAAAAAAACAGTGTGTCAAAAAGATGGTTATGTCCTTGACACCACTATTAATATATATTTTTGACTCCCTCGCTAATGTTTATTTAGAAGATGCTAAAAATATGTGAACCAAATACAATGCAATATTTATTATTTGCTTTTTATAAAGATTTATTATTTACCATTTTATAAAGACATAGATTTGAAAAGAAAACTTTTTATTCAAAAATTTATAAAAAATTACAAAATTGTCAAAATATGTAAACCAACTACAATGCAATATTTATTATTTCCTCTTTTATAAATAACTATAGAACAAGAAAATTTAAACAAACATGTGACATAAACATAAATTAAAAGAATGTCTAGTTTAGAGGAAGAAATGCTCTTAAACTATTTTAGTGAATTTATGTGGCAAAAACAAATGAGAGAAATGACTAGAAAATGTATTTTTCAAAATTCATAATTACAGTTACTTGTCATTATGTGCTTATTTAAATTTTCTTGTTCACATATATTTTTATAAATTTATGAATAAAAAACTTTTTTTCATATTATTTATTTCTTTATAAAATGGTAAATAATAAATATTTCATTATAGTTGATTCATGTATTTTTGTAATCTGGTAAATATAAAATTATTCTTGTAAATAATCAATCTAATATATCTTATTTAATATTTTTCTTATTAATTCTCAAGAATAAAGAAAATGTATAAATCCACTTTCATATGTTTGGGTTTTATTAAAATTCTAATCATCACTTTTTAAAACAATAAACATTGTTGAGGGAGTCAAAAGTGTATACAGTAATAGTGGTATCAAGGGAATAACTGTCCTTTTGACACACTGTTTTTTGGTGGGTACAAAGGTTAAAAACTGCCAAAATGTTGTAATTGATATTTTTATTTTGTCTGTTGCTTTCAGATAATGAACAAGAGAATTGAAGATGAGGTAAAGAAGAGAGACATGAAAACTATCATGGAATTAGACCAAAAAGTAATGGATCAACAGGTCACTTTAGAGAAAGCAGGAGTCCCAGGTTTTTTTGTTACGAACAATCCAGCCGAAATTCGGCTTCAGATTTATTTACTTGAATTCATCAACCGATTGCGAAATACCGACCTTCCAACTTGAAAAACAAAAGTTGGAATGATACATGGCTACTACCTTGTCTTTTCTGTAGAGTTGGGATCATGACTACAGAATTGTAAAAAATCAACAGAATACAATCATCCATTTCTAGGTTTTTCTTTATGCTACCAGTTCAGTTGTTGTAGTAAAACACTGATATAAATAACAAGCCTTTTCCCATTAAGATATTTGGCAGGAGAACCAGTTTTTGTCAGTGTCAGATTTTGATACATATACAACATTTCCTTTTTCCTTCTTTGATCAGTTGAGACAAATAACTATGAAGACAATTATTTTGTGAATATTTCATTCGCTTTAAAATTAGGGTATTTAAGCAAATTCCAAAATTTCATTCTCTTTAAAATTATAGCATTTAAACAAATTATAGTTTTTTTTCTCTTTCTTCCACAACTACATAGATATTTCTTTTCTTTTCACACACTTCTCTATTCTGGTTTCCTTGCTTCCCTGCCACCTACGATCTTCAAAAATTTAAATAAATCACCATTTTCTGGCTCCCTTAATACTGTTCTTTTATTGTCCTTTCTCCTTACTAAAATCTCATTCTTTTTCACTTCTAGTTACTCCTTGCATCTTAGTGGAATTGTTGCTTTGCTTGGGGTGAAATGATTAATATATATATATATATATATATATATATATATATATATATATATATATATATATATTTTTTTTTAAGGATATAATTTTATTGATATTAGCTCAGCATGATTAAACTTTCTAGTTTTTGGGATGTGTTATAAATGTCATTCAGGTGTTTTTGTAAAGTTTTAAAAATGGGCACTCAAGTGGCCTGCTTGGTGGGTAAGATAGTTGTGCATCTGCCACGAGCAGCAGAGGTCATTGATTTTCAAGTTAGATAGGGACTCCCCACTGGGAAGTTTGACACAACACAATCTTCCTCCTATTTAACATTGTGCCACACTAAACTAAGTTTAGTGAACGTGAAATGGACCACTGAGATATTTATGTATTTCTTACTGACATCAGTGATATTCTTGCTAATGTTAGGATTTTGAATGTTGATTTTTAAAATTTGTTAGCCTAATCCAATTAAAAGATTGGCACAACACAGTCTTCCTGCTCTGATTTTTATTAATTAGGCCTTGTCTGATTCTCAGCTTAGTTAATAAAAAAAGAAAAGAAAAGAATAATGTCTGTGAGAAAATTAACATTCAGAAATTTGTAGGCATTTTTACACTTCAGCAGAGGACCTTAATTTTAAGGTTTTAATTTTTTTTTAAATTTATTTTTTTGTAAATAATTTTTGATACCAGGTATAATTAAAACAAATTATACAATAAAATATGTAAAATAATTGTTAGGGTTTATTTTTGTACGTTTTTTTTTTTATCATATCATACATATTTAACTCTACTAACATTCATTCCTACAAGAATGTTTTGTACATTGTCAACAATTTCACTAGTTCACCAAGAGTGTCAAAAAAAATATGATGGAGTATTTAAGTCATTTTCAGTTACATTTTACTTATGAAATATCAAAAGGTTTTTTACTTTGTATTTTCTTCTTTATGCCTAATGTTTCCTGAATATTAAACTAAAAATAAATTAAGTAAATATAACATTCATCTGCCTCATTCTCAAATATATAAAATCAAAAACTTTATATTGCTTCACATTTTCTTGTTTATATTCAATGTTTCCCCAAGCATTAAACTAAGCAAATCCCATTTTAATAATAATTATTAAGTAAATCTGATTTCCTTATCCCTAGAAGAATAATTTCTGCCTCAAAAGAGTCTATTACATAGATGTGAGCAATTCATCTAACTAATGGATTCTTCTGGTAATGTAAAAAAATGTGACACAAAATATGTATATTTTGTTTTACTTATGTAGGTATTTATGTCTATGATAATAACATCTGTTCCTATGTGAATATTTTGTGTCAACAAACAATTGTTTAATATTTATGAATACGAAATGCTGTTTGCAAAACTCAGTAACATTTGGCCTCAAACCTCTTTTAGATAATTTTGAAGGTTTACAGCCATATCACATTGAAATACGGTTTCTCATATGATTGCCAATGTTAAGCAATGTCCAGCCTGGTCAGCAACTAGATGTATGACCACTTGGGAATTACAGAATATAAGTTTGTATGTGTGAGTGGTTTAATTGATAATGGCTTGGAAGTGGAAATTGAAGAGCCAAGTTCCAGTTCCACTGGGGTTCGTTATATATTCACTTATATGTAAATATTCTTGGGAAATGTATGAATCCTTCTCTTCTCACTCCAGCTATGGGTCAAATAGTAAGTCTTGTATCAGTAAATCATTATTATCTCCAAAATATTCTTATAATCCAGAAATATTTTCTGTCTTTAAATAAGCCAAAAAAAAACAAACCCCAAAACAAATCAATCAATAGATAATTTTATAATCTATACAAATTAAAGAATGCACAAAGTTCTTACTTGTATCATGTCAAAGGTGTAAAAATAAAAGTTGAATTACACAATATTGAATAAATACCACTTTACATACACACATCTTCCAACCACCGACCATGAATAATCAAGTAGATCCCACAATTAACTGCAGGCTATCTCAATTCTTCCAGCGAAACTATCTTCAATGAAGCCAAGAAAGATTATGAATTTTCGGCAATATTCACATATGCACCACACATCAAAAAATGCTAATAAGAAAATAAACACTATATGGTTCAACCCCACCATACAACAAAAATGTAAAAACAAATGTAGGAAAAATGTTATACACAAATACTTCCCCTCACCATCAAGCACACTCCACAAGATATTCAACAAAAACATAGTAAAAATCACCTACAATTGCACTGAGAACATGACACAAATAATAAAAAAGCACAACAGAAAAACAACCAACAAATCACTCACACAAATCAAACCCATATGTAACTGTAAAGCAGAGAACAAATATCCCTTATACAGCCACTATAAAATCAGCAGATATTGAACAGACATTGAACATAGGAGTAACTGAAGGACCCTGAAAAGAAAGAAATTACAAATGCAAAACATCCTTTATGAATAGTAAATACATGAACAACACTGCTTTCTATGAATATATGGGAAATTAAAAACCAAAACCAAATCACAACAAATATTTTCTTTATTTTCCCTGAGATTCACAGAAAATAAGGAAAACATCATCAGCCTACAACAATAAATCCCAAAACTGTAACCTCTGGAGGGAGGAGAAAATAGCTATAATTACCTTCTTAGACCAACACAAATTAGTAGATAAACATTATAACTTATCTCAAAATGTAGACACGAAAACAAATTTTTATTATGTTACTTAAAAATTGAAAACTAAAAACAAATGCAAAAAATAAGTAATAAATAAACAAAAAATATAAATTAATAAATAAGTAAACAAATTAAGTAAATAAACAAATTAACAAACTATAAATGCACACATAAACACAAGTAAGTACAATAACAATAATCAACAATGAGTCAAAAAGTTAAGCAACACTATAAAATAGCTACAAATAACTGCATTATAGCCTCTAGAATAATTTGGGACAACTGTTACCACTCACCCAATAACTGTTAAGATAATACAATAGACCTTCTACCCATAATGCACCACTGACGAGCATATATAAATAGTTGAGCCAAGACACAACACACATGGCCTGGAGATTGTGTTTAAGCATGGAACAGTCACTGGATGTTGACCTCAATATCCACTTTTACGTGTGTGTGTGTGTGTGTGTGTATATATATATATATATATATATATATGTTTTGAACAATAAAAAATATTAAAAAATTAAAATTTTCAAAAACACTGAGTTGTATATTAATATTTTTTGTGTTTTATTATTTCAATTAGGTTCTTTGACTAGTTTTGTCCAGCATGGCCAACATCAGGAGAAAAAAAATCCTACTTGTTAGTAGCAGTGAACTACAGGAATCTTTTTATATGCTTATTGAGCACTTTTTAATATTACCGTTTCCTGCTCTAATTCAACTCTGACCATTAACTTTTTTATTATATATATATATATATATATATATATATATATATATATATATATATATATACACACACACACAGAGGTAGAAATAAGTATAAGACACCCCATGAAATTGTTAATAATAATAATTTCTCTGAAAATTTGTGTGTGGTACCAAGATCCGATGGGTATTAGTATGCATATTCAATTTTATAACATCTTTCCACCAAAAAAAGTTATTGACAAAACTTTGTTTTCAAGGGTGGAAATAATTATAAGACAGATTTGAAAATTTGTATATCTGGTTTACTTCAGAATGCCGAAGGAAGAATAAGTGCATGCACAGATTATAAAAGAGACTCTTATCATGATTTTAAGCCACATGAGTCCTATTTAAACATTTCATAATTGAATACAGTTACTGCAAAATGTCTAGGAACTCCCTCCTTAATGAAAAAGGGCAAATTTCTGCCTATAAACTGGAAGGAAAATCTATAAGTTTCATTGCAAGAGAACTGTTGAGGTTCAGAACAGTTGTAAGAAATTATCTAAAGGACCCTGAATCATATGGCACCAGAAAACGTCCAGGTCGTTCACGTAAAATTACAAATGCAGCCAGGCGTTGACTTTTTCGAGAAACTTCTAAAGGACAATAAAGCTCAAGAGATCTGCAAAAATCTCAGAATTTACCCATCACTCCAAGAAGAGTTTGTCAACTTCTCCATGAATTGCCAAATGTTGTGTATTGAAACAGGAAGACAGCCTCTGTTTTAACTGCTAAACACAAAAATATGCATGTAGATTGGGTAAAGAAAAAAGTAACATTGACAAAGGAGAAATGGAGAAACTGTTGTATTTTCTGATGAGAAAAGGTTTAATTTGGATGGGCCCGACGGATACCAGTGTTATTGGCATGATTTAAGAAAGGAGAAGCAGCTGTTTTCAAAAAAGACCATTTGGAGGAGGATCTGTTATGGTTTTGGGGAGCTTTTTCTGTGTCTGGAAAGGCTGATTTAGTAGTGATGGAAGGGAAACAAAACTCTGCTCGATATATCAATGTGTTGGAAAAAAGCCTTGTCTCATTTGTGAATCATCTAGACACCAATAATGCCATTTTTCAACAGGACGACACAGCCATACACACTTCTAAGCTCACAAAAGACAGGTTTAAAACAAAAAATATTGAAGTTTTGGACTGGCCCACTAAGTCTCCAGATTTAAACCCAATAGAAAATTTGTGGGGAATTTTGTCAAGAAGAGTATACAAAAATTAACGTCAATTTAAAGATAGAGAAACTTTAAATTCTTGCATTAAATAGCATTGGAATGAGGTTCCATCTGAAACACTCAGAAAACTTATTGATTCAATGCAAAACAGGTGGGTTGAAGTATTACAATTGAAAGGGAATAAATGTAAATATTGAATTTTGTACAATTTTGCTGTGAAATACAAATTTTCAAAACTCTTATTATTTCCATCCTCGAAAACGTTTTTTTCTTAATATCTTAATATCTTTTTTTGATGGAAAGTTATAAAATCGAATATGCATACTAATACCCATCGGATCTAGGTACCACACACAAATTTTCAGAGGAATTTGTGCAGTAATAAGAAAATTATTAACAATTTCATGAGGTGTCTTATACTTATTTCCACCACTGTGTGTGTGTGTGTGTGTATGTATGTATGTATATATATATATATAAATATAAAATAAAGCTCAAAAGTGAACATAGAAGTCAACACTTAGAGGCGACAGTCTGTTTCATGCTAGCATGAAACAGACTGTCCCCTCTAAGTGTTGACTTCTATGTTCACTTTTATATTTACACACGCTCTATCTCTGATATTGAGCACTTTATTCCATAAATATAGCACACCTTAAGACTATATTTCTTATATATATATATATATATATATATATATATAAAAATAACTGAATAAACTAAGTATGAAGTGAAGCGTAAGTACCAAGAACAAATATTACAAATTCAAATTCTGCAAAGAAAAAAAATGAAAAAAACAGATACCTAAACAAAATTCTACAGTGATCTATGTCTATAGAATCAAGAAACCAAAAATGGGTAACCAAATTAAGACAGAGCCATAACAGGGTAAGATGTAAGATCGCAGTTGATGTGAAAGTAAGAGTTACAATTCTGGTCAGTGTCCCTAGATGGATTTTTGGTTGTTGTAATTCACAGTTTAAAAAAATAAGGGGTCTACTCAAACATAGATATCCACAAAGTAATGTTTAGAATAGTAGGAAATAATGACATAAAAAATACATTAATTCCTTACAAATATTAGGTTGGTGCAAAAATAATTTTGTTTTCTAACATATGTTACTATGTGAGAAAACGAAATTATTTTTGCACCAACCTTATATATATATATATATATATAAATAAACACTGTAAAAAAAAAAAAAAATTAGTCACTTTTAAGAAGTGGATCGAAAAATATAACAAAATGGGTTAACTGGTTATTGCTCCTCACTCTTCAGAGCCAATTGAGGACAAAAAATACGCACAATGATTTAAAAAAAAAGGGAGAGAGAAAAAATAGAAATAAAACAAATTACTATCAGGGAATCAGCAAAATAAATGATAGATTACATTTAGACCCATCAGCCATTGCTTCTGCTTGTCCTTTACTAATGGTAAAACAGTCCCTGTAGAATGACAATGCACAGACTGGATTAATTTAGTGTTCTGCAATAGCAGAATCAAAAGTATTCACAAGCATATGTAAATTTTCACACTGACCTAATGAACCTGTGCTGGCATTTTTTTAATTAATCCTAGAGTCTCCAACTGCTGATTAGTTCTGCAGTATATCCCAAATATTTTTTCTATTCCATCACACTTTACTGTGTATAACTTTTTTTAATCCTTGATCTTTCAGCCCTTTGTTTTATATATTTGTATATATATTTTGAAAATATTTGTTTTTAAAATGTTTAATATATATATATATATATATATATATATATATATATATATAACATATGTCTTCATATAGTTGTTTTAATTTTGGGAGAAAATAAAGACAAAAACTGTCCAACATTTGGATATTTTTTATTATGCTGTTCCTTGATCTAAGCTTTTGGCTCACACAAGCCATCTTCAGAGTGGTTATATGGACATTTAAACAAAGATATTCACTATCAAAGATGATATTCTGTTATATTGACATAAGTTTTCTATATGATGATAACGGTTGTGGAATAGCAGACGCAGATGTGGTTCTATGACGCAATACCATGTGAGAACGAAATATTAACAACAGTACCATATGTTTAGATGTAATGTAATGTGTTGTGACTAGTTGGAAATGTAATTTTGTTGTGTATATGAATATGAATTAAATATAGATACAAACAACCATACACATGTGTGATCATTCACATATATAAATTTGTAAAATATTTAATTTTTGGTGTTAACAAAACAGTGCTCAATGTGGTAATACAGAGCTATAAAGTATATATTAATAAATATACGTATTACCTTACATCAAAAGTACGACTTGGAGTTTCATGTTGACTAGAATCTTCAGGTACTTGAAATGGTGAATTGTTCATTATGATTGTTATTAGGTTGGTGCAAAAATAATGACGGTTTTTGGCGTTAAAAAAATACGTCAAAAACCGTCATTATTTTTGCACCAACCTAACAGTATTTTCAAAACTGGGTCTTATGGAAGTTATATAGTATATTAATTCTATGTTTAATAATTATATAATTAGACTCTAATATTGAGGTATAGATCTGGATTCAAGTTACAAAATTATAGGGTGAAATTATACGTATAAAAAGGAAGAAATAAGAATAAAAATTGGAGACACTGAAATATTTTTTTAAAATTTTGTTAAACATAAAGGGATAGCGAATTGGTGTGGGAGAGGGGGGTAATTTTATGTAATATGAAAAATGTAATAACTAATGAGAAAAAAAAATTATTTTGCTTTTAAATCTAAATAAATTGTTCACTCACTAGTAATTTACAATGATGAGATGCATTGATATGCATTGAAATATGACTGCAATTGTGTAGCGATTTTGACATGTTTTCAGTGTAATATCCTAAAATAATATATATATATATATATATATGAGTTGGCTGCTAATGGAAAATAAGGCAATTTGGATAACTTTTACCTTGACATGTTTTGGCAATCTTTTCTGATGATACCAGTTGATTGGTGAAAAATGTCAAAGAGGTTTGCAAAATTGTTGTTATATATATATTACTATATATATAAAAACACACAAAGCAGGTATTCCTATGCAATCAATCATATCTGTGATTGGAAAGTTCTCCCAACAGAATAGTGAAAAATATTATAACCACACTCCTTGAAACCTTCAGTAGCTCTTCAGATATTAAAAATACCAACAGCATTGTTAAAAGACCAAAAGACATAAACATGAAAGATGAACTTGCTGCTCATTTAGAGCTTAAATCCCTGTCCACTACATTGCTATTTAACCCATAGCTGGGAGGAAAAGAGACAGGTTCATGCTTTCCCCAAGGGAATTTCTACAAAAGAGATCCTAAATGACTAGCTTGGAATTTGGACTCGGCAAGACAATTTTACATTTTGCACCAACATTCATTACTCTACCCACACATCCGTGTGTGTGTGTGTGTGTGTATACTGACTGAAAATGTAAAGGCACTGCTAATGATTTTATGATAGAAATATATTGAAAATAAGAAAAAAAGGTTTTTGTCTAAATTTCTAGGATGAGTTATTATTTACACTATATTCAAACTATTGCTCTCATTTTTGTTGCTTTTATCACGTTTTGGCCGTTGTGCCCTATGGCCTTCATCAGGTATATATCAACCTTGGTAACCTACAGTGAATTCTAAACTGAACCCTTTATTTAATCTATGGAGATAAACAGTTCTCACTGCTCATGTCTAGAGATATTGTATAGTTCTTATTCTATTTAGTACTGCTCAGTTATTGCTTGCCTGTTTCCACCGAGTGTATGAATATAAATAGTGTAAATAAGGTGTTTTCCTTGATCAGGAATTAGAGAAAGTAATACTGACTAAACAGACAGATGCATCTTGATGTCGTCTCCAATCAGCTGATGATAAACTTCATAAATACAGCATTAAATACAAATAGCCAACTTTTCAATTCTCAAATCAGGTTTATTATTGATTTCTCTCGTTTTCAATCTATATCTATAATTCTCAAAATGTGTGTGTGTGTGATCAGATATTGTTTATGCATTTCCACAGTTTTCATCAGATTTTGATGCATTTTTTCTTGTTTGAGAGATAATTCTTCAGTGCCGGTGTTGAGTCCAAATTCTCTGGAAAAAATTACAAACTTGAAGGTGAAAATTGAAAAAAATGATTTTTTACACTTTGCATAAAAATCAAAGGCAAAATTAAATGTCTGTAAAAAACTGTGTACAATTAATTTAGAGCATTGAAATCTAAGATTATTAGAATTATAAAAAAAATTATATTATAAACAAAAATTATTGTATATTATAACAGTCCATGAAAGAGGTTCCTTCCTTGCAAGATTGAGAACACAAAAACGGCCCTTTTAAGGGTCACCCACATTCAAATTGTTACCCCCTACACACAATCACACTTGTAGCACCCAATTGTTGTTACTAATATTGATTTTCAGGTGGGCTGACTTTAAATATAAACTGCTCCAACTGAATGGCAAAAATTCCCAGTAATGCAACATCTTATCGAAGACAAGTGATACTGCTAGTATGTACTAAGTTTATGTTTGTATAGTACAAGAAATCTAAAGCAAATGTGACTAGCAAAAGAAAAAAAATACCTTCCGGGTGACTGTAGCATGGAGGGAGAATACATCACCCATCGGACTGATCCAAATGATCATGACATGGACATGTAACTGGCTACAAAATGTGATTGCAAGAAAATTTAAGAGTTTGCAAGGTTTAGGTATCCATAAGGCACAGTGATGTAGGTAATGCTGCCTATTAGAGAATGTCAATCAAATGATGGGATTATGAATCCGGATTATGCCCATTTCTGAGCATCAACACCCTGGAAGAATTTCAAGCAAGCCAAAAATCCAGTGGCCCAAAGGCAATCGAAGAGCCACTTGGATGAATCTCGAACAAAAACTGTTATTAATACTTACCAACCATCTAAAGGGCTGCATTAGCCAGATTTCTGCAGAGTTGTGCATGAGGTTTGTCTTCTCTCTCTCTTCTTCACTCTGTCTATCAGTGAAAGAGAAGGAAAAGACTTTACAAGAAAGCAGAAACCCAATTCTAAACAGGGAACAAGGGATGAAAATTTTGTGTGTATCTTATAGGGATCATTGAAAGTTATACATAATCAGAGAGTTACTTGGTCGAATCTCGATTAGGATCTCTCATTAATATTTACCAACCATCTAAAGGGCTGCATTAGCTAGCAGCATGTCTGATTCTTCTGCAGAGTTGTGCATGAGGTTTGTCTTCTCTCTCTCTCCTTCTCTCTCTCTCTCTGTCAGTGAAAGAGAAGGAAAATAATTTAGAAGAAACTGGAAACCTAATTCCAAACGGGGAAGAAGGGATAGACCCTTTTGTGAATATATAATAGGGATCATAGAAAGTTGTATATAATCAGAGTTACTTGGTCGAATCTCGATTAGGATCTCTCATTAATACTTACCAACCATCTAAAGGGCCGCATTGGCCACGATGTCTGATTTTTCTGCAGAGTTGTGCATAAGGTTTGTTTTCTCTCTCTCTCCTTCTCTCTCTCTCCTTCTCTCTCTCTGTCAGTGAAAGAGAAGGAAAAGACTTTACAAGAAAGCAGAAACCCAATTCTAAACAGGGAACAAGGGATAAACCTTTTTGTGTGTATCTGATAGGGATCATCGATAGGTACATATAATCAGAAAGTTGCATGTTTAAATCTTGATTAGGATCTCTCATTAATACTTACCAACCATCTAAAGGGCCGCATTAGCCAGCATGTCTGATCTTTCTGCAGAGTTGTGCATGAGGTTTGTCTTCTCTCTCTCTCTGTCAGTGAAAGAGAAGGAAAATAATTTAAAAGAAACTGGAAACCTAATTCTAAACGGGGTACAAGGGATAAACCTTTTTGTGAATATATAATAGGGATCATTGAAAGTTATATATAATCAGAGAGTTACTTGGTCGAATCTCCATTAGAATCTCTCATTATTACTTACCAACCATCTAAAGGGCCGCATTACCCAGCATGTCTGATCTTACTGCAGACTTGTGCATGAGGTTTGTCTTCTCTCTCTCTCCTTCTCTCTCTCTGTCAGTGAAAAAGAAGGAAAATAATTTAGAAGAAACTGGAAACCCAATTCTAAACAGGGAACAAGGGATAAATCCCTTTGTGTATATCTGATAGAGATCATTGAAAGGTATATATAATCAGAGAGTTACTTGGTCGAATCTCGATTAGGAGCTCTCATTAATACTTACCAACCATCTAAAGGCCCACATTAGCCAGCATGTCTGATCTTTCTGCAGAGTTGTGCATGAGGTTTGCTTCTTTCTCTCTCCTTCTCTCTCTCTATCAGTGAAAGAGAAGGAAAAGACTTTACAAGAACACAGAAACCCAATTCTAAACAGGGACCCAGGGCTAAACCTTTTTGTGAATATATAATAGGGATCATTGAAAGGTACATATAATCAGAGAGTTACTTGGTCGAATCTTGATTAGGAGCTCTCATTATTACTTACCAACCGTCTAAAGGCCCGCATTAGCTAGCATGTCTCATCTTTCTGCAGAGTTATGCATGAGGTTTGTCTTCTCTCTCTCTCTGTCAATGAAAGAGAAGGAAAAGATTTTAAAAGAAACCAGAAACCGAATTCTAAACAGGGAACAAGGGATAAACCTTTTTGTGTATATCTGATAGGGATCATTGAAAGGTATATATAATCAGAGAGTTACTTGGTCGAATCTCGATTGGGAGCTCTCATTAATTCTTACCAACCATCTAAAGGGTCACATTAGCCAGCATGTCTGATCTTTCTGCAGAGTTATACATGAGGTTTGTCTTTTCTCTCTGTCCTTCACTCTCTCTGTCAGTGAAAGATAAGGAAAAGACTTTAGAAGAATCTGGAAACCCAATTCTAAACAGGGAACAAGGGATAAACCTTTTTGTGTATATCTGATAGGGATCATCAATAGGTACATATAATCAGAAAGTTGCATGTTTAAATCTTGATTAGGATCTCTCATTAATACTTACCAACCATCTAAAGGGCCGCATTAGCCAGCATGTCTGATGTTTCTGCAGAGTTGTGCATGAGGTTTGTCTTCTCTCTCTCTCCTTCACTCTGTCAGTGAAAGAGAAGGAAAAGACTTTACAAGAAACCAGAAACCCAACTCTAAACAGGGAACAAGGGATAAACCTTTTTGTGTATATCTCAAAGGGATCATTGAAAGGTACATATAATCAGAAAGTTGCATGTTTAAATCTCGAATAAGGATCTCTCATTAATACTTACCAACCATCTTAAGGGCCGCATTAGCCAGCATGTCTGATCTTTCTGCAGAGTTGTGCATGAGGTTTGTCTTCTCTCACTCTCCTTCTCTCTCTCTCTCTGTCAGTGAAAGAGAAGGAAAATAATTTAAAAAAAACTGGAAACCAAATTCTAAACAGGGAACAAGGTATAAACCTTTTTGTGAATATATAATAGGGATCATTGAAAGGTATATATAATCAGAGAGTTACTTGGTCAAATCTCAATTAGAAGCTCTCATTAATACTTACCAACCATCTAAAGGGCTGCATTAGCCAGCATGTCTGATCTTTCTGCAGAGTTATCCATGAGGTTTGTCTTCCCTCTCTTCCCTTCTCTCTCTCTGTTAGTGAAAGAGAAGGAAAAGACTTTAGAAGAAACTGGAAACCCAATTCTAAACAGGGAACAAGGGATAAATCACTTTGTGTATATCTGATAGGGATCATTGAAAGGTATATATAATCAGAGAGTTATTTGGTTGAATCTCGATTAGGATCTCTCATTAATACTTACCAACCATCTAAAGGGCTGCATTAGCCAGTAGGCCAGATGATTCTGCTGAATATTGCATGAAGTTTGTCTAAAGTGTTTCGGTAGTGTAACTGCAAGAGAGGATATAAGACAAGCAACCAGATAGACAACAGATTCACAGAGCTAAGTTAAGAACAGAGCTGAGAGTTGCGAAATCCTAACTGAAAAAGCTCCAATTTCTCAGAGGGCATGCCTTAATGACCTGCTTAGTGATACTAAAGAATGGATCTTAGTGACCTCTAGATCTGAGAACCAAAGAAAACGTTGAAAAAAAAGCAACAATCTTGGACATCATTTTAGAATAATTTTTACACTTTTGCTAAAAAGCTGTTCAGCAAGTGTAACAGTGGCGAACTTGATGTATTGCATAAGGAAATCAAAAACCACCTGAGAATTATGTATTCTAGTGCTTGGAAAGCTGCTTCATTCCCTTCTATGAATGACCTTCCTAGGCCCCAAGATCCAGAGGTCATGTTTAATGACAGTGGAATAAAGCTAAGGGAAATTCAGGAATTTGCCTGCAAATCTCATACTGATAGTCTACCTGCAATAAATGGAATATCCTACAAGTTATATGATTTGTCCAAACATCCTCAAGCAACTCACCATTCTCCTGCAGTGGGCATGAAAGCAAGGTATTATATTGCAATAATGTTGCCTGAAGAATGACATTTGGATACCTAAGGAAAAGAATGTAAAAAGCATTGTAAATTTCTGCCCCATCTCCCTCTGGAATGAAGAGGAGAAAATATTTTTGATGTCCTTGTGGTTGAGGCACGTTACATAATGTGCCCTTTGCATACCCATAGTCACTGCAGATGTACTCGTGGCATCATAAGTGCTGGAAGTGGTCATGGACTTTGTACACAGAGTGAAGCAGCCAACAAACACTTTTTAATTGCCAAAGAGCATAAGATCCATTTTCACAAGGAAAATGAATGCCCTGTGTGGAATTTCTGGTACACATCATACAGACAGACACACACCCTGACATTGTAGCATGGTTTGATTTAAAGAAGTGTGTCCCCCTAGTTATGTTAACAGTTCCATGAGAGGAAAACAGGGAGGAAGCACAAGAGCAAAAGAAAAACCCCTACGAATCACTGCAATCCAACTTTGTGGAAAAAGGGTAGACATGTCATATATACCTATTGAGGTCGTTCTGCCGTGGATTCTTTAGACGGTCAATCATTTCCTTCCTTTTGAGGGTCAAAGCCTGAAGTGTGCTTCCTGTCATCTCCAGACCAAAGCTCAACAGCCATTGATTTGGATCTAGTCAAGATCCAAAATAAACAAAGTTAATTAAAACAATACTCGCAACACAATGCTATTTTCGACATGAAACACATCTGTTTACCTTCCATTTTACATTATTAGTAATGGTCGCTATGAGTGCATTGTGTATTGGTTAATGATCAAAAGCAAACACTTTTAACACAATGTTGAAAATCTGACTTGCATTTGTAAAAAAATCACAAGAGACTGACACGTCTACACAAAAACAGTGCCCTGTCCAGTGGCAAAAGCTGCTGGTGGCAGTACTGGCTAGCCACTGAAACTTGTTACCTCCCCTGGTTAGTGCTTGACAAAGGCAAAGTATCACACATGCTTTCACACTCTGTATGGTATATGGTCAGAAGATTATGTTGTATCAGTCTTTCAAAATGAAATAAACTTACCTGCTTTGAAACTCAACCATTTTAATTTTTTATCTACATTTTAATTCTGACTACTGGATGGAAATATGCAACTATTACAAACATGAGTTATGCTTGATATTTCATAAAGTTAATTTATACTGGTTCAAGGCTACAATAATGGGACCAGCCAATGAAGAGTGACATCATTGCATTAGTGAATGAGTTGGTAAGAGAAGTTTGTAAACAACTATGCTAGTGAAGGCATCCACTGATTTGTGTCATTTTAGACAGGAATCAATTTGGTATAGATATAGATTTAATAAAATCATTGCTAATTGATGAAAAAAATGATTTAGTTTATACCATCTGCTTCAGTTCAATAATTGATTTTATTGATCAGTATTACCTCATTATTTAAAGGGTGTTTGGCTAAAAAAAAAGAATTTAGAAAGTCTCAAAATAAATAGTTTTGAATTCTTTATGCGGTATTTGATTTTTACACTATTTACATCATTCAGACTGTTGTCCTCATCTTTATTGCCATATTCATGAGATTTCAGCCATTGTAAGCTCCGGCCTTCTACAGGTGATATACGTTGGAATTTCGAACTGAACACTTGGCTCAGTGAATAGAAGTGTTGGTTGTGTAAGATAAAGAGTGACTTGATCCAAAGAGTTGTGAGTTCAATACCTGGCTGCAGCAGAAGAGAACAAAAACTCGGAGAGTTGAGTTACTAAAGGGAATTAACTGAAACTGAGATGTCCAAAAAAAGGCATGGCATGTGGAATTAGAACAATCTCTGCCTGTGGACTAAATAAAGGGTTTAGTCTGAAATTCCAATGTATATAACCTGAAGAAGGCTGGAACATACAACGGCTGAAACGTTGTGAATATGGTAATAAAGATGAGGACAACAGTCCAAATGGTGTAGATAGTGTAAATACTTAAAATACCTCATCTCAGAAATATAGAGATGTATTTGATTTTTACCTGTGCAAAAATCTGATTCTAGTAAATTAATGTAGAAACCACCTCTATTTGATTGCATATAACAGTCTACCTTTGGAACAAATGTGACCTTTGTCTACGTGTTTGACTCTCATGCAAACCTAATACGGGGTGCAATGGGTAAATTGTCACCATTTTATATTTTTAATTTCATGTATGCACATTGTTTTTAATTTTGTTGACTGTTCACTATAATACACTCAGTTGGGCACCATGTGTGAGAAAAAGAGCACCATGACACAATTCAATCCACCAGAAATTTGGAAATGGCATGCTGTACTTCAGAGTGTTTGGGTGTCAAGTTGAGGAGAGTGCAGAGGATTCAGAAAGAGTTGGATGAGTCTAATGGTGATTATGAAGGTGTTTGGAGTGATCACTAGTAATGCTTCCATTCATCTTCCCACAGGGCCTCAGACTCAACACAGAAGTAAACACATCAAGTACCTTGAGAAGGTAGTGCTACCCTCAGTCAAGATGGTTGCTGCTGGAAGACCCTCTGTCTGGAAACAGGACTCTGCACCATGCAGGAGAACCCAGTCATGGATGTCAAACAATTTCTGTAACCCAGTCATGGATGTCAGACAATTTCTTACATCTGGCCATCTAACTCACTAGATTGCAACCCCTTTGATTATTATGTGTAGGGTGCAACTGAGCAAGAGACCAACAAAACTGCTTGTTACACCAAAGATGAACTGAAGGCAATGATTATGGCAGCATTCACCAACTTAAAACAAAGAGACCGCCCAGAAGAGTTGCAGGAAATTCCAAAGTCGTCTGGAAGCTGTGGTTGAAGCCAATTGCAATTTTATTAAATAAATGTACTATTTAGTAATTCCATAATATAATATATCTGTTAAAATGAGATTTAAGTGTTATTTTCATTTTTGTGTATAGACGACAATTTATCCATTGCACTTTGTATGTGTCTACTTTTTAAACTCTTGTGTAAACCAAACCTACCTTTCTGAATCTCATGCAAAGTAAACCTGTTTCCAACTTTTCTTTATTCTTGTGCAAACCTAAACCATGTCTCTCATTTTGATTCTTGTGCAAACTGGCCATGTGTCTACCTTTTTGACTCTCTTGTGCAAATCTACCTTTTGTCTACCTTTTTAACTCTCATACCACACTAACTTGTGTCTATCCTTTTTGACTCCCATGCAAACCAGACCTGTGTCTACTTGTTGACTTTTATGAATCAGGAACTGTGTCTATATATTGAAACTACAGAATATGGCATTAAATAATCTGGAAAAAATTGATATGCCATAAAACAAAATGAAACAAAAACCAACAATCTCTTTATACTGACTGAGATCAGTTTGACAAAAGGTAAAACATATCCAGCAGAAGTCTGTTGGCACAAAGAATCAAAGATGCTTTGATGTCAGTTCTCAAATATACAAGAGACCTGTGGTGAGCTGTTCAATACAACAACATTCCCTGCTAAACCAACTTACTTTGTATCAGTTTGTATATCCTTTAAATCAGTGATTCTTAACATGGGTGGTAACACCTCCTTGAAGGTACGATGAACTTTTTCATTTTTTATTTAATTTTCATGGGCCTGCCATAGCTCTGGATAAGGGAGATTTATAGATCTCAAGCTTAGCCTTCAACATGACTCTCATGAGCCTTTTTTGGCTTATTTAAAGTCAAAACAGTTTGGTTGTATGAATAATATTTTTTCTTATTTGCAAGTGAATATTCCATTAATAATTTTTTTTAGAATAACAATGATTTTTTTTGGGGGGGGGGGTGAGGAGATAGATTCACCCCTTTCTCAAGGGTATGTGTATATAAGTGAATGTAACAAACCTGAAATTGAATTTAGCTCACCAATTTCCACTTCTGAGCTGCTATTTACCTACATATCCATAGTACTTTGAAAGACTCTTTTACAAATGACAAAACTATTTATTTTTATTTAGTCTTTGTTCTTTATAGTTTAATTATCCACTACATGAGCAATAAATTTATGACTTTTGGGTGGTGTTGATTTTGTTTACTAACCACTGAACAGCAGGTAAACAAAGTACATATACTTACAGCCATATCAGGTTGAAACACAGGTTCTCATCTGATCACTGAAGTTAAGCAATGTTGAACCTGGTCAGTACCTAGATGGGTGACCACTTGGGAATACCAGGTGCTGTAAGCTTGGATGTGTGACTGATGTAATGGATAACCATTCAGAATAATAAATTAGAGAGCCAAGTTCAAATTCCAGACAGGTTTGTTATATTCACTTAAATACATATACGCTTGCAAAAGGCATGAATCCACCTTTTCTTGTTTCCAGCTATGGGTTAATTAGTAAGGCTTGTATCAGATAATGATTATTATCTCCAAAAAATTCTTACAATCCAAAAATATTTTTCAGCTTTAAATAAGCTTAAAAGGTGGTTGCTAAGCTGTAAAAAACAATTCAGTCAATCAAACGTATTTTTTGTTCATGAAAAAATAAGGGACACTTTAAATTTAGCATGAAATATTTTGAAACAATAAAATAGAGAGAGAAATTTTCATGGGCCTGCCATAGCTTTGGATAAGGGAGATTTATAGATCTCAACCTTAGCCTTCAACATGACTCTCATTCTAAAGGACACATGGTCAGTGGCACAGCTGGAGTGTGTACCAATGCTGAGAGAAGCCTTGAGTTTACCACCCATCCCAGCCCCCACAAAAAATATATATTGCACAGTGACTCACTCTTAAAATTTTAAAACTATTTTGTGTACCATTATAATATTAATTTCATATACATAAATATGGTATGCTTTAAATACATGTTAAACATAGTTAAACTTTATCAGTAATGGTTAAAAAGCAAAAGAGATATATAAGGAAAAGAGTGTAAAAAATTTCGACCATCTTTATTTCTAAAATCAATTTCTACAAAATAATTTTTCTTGCTTTTTGGTTAGCAAATTCTTTAATGACATTGTCAGAAACTATTTCATCTGTTAATTGTTGCTCTATAGACAGTAGTTAAACCAATATATATGCCATAGTTTAAGTTACTCAAAATCAAAAAGATCCTTCAACTGTGAGTACGGTCCGGACATTAAAATCACTGTTATTTCAATAAAGCCTATAAAGGCTTAATGCTTACAGCAGACACAAAAGTGCCACCCCAGAGTGGACTGCCCCCTCATCCTTCATCTAGCTACATCACTGCACAGGGTGATTTTCAGATTTAAGTTTTGAAAAGTGCATCTTATATGCTTCAAAATACAGTATTTGATGTTCAGTGACAAGGATCAATATACAACAAAATAACTTTAATCCATATCCTCCTGTCATCAGTTTAAAATGACACTTTTTTTTCCTACAATCTGTGACTATCTGCTTAAAGTTTGTATTTTTTTGATTTCAGATGAAAACTTGGAAATTTAAGAAATATTTCAGTGAAATTTTCATTTTCCAAAATTGTACTTTGTAATTATAGTTTATATATATGAGAAAAAAAGAAGATATTAGTTTAAACTGATGCTAGGAGGATATATATTTAAAAAAAAAAGATTTAAAAAAATTTTCCACCATATTTACTCATCTATAAGATATATATTTTACAATGCATGTTTTGGATAAATTATTTTGACTCCTTTACTGTACATTTCACCCTCAGTTGTAGGAAGTTATATCCTCATTATATTAGAAGTATAAATTTATGATCAAAGTGGATAATAGTATGGAAAATCAAATATCAATATTTATCTCTCTTTATCAATCAAAGATATATATCTATCCCATTAACAGACAGCATTTTGATGTCCTTCTTTGCAGCCACTCCCAATCAAACACATGTATTTGTCTCTCCCCAGTTACCATCTCTATATAAAAGACATTGCACTAAAATAAATGACTACATATCAAATTCTGTAAGTTGCAAGAAGACCTCAAGACTACCTCACTTAGTGTATTTTCAACACAAGACTTATAATGGGAGGAGTGTTACCACTTTGGCTTTTGGTTTGGTTTGGTTTGTTTTATGGCATATCAAACTCAGTGGGTTATTTGATGCTGACAAAATTTTTATTGCCAGTAATATTTTTTTTTTTTTTTCAAAAATGTGTTGCTAGTAATAATTTTTTTTCCAAAGTATTTTCAGTATTAAAACCTATTTTTACACTTTCATACTGTTTTGACCCCAGTTTGGGTGTTGACTATTTGCCCATAGCTGGGACCCTAAAAGTTGCTACCACCCCAGGTCAGAGTGGACCAGGAAACACCAGCAATTAAGAGCTGTTGGTCATAGCTTATCATCTTACCCAGGATGCGGATGTAGTTTATCATCATACCAGGATGGGTTACCATTTTGTAATGGTTACCAATTATGACTAGGTTGAAGGGACATATGATAAAAAAGATGAGGAGAGAAGTAGCTTTGTATAACAACGGATAATACACGAGGAAAAGAAAAAGAAAAAGTCTGTTATGGATGACATGAATGAGTGGACAGAATCCCACTTGTGCGATGGATTTCAGTGTGAACTTGTTTTCCATTTTGGCCAGTTTGCACTCATTATTCCATCTAAGGGTGTTGGAGACACTTTACATCAGGTCCAGGCAACCTGCTCTTTGTAAACAAAGAGATTGTTTGCTTGGACTTGCTGTGCTGCGTTTCTAGCATCTTTGTTGGTATAATTTTTATAATAATTTTTTTTTCCTCCCTGTCCACTCATTCATGTCATCCATAACAGACTTTTTATTTTTATTTTCCTCATAATTTTAATTCCCCGTTAACAGTTCTGATGAGAGGGGACGAAACCGGTCGACTGGTGTGTGTTTTTGTTTTAAATCTATCATGGCCTACAATATAAAATTTCTTGTTTTTAATGCCTTAATATATATATATATATATATATATATATATATATATATATATATATATGTATGTATATATAGATATGATGGTCCTAAAGATTGCATTCAATTATGAAACAGAGTGTCACTACTTAGTATTCATCTCAGTGTCCACTCGTATATTTAAGCACACACTATCCCAGATATTGAGCATTTTCACTCTAAATATAGCATAACTACATTATATATAACTGTATATATTATGGACAAAGTAATTAAGGAATGATGAGGAAGAGGAAACCATCCTTTCCTACTTTCCTTTGTTTTTAGCTGATGATGAGGTAGTTTATACTGTAGCTACACAGCGTGGACATTAGTTGCAGTTTCTGGGAGAGAGCATAAGATCTGGTGTAATAAATCAACACATATGCATGTTTTTATATATAAATTTATACATAAAACAACATAATTTAATAAGAGAGAAAAATATACTTGGATGAACATCGACAGAACTCAGAAAAAAAAGGAAAGAAAAACATTTATGTGCTTAGCTGTAGTGTGTGTGTGTGCGTGTGCGTGTGTATTCCACATAGTTGGGTTGAAATTAAGTAGTTGTCTTGTCCAGGGAAAGAAATCTTCTCCTGGCATTGATGAATCTTGTTGTCACTGTGATAATATAGTGTTATGGTGAAACACACCTATTCTATAATTAATAGACTCTCCCACCTAATATAAGTAGGAGTAGTAAGAGAAACGAGGGTCAGTCGATGTCGGACGACAGTAGTCGACAGTCAAATGCGAAAGTAGAAGCGACCACAACAAGATTACTCTGCGTAATACCTATTATATCAAGTTCCTAACGTTTTGTACGTTGAACTATTTAGGACCTATTTAGTACAAATACAAGCCTCCACTGCGAAAATAACTCCACGACATATAGGCACCAACATAGAAAGTGAGGAGGTAGTATTACCTTGATCACAGGTGCTTGATGTACCAGCAGATAGGTTCCTTTTGAAGTTTGGTCTCCTAAGTGGCATCCAAAGGGGAATAAGGAATAAAAGAGTGGATGGTTTTTTTTTTGGGAGATCAAGTGGCAACAAAATCAGAAATAAGGTATATCTGGGTGCTGGTCTGTATTAACAGTCATGCTATGGGATTGGGGAGAGCTCTGGTCTTTCATGTGGTTCATCCATTTGTATTGCCAACCATCATGTTGGGATGAGGAGTTGGTAGGAAGATGAGCTGAGCTGTTAGACCAACATAGCAGAAGTTGTCCTAAGGATCTCCTATCTATTCACCCAGACAAGCAGGTGAAGCCCTGGATAAAACATCTATTTCATAATATGGGAAACAGTATTTTTATTTCTCAAGGTAGCATTTGTCTTTTATCATGTTAACTTCTGATCAGCAGTGGGCCCTTTCCCAGATTTTGGTGCACACCAGCAAGACTGAAAGCTGAAAATCAATGTAGTGTATTCATTGGTTAGTTGATAGAAAGCTTGGGTGAAGGTTGGGTTGTAAATTTACATCACTACTACATCTTGTAGGTGAGAGAACAAAAAAAGCAAGAGTTTATGTCCTTTCCTGTTATACAACTGATTACCAAGTGGCCAAGTGGTTAGAATGTTCACTTTCTGACCATGAGACCTGGGTTCAAATCTCACCATTGCTCGATTTGTCTGGAATGCAACTTCCTGATGTTATAGAACTGGATTGTAGTCGATCTCAGTGTGCGGCACTTTTGGAAAGTGCCTGAAAACTAAAACACGGTTTGACCCAAGCCTTGTGAGTGAAAATGGATAGACAGAACTCTTGTGGTCCATTGATAGCTGTGCTAGCATGAAGCCACAGGTCATCATGGCTGAGGGCTTGAGCATGCTGGCCTTGTTCAAATTGTTGATCACACCAAATAACACACTCTCTCCCAGAAACTGTAACTAAGGTCTGCTCAGCATAGTTGTAGTATAGATCACAGGTGGGCTCTGTGGGAATTGAGCAAACACAAATGTGTCTGAACGAGCGTCTGCAATAGGGATTGGCTAGCTGCGAATATGAGTGGTCAGCTATTATACTGATTGCCATGCCACCTAGAAGACATTCAGTGAAGTTTTCTGGTAGGATAATACCACAAACACATTTGCATACTGCCAACTAGTATTCAGTAATCAGATGTTAAAAGCCATACAATAAATGAAATATTCAATTACTTGATATTGGACAAGAAAGTACTCAATGAAAGAGTGAGAGAGCATACTTCTGCCAATGTCATTGCTGCTAAAAAACTTTCCCACCACCATAAGGTTGCTTCCCTGTGTCTTTTCTATAAATACTTTCATGGTAATTGTTTGGATGAACTCTTTGCTATGGTCTCTGGACTTTTTGAATTTAATTGCAGTACTAGATTGGTATCAAAATCTCATCAATTTTCAGTTGAGCTGGCTGGATGTAACTGTAAATTCTGTGCTAACAGTTTATTTTCTCATACTTTTTGCCTATGTTTGACAGCCTTCCAGCTCCATGTTTTCCAGCCAACTTTGATCTTCAAAAATTTAAATGCAATGTCAATCCCTATCTACTGTCTTCCTGATTACTCTTTTTGTTCATGCTCATTAGTAATGTTTCTGTTCCTAATTCTAACACACTCAGTGAACCCCTTGTGTCTTAGTGGCTTTACAAAAAAAAAAAAAAAAAAAAAAATTTATGTTCTAAATCACAAAATATATCACGTCAAAGCTTATAATAATAATAAGGGAGATAATTATTTTTGCTTTTTACACAAGTTTTAAGAGCCGCCTTTTTTGATAATTTATAGTTTTTAATAGTGAAAAAAAAAAAGAAAATGCCCTATCCTGCAATGTTAACAAAATCAAAAAATCCTTGAGCCTGCCCCCCATATATTATATCAATTGTCCATTGGCTTATGTTTCTCCCGTTCACAAAATGTAACTGAAATTTATTGATAGCTTTTTGGAAATATTATGGCATGAACAAATAAATGTTAATCCTATCCAATTTTGTTGGCAGAGGTAATTATCTTTTTCCTCATTTGAAATGCTGAAAAAATTTTGTTTTCTACAAGAATCTAATGTTGGAAAAAAAGAAAGAAAAAGAGAAAATTTGTCCTTTAGAATGCAAATATTTCATTGAAGATTAATCTGTTATTTTTCTTTCACTATGGGTTCACCTAAACATATGAATATATTGATTTGTAGTGCATAGTTACACACTATTAAAATGATGGGAATCTTCACTCATCCCTGACTATGAACCACCTGTCAAGATGTCCATGAATGCAAAATTACAGCACTCAGCTTACAACTAATCTTCCTAATTCAGCATTATTATATGTAAATAATTTTATTATTACACATGTTACATGTAATATTATTGTATTTAAATAAACCTTTTTTTAATAATATTGACATAATGCCTAGTTTATTTGATCTACCAACTTAATACATTTTTCCAAATGTTCAAAAGTTAAGGGTTCATTTTACAAAAATGGTATAAAAATTTAAATTTGGAAAAAAGTAATAGTAAAAGAGGACATGTGCCCTAAAGTTGAATAAGACACAAACAATATGACTCAACCACTACATGAAACTTAAAAGGACAAACATTTATTACAGTACACAAAAAACAAACACAAATTTTACATACAAGAGCTTGCACAAAAAATTTCTTTTGTGCACCTTATATAAAAATTAAGGCAGGATAACAATTCAAATATACAATGATAAAAGATTACACTTTTGAAAATGAGAAAAAAAATGAAAAAGCACAATTTTGAGAAATCAAAATTCAGAAAAGACTGAAAAACAAAATAGTAGTCAAAATATCATACACCACGGGCTCCACATTTTGGAAGATATCTCTCTAAATTCTTAGAAGTTGTTTGGTGAAATCAGCATCTCACTATGTTTTTAAAATCTGATAAGGCTGTAGTTTATTGGATATTATGTGTATTTAAGGTCTGTGCGTGCACAGAAATGTGCTGGCTCTTTAATGTGCCATACAGAGTGATGTCATTTGTACCACCCCCTGTGATGTGGTGGCATCATTGACTCTCAGAACTAGAGGTTTCTTTGTTAATAAAGATAAGTTGGTGCAGGATGTATGCATCCAAGATTTCAGGCAGCCCTTCATGCATACTAGATGCCTTTAACTTTTCTGTGTTTTTCTTTGGGTATCCCTAATAGGTCTAGAGTGGTAGCACCTGTTAGAGTCCCAGTTATGGGCAAATAGTGAACTCACAAACAAATACTTGTACATTTTTATAATAAAATAAGCAACAATACATTTTTATAGCAAAACACACAAAAAAAAAAATAGAAAATTACATTTTTATAGTAAAATTACCAACAATACATTTTATGATCTACAAACTATATATCTAGAAAAACATACTTTTACTTGAAAAGTACAAAATATCTTCATTTGAAGCCATAAAATTGCATTCAAAATATTTACATTTCAGCAGTAAATAACCCATTAAGGTGTTGCTATGTCACTAAACAAAATTAACACACAACAAATCAACAAACCTTATGGGTTCCTTCCACATTAGCCTTTCATGAGATGTAAGACACTGCACCTTCCACTCTAAAGCCACTGCAGCAAGTATTGTTTCTTGCTATTATTGACAACTTGTTTACTGTCCTGTCATAACACCAGAAAGCTCATCAAAAGGTAAATGGCATATTTGGATTCTTTCATTGGTTATAGTTGATCACACTTTAAGAAATTGGAAATAGGTCATAAAATCTCATAAAATCATATCTAGTGTGGGAATTACCCCAACCTTGTCTGCTAAGATGACCACTAGGTGGCACTGTTTCAGGACTCTAAAAGAATGAACATAACCCTTTCTCCATCTCTCTCTCTCTCTCTATCTCGCTCTCTCTCTTTCATTCTGAAATGTGGTGCCAACATGAGCCTTGTCCCCACTTGGGACAATTTTCTTTCCTCTGAGTGGCCAATATAAAGGGACAATACTTTAATAAATTTTGTTCAATATTTTCACCTCAAAAATGCTGCTTAAATGTTTATATTAGTTATACACAGAGCTCCTTGGAGAAATTAAATCACAATTTTTTTTCTTGTAAAACAGAACTCCCAGTTATAGAAAATCTACCCTGAATCAGAAAATAAAAAATGCAATCAAATTAAGACATTATTTAATTTGAAAAGCTTTTAATTGCTTTTATGAATAAGATATATTATGGACACTGTTTTTTGAATTGATTTCTCCTCAAGCAAGGTAGTAAAGCCACTGAGACACAAGGGGTTACTGGATGTGAAAGAGTTAAAAACAGAAACATTGCTAAAGAGGAAGAACAAAAGATGAGTAATCAGGAGGACAATAGATAGCTATTGACATTGCATTTAAATTTTTGTGCAGATTAAAGTTGATTGAAAAGCGTGGAGCCAGAAGAGAGTTCCATAAGTGAGAAGTGTAAGAAAAGAAACTGTTAGCATAGAATTTATGGTTACATTTAGCCAACTCATGTGTAAATTGATGATACCTTGTCACCAGTCGAGTACTGTGCTTAAATTAGAAGAGTCAAGGTACCACAGTGAAGAGCTCATCCAAACAATTATCATGAAAGTATTTATAGAAAAGGCACAGGGAGGCAACCTTACAGTAGTGGGAAATGCTAGAACAGGACCCATAATTTTGCTGATTCATCTTTGGATTTTACCAAGGAGATTTAGTTAAATAGCAGGAGCACTGGACCAAATATGTCAACAATATTTTAAGCATGGGGAAATGGTAGACTTATAGATATGTAAGGTAGATTTTGGAGAGAAAAATTGTCTAGTACAACATAGTGACCAAACTTCCTTAGCAGCTGATCTAGAAATGGATTCAATATAGTCTTTCCACTTCATGTCAGCTGAGTCACTCTCCTGGAAGTCAACATCAGCCATGCTGATGGGAGGCAGAGAGGGGTCTCTCAGATCATTAGTAAAAAGCTTAGTTTAGTTTGGGAAGAATTAAAGTTAACAAGCCATCTGGTTAAGGACAGACTGAAGGTCATTTTGACCTTATCAAACTGATCAGACTTACTATTGAGAAAGGTGTAAATGGTTCTCTCATCAGTGCAGACATTAAGTTGAGAGCTGATGCCATTGGGAAAGTCATTAATGAAAATTAAGAACAAAATAAGACTAAGGATGGAGCCCTGGGTGATACCTGCATTAATACAAAAGGAACTGGAAGAATGTCTGTTCAGTATTACTTTCATTTCACAATTTAATAGGAAAAATTGGATCAGTTCAAAAATTTGCTCAGAGACACTGTAAATTTGCCAAATTTTGCCAAACCCTGTCAAAAGCTTTTGAGATATCTAAAGCTACAACTGGGCTTCACCATTCTTACCTAGTGCTTGATCTGGAGAAATGAAAGCCATATTTTTTGTCTGAAAAAAGGCCCTGTGATGTAAGATGATCAACCAAACAGGTAGAAGGCTAATAGGCTGATAGTTGGAAGGGCTGGACAGTTAATCAGAGTTCTCAAAAACTAGGACAACAGATGAGAATTTTCCAGCAGGCAGGAAATCAAGAGGTGGCAAGACACTTATTATATAGTTTAGAAAGAACAAGAGCCAGTTTGGGAGCACACTTAATGACTATTACAGGGATGCCATCAGGTTCACATGCATTGTGGGGTTCAGGTTAGAGATGATAGCAGAAACTATAGTAGAGGTTATATGCATATCATTCAACAGAGACTCGATTCTAGGTGGGAAGTTAGGCAGGGATACTCCAGATGAGTCAAGGGTAGAGTTTAAGGTGAATTTACGGGCATTATCAGAAGATGTTAACACCTGAAATTGATTGAAGAGAGGGGGGGATAGAGAACTTACACTTATTTAGTACACTATTACAGAGCCCACCAGTAATCATAAGAGCCAAAGATTTTAGATGCAATATGGTGCCTCATTTTCTAAGAAAACAGAGACTTAGTGTTAAATAATAGTTTAGCAGACTATTATTTTTAGAAGAGGTGTATCTCACCTCCAACTTCCAGAGGCTGACTTTTGAGGTCAGATATAAGACATAATAAGGAAGTTGATTTTGATTGGCTGAGCTAATGTGGGAATGATAGAAAGGTTTTTCTGTGAATTGTTTCTTACCTGTCAAGCAATGTAGACATGTTCTCTTTTGTGTCTGAAATAGCCACCCACTGGATGGTCAGTACATGTCGACATTAATAAAAATAGTTAACATTCTCTGTGTTGGAGTTTTCATTGCCGAACTGAAATGATTGGCGATCACTGGTCAAGAGAAAAAGCCAAGCTGAGATCATTCACTGCTGTCAACTTGCAACACTTAGCTCCTTTGAGGACTCATTTGCATTTATTATGAGCAGCAACAAATAGGTATTTGTTGTGACAGGATCTGTTGTGCTGGTATAGCCGAATATAGTGCTTTCTGTGGGCTATAGTTGCAAAGCATGCTGGTGTGAACCATAGAGAAGATTGAAGCTTCACATATTATTTCTGAGAAGAAAAGAAAGCAACCCTACTGACTTTCACCCAAGAGGAAAACTCAGTGGCACAATTCTCAGTTTGAAGGTTAAAAATGTCAGTTCAGGGGAAGTCACAAAGAAAATCATGGAGTGAGCCCCAATCAGCATGCTGGTAATGGAAAGAGGACTTATGAATAGGAGATTCCTGTTTAATAGATGATTGGAATGAAATATCAATTTTGGTTAAGAAAAATTTTTTTTCAATGAATATTGAATTTTTACAAGAATTGTTTTCATTTTTAAAAAATTTTAAATTGAATAATTTGTAAATTTTTAAATCTTTTCAAATTACTTATTAATTTGTACCAGTTAGGTGATATTGTTAATAACTATAAACTATATTAACTAATTATAAATGGAAAAGCTTACTACAATTCAATATGTTAAAAATATTTTTGTGTGTGCATAAACATGCCAATTTTCGTAAATATGGATGTCCATACATGACATTATCAGAAAATAAGAGTGATAATTATAGTAAATTTAATGTCAAAGTACTTAAAATTCAGTAAAACATTAGATTACTGAGAATATTTTCATAAATTTTTAAGGTTACTGGATAGTTAAAAATTATATAAAAAAGACACTCATCTTATATTCCTCAATTAATTTTTAGAGATATATCCACCATAGAAAAACAATTATGTAAACTTCCAGCTGTTGGTCAACCTGTCAATACCTTAAATAAACATCTCCATGTTAAAAAATGCATTTCTGTGATATTTTAAACTAAAAGTAAGTAATATTTGTTTCAAATAAGATTAATTAAACTTTAAATCAGTTAAATATTTCTCAAGTGAAATTTCAGAAGATTATGGGTTAAAATGGTACTAAAATCAGTCATGTTAGTGATTTAAAAAAAAATCCTTCCTGTCAATTTAAATTAGTTTTGAAATACAGCAAAGTATTTTGCTTATTGGAAATATTAAATTTAATCAATTAGCTTGAAATTAAAACAAAAGCTTCAAGAAAGACTTTTCATTTTTAAAAATTAATTTTAAACCTTAGGTATTATGTTTCTTTGGAGGTACCTATGTTAAACCCATATTCAATCTCAACATATTCGGTAATGATGTGGGTGTGCTGAAAAAAATCCAATATTTGATATAGAGATTTGTTTCAAAGTAAATTTAAGAGTTGATTAACTGGATTTTGTAAAAGTAATGCTTAGTTCTTTTTTAAAACAGTGAAAATAACATTTATTTACACGTAGTAGCCCGTGAGTTTTCTTTAAGGTCATAGGTAAAAAACAGTAGTCTTGTTGCTGAGATGTAGGTTATTAGGAAAAATATGTATATATCAGAAGATATTATTTGTGTTGGCTGCATGAAAATAAACTTCTCCACAAACATTTGACTTTGTGTATGGCACAAGGTCATCAACAACAAAATATAAAACAAACAATATTCCTTTTTAGAGAAACAAGAATAAAGCGTTTATATAACAAATATATACAAGAAGAGAATGATAATGTTCTTCAGGACAGATATAGAGTTTGCTCAGTGTTCCTGTCAGTAAAAGGATTTTCAAAGAATCAGTTCAGATTAAATTATATTTTACATTGTAAATTTCTGTCATAGTTTGATATTGGAGATTAAGGTCAGAGTTGTCTCCCTTTACCTGTTGAATATTGAATATATATTTTTTGTTAATGGAACAGATAAAAAATGGAAGTTTAAATGAATAAGGTTGATTCGACAAATGAGTAAAGTCTTTTGAAGAAAGTAAATTGTGTTCTTCCTGGAAAGTTTGTTGTAACCGAAATTGGTGAATGAAATGTTTGATATCAAAATTTTGTGTTTAAAAGATAAACTTTTAAGCTTATAACTTTTGAATAAATTGTGCATTAAATATTAAGAATCTTTTGGCTGTAAGAAAGTTGATTCAAAGTAAGTTTGTGTTGTGTTTTTTTTGAATAAAATGTTTGTTTGGCAAAGTGTATGTTCTTTGAGTAGAATTCTTGTTGTCTCGATAAAAATCATAGATGTTAAAATTGAAGTGTAGTTTATTGGTGAGTGTGTGAATTCGAAGTTTATGATTATGTTAGGAAATCTAACTTAGAAACTTCAAAGATTTGAATAGCGTGAATTTGTTTAGCAAATTGTTTGATGCTGCAAAGCTCACCGTTAGAAGTTGAATAAGTTTCTGTTGCTTGTAGTTGAAGGAGTGAATGAGATGAATTCAGAGATGTGCAATGTTTGCACGCATGTGTGCATGCATGTGTGTGTGTGTTTGTCATAGTGTCTTCCCATAAGGGACAGACATAATCTCTCTAATGCTACATCTTGTGTGTGAGAGAAGGCAAAAGAAGAAGAATTAAAAATGTTGCTAAGTATTTATAATGTTTTATGTCACATGATAGGCTCGAAACACTTAGACAGATTTTTGGTGGTAAATTAATTCTAACTGAGTGGACATAGAGGAAATTATGATATTAGCATTAATTGACCAGTCAGGAATCAGAAAAATGTCAAAGTTCTGTGATCCTCTTTCTACACAAAATTTGCAGTTTAAAGCTAGTGGTAGCAGAATATGCTAGAGTCTTCTACTGTCATACCCAAAGTACACATAGTATTTTCTGTCACCCCAAAGTATATGGAAAATTTTTAAAAAGATGAAAAATCAAAAGGATAACAATCTAGAAATTGGTATTGTTTATTCTTAAAAATAAATTATCTTGAATCTTATATAACCAATAGTGTAAGAATATAACTTTTATTCTATATGCTTTTATGAAATTTAGTAGAATGGATTTTATTTTATAAGTATAAAAAAGAAAGTAATTAAAAATTAGTTAAATGATACTTTTGGGTTGAATTCATTGCTTTTATTTTTTTTTAATTATTTTCTTGCCTGTTTGATGTCAAAGTATTTGTGTCCAATGAGGTTTTTTTCAGTTATTCTGATTTTAAAATTTATTAAACTAAAAGTATTACAAAATAAGAAGAGAATTTGATAAATGTGTTTGTTATCAGTTGTTAAAGACATTGAATTAATTATTATTACTATATAATTATTATTTCAAATTGATTCCAGTCACAGAATTATTTCTTTTTCGGTCTTTTTGTACTAAAACAAAATCTAACAAAAATGGTAAACTTTGCAATTTTAGATTCTTGTTGTGGTAAACCCTCCTACAGTAGAATGAACTCTTCCTCCTCTCATAAATACTAACTGCGAGACTTCCTAGGTTAGAGTCGTAGTAGAGTTGTGAGCAACCAAGACGCAGTGTTAACCTACCGTTCGGACCTACACCTCTATCTGCTTATTACTAACTCTCTTGCTTTGTATATATCTGTTATTTCAATACATTTGTTCAACTTACCTTCGACTTCTGTGTCTTTCTTTCTGGCCTCTAAACAGGTCACAACAATCCTTCAAACATGTTTTTATTTAATAAAAAAAAACATTTTTTTTTACGGACAGCAACAGAGCGAATTTAAAATCATACTGAAAAATTACAAGTAAATTTAGAAATAAAATAAACACTTTGTGAAGATTTTTTTCCTGTCAAATTTGAAAGTAAAAAAAAATAGAACTTACGATTACATCTGACCATTTCAACCGTAAAATGATGAGACTTTGTTGCCAGTTTAGTTCTGTACTTAAATTCATAAAGTTTAGGTACAAAATGAAGAGTTTATCTGAACAATTACCATGAAAATATTTTATGGTGTTGGGAAAGTGACTGTTGCTGAGACGCCAGGCCAGGACCAATGATATTGCTTATTCTTCTTTGGATTTTATCAAAAATCTCTAAATACAGGGTGCGATGGATAAATTGTCGTCTAAATTACACAAAAAATGAAAGCAACACTAACAACTCATTTTAACAGATATATTTACCAAAATTACACAAAAATATCTTGAAATACTAAAGAGTAAATTTATTCAATAAAATTGCCATTGGCTTCAATTATGGCCTCCAGACAACTTCAGAATCTCCTGCAACTCTTCTAGATAGTCTCTTTGTTTATGCTGTCGAATGCTACCATAATCCTTGCCTTCAGTTCATCTTTGGTGTTAGAAGGAATTTTGTTGGTCTCTTGTTTGTGTGGCATAATGCAGAGACCTATTGCCAGACACAGAGTCTTCCAGCAGCCACCCTCTTGACTCAGGGCATCACCACCTCCTCAAGACACTTCATGTAGACCTCTATGTTGAGTCTGAGGCCCTCACCAACAAATTCTTTTAGTTCTTTTCTTATCAGAATAATCAGAATGAGTTTATCGAGCTGCTGTACCTTCGTAATCACCATTAGACTCATCAAACTCTTTCTGAATCCTCTGAACCGTCCTTGGATTGACACCCAAATACTCTAAAATGTTCATATTGGAGTGTGAACAGCAAGCAGTATAGCATGCTGTTTCCAAATTTTTGATAGAGTGAATTGCATCATGGTACTCTTTTTTCTCACAGACAGTGCTCAGCTGACCCTACTATACTGTGCAGTCAATTAAATCAAAAACAAACATGCACATGTGCAAAATTAAAATATAAAATGGCAAAAATTTACCCATTGCGCCCTATATATAGCAGAAACACTGGATCATATGGGGCAGCAATATTCTAAGCATGATTGATTTATGTAGTTTAGTCCTCAAAAGAATTCAGGACTGATACATCCAAAGCAAACAAATAATCCTAATACTAAAAACATTTATTTATTGTGATGCATATCACAATTTAACACACACCAAACCAAAGATGTCTGTAAATTTCTTACCAACAAATAATTACATAAAAAGGAATAACATCTCAACTCAATATTCTGTTGTGTTTTCTGTCACATATTTTTCCTCACAATTCATTTTCAACATTAACCCACAGGATTCCTCTCCTGCAATTTGAAGCTAGATAGTCAAACTTACAGTAACTTGTTATGCTTTTTCTTTTACTACTACAACCAAAGCCCCACACTCTTAATAGTAGTAATCCCTAATTTTCAGCAGTGGTGACATACAATACTGCTTCAGTATAGATGACGAGATACACTTTTTCAAAATGTCTTTGAAAGTTTCCCCTTCAAAACCAAGAACTCTTAATTTTATTTAATATATACACACCCTACCCATTTATTCTAAGTAAGTTACATTATTTCATATTTCTGAGTATTCACTCTATTTCAAACCCTGGAATTAAAGGTGCATGCTGTGTGATTAAATCAAGATTCTTTGGGACAGACATGGATAAATCTCTAAAATAATCGCACATGGCTTGTTTGACCTGTCAAAGAGTCAAAGTCCTTAAGCAGGCTAAGGTGCAAATTCGACAATTCCAACTTCCTTCTGCTAGGTTTCAAGCTGTGCATATAGATCCTGTAGCACCTATAATACCTGCTAAGAACACAAACGACTCAAGTCCATACAAATATATCCTTACATGTATAGACAGAACTACAAAGTGGGTCGAAGCTCAACCTCTCTTGGAAATTATTACTAACTCTGTTGCAGACAATTTTATGAATACATGGATTGCACATTTTGATACACTTTTAAATATTATTACTGAGATAAACAGTTTGAAAGTGAACTATCTTTGGAATTATCCAAATAGGGTTTTGTTGACTTAGTGAAATTACCAAGACACTGTTAGGTGGCAATGTTAAACAGTTATATAAATGGGACACTTCCTGTCTCTTCCTCTTTTTTTCTTCTTTCCTTCTGTAGTGACAACACCAACATGGGACTTATCCCTAGCTTGGGAATATCTTTCACTGGGTGACTGAAATCATTCACACACACACACAAACAAACCAACAATTCCTAATAGCTTGATTTTAATGTTTTCATTCTTTTCAGCTAATTTTGCATGCATACAAGTTTATTTTATTTTTTTAATCCTTTATTAGTCATATATGAAATGCATGAAAATATCACCTTGCTGAAATTTATTCCATTTCCTTTTGTAGTGACGACTCAACGTTTACATGTGTAAATTTTGTTTGCTACTGCTTTTAGTCCAACTAGAACCACATGCCACAACTTTGAATGACAGCTTATTGCAAGCAGAACAATAGGTTAGTCAAAATAATTTATAAGACATTAAAGACAGCAGTTATGGCTTGAAAAGAATCTTGGCTTTCTGCTCTCACTGTTGTGATGTTAGGATTGTGAAGTATATCAAATAGTTAATATTACTCACCTTTTTCTGTAGCTATAGGGAGTCAGAGATACTGATTTTCCATATATTAACTGACATTTCAGATAGTGATGAATAAATTAACTATACTTTTACCAAAAAAAAAACAAAAAAAACCCCCAAAACTACAAAAGCTCATGTCAGAAATGAACATTGATCTACCTTCAAAATCACATTCCTCTAATAAACCTTTTATCCCTGACAAATTATGCATGTGTAGCAAAGTCTGATTGTGTGGTAAAACCTTTAGAAGTATCGTACTCAGATCCATATAAACTTTTGTGATGATCACCAAACTTTTTTCTCACAGTGATTAGCAGAGACCCCTTGCAGACACACATATATCTATAGATAACTTGTAAGGAAAAACAGACGAATGTTCAAAGCTTGTTTATGAAGCAATTTGATTGTTGCCTTTTGAATTTTGACCATTTCTTTTATAGTCGAGTAGTTTGAGGGGAAGACAACTATGGTTACCTTTCATCACATAACTGAAACCATACATTGAACTTTCTTCACAAGATAGTGTAGCAAACACTAAGAGATAGACAAAAATTGATACACAGAAATATGACATAAACAATATAACAGTTTGAAGTAGAAAGAAGAGTCATTAAGAATTTTTCCTGTGTCTAGTTTATTTTCTGCTTTTCAAAACTCTCTTTATAAGAAGACACTAAACTAAGTACAGAAAAATCAATTTTTGTAAAACACCTCAACAATTGCTGGAATATAAATATTTTTGGATTTACACTTTATCAGCTTTTTTCTTTTCCTTTTTCTTTGTAGACAAGTTGAGTATTTTTAGAAGGCCAAATTTTCTTCCCCACAAACTTCCACACCTTCATTTTATAAGACCATAAAATGTTTATTTAAAGTTTGAATTCTGCAAATAATAATTTATGTTGTTTATTTAATAAGTTTGTTAATGAATTTTCCTACAGTAGTAGTTATCTTTTGAGCTGTAAGTCTAATTTTTTCTCATTAAATTAAATTTACTCAAATTTAATTTACAGGAAGTTTTGTGTTTTAAGCCCATAATATATTTGTTCTCTTCAGCAAATTGCTGGTTTTTGAGACATCTTACAGCAACTTCTTCTTTAAAATAATTATAACGACACTAAAAGCTGTGTGAATGGGTTTGGCTGAAACCTCATTGATTGATTTGTTTTGTATGGCTTATCAACCCTTTTGCATGATATTCAAAGCCAGAAAATACTTTTAGATTATGAGAATTTTTTTAGAGATAATATTTATTTAGTTATACAAGTCTTATTAGTTAATCCATAGATTGGGGGAGAAATGATGGATTCATACCTTTTCCAAGGGTATTTGCCCATAAGTGAATATAATGAACCCAATGGGAATTGGAACTCAGCTCTCTGATTAATAATTCTGAGCCATTATCCAACCACCACTAATCTAAAATTACAGAACCTGGTATTCCCAAGCAGTAGCCCATCTAGGTAATAAAAAATGACCAAAATTGCTAAATCTTATCTTTGTCCTCATAAACTTTATGTCATTAGCAAGAAGAATGATTGGGAAAAATTTTTCATATAAAATTATTTTTGCACACTTCCTAGAATCAAAGAAATTTTGGTTTAAAAACTTGTTTACCCTGTGTAAACTGTAAATATAAAGTAAATATAAAATTGTGTTGGAAAAATTTTATGCAAAAAACACAATAGTTTTTTAAAACTCTTTCAAAAATAAGGTAATTATTGAATTTTGATGAAACTTTCAGAATTTATTCATTGTTCTATGAAATTATTTTTCAAATTTATTTTGTGTCACCCAAGGCTCTATTTTGGGTCTTACATTGTTTCTGATCTTTATCAATGATCTTCCTGATGTCATCAGTTCTCGACTAGGTGTTTATGCAAATGACACTACCATTTACTCCTGTCTCAATAGCAAATCTGTCAGAGCTGACAAAGTAAACAAGACAGCTGTTCTTGATAAAAACTTCCTATCAGTGGTTAACTGGGACAGAAAATGGCTTGTAAATTTGAATACCTCCAAAACAAAACTACTTTCATTTAACCACCATAGAGAACTTTTTCTGACTGCTGTGAAGAGCAGCAATCTGTGCCAGCTTGGCCTCATGATTTCAACTGATTTGAAGTGGAGGGACTACATTGAATCAATAGCTGCATCTACTGCAAGGAAAGTTGGGTCAATGTGCCATTGAACATTTAATGAATATGAAAACAAACAGGACACTTATACTTAGAATCAGGAAGAGACAATTGAAATTTCTAGGTCACAATGAGGAAAGAAGGCTTGTGATATTTGACACTCACAGAACAGAGGAAAGAAGCAAATAACCTACCTAATGAGTGTGTGTAAATGGTTGGCAGAACAGAGTTTAGGAGAGATGGCAAAAAGGCCAATCTTACTTAGAGCTTCAATAGACAGGAAGTTGTCGAGAGCCATGATCACTCATGAACTGAAGGGACATGATACATAGAAGAAGACTCAGAAACAAAAAATTTTTTTAATTTTTTTCTAGAGCATAGACAGGAAATACTGACAAGGAAGTCAGTTATTGACAGGAGTAGAAAGGAGATGTACATCTTGACAACTTTTAACCTGAGTTCATAAAAAAACAGACAGTTGTTGTTTAGAAATGACATTTCTTTTAAAAAGGCAAAAAGTAAAATATATTTAATCAAAATCCAGTTAATTAGACATAAAATTAAACTATTTTGTGAAAATTAGATTTCAAAGAGACTGAAATTATTTTAAAAAAATTTTTAAAATCAGGATTTTACTTTTGCCTTGACAAATTCATTCATCACTGTGCAATCAAAGCTTTTAAATTTAGTGACAGAAAGTAAACAAAGCCTAAAATCAGTTTAAAAATAAAGACTGAAAAATATTTTTCTTTATTTTATGATCAATTTGTAATGTTAATTTCTTACAACAATTAAAACTTTGCAAAGTGTCTTAAAATTGTTTTTCAAAAATATATGATTGTACCTAAAAATAAATAATTTAAAAAAAAAATTGTGGATAGGTGATAAGATAATTATTTTATCTTGGAACTTTGGAATAAAATGAACTTATTCAAGGGTTTAAAATGAATAATATACTTTTGTTTATTTTCTTTAAAGTGATGAGTATGTCCTTTGGTGAATGAATATTTCTCGAGACTGCTACCAATATCTGCCTTATTAACAAACTTTTTGTTATGTCAAATACATAACAAAAAGTTTGTTAATAAGGCAGATATTGGTAGCAGTCTCGAGAAATATTCATTTTGGTAGTTTGAAGTCAGACTATGATAGTGATAGTAGTAATCTCAGAAATGAAGTTAATGTCAATCTACTGTGTTTTCTTGGTCCTGAGCAGGGTGGAAGTATCACTAGCAAATGACCTCTTAACTGCTTCTGCACATGTCATGCATGGCTGATTTCAACAGGGTAGCATTCTTTTGTTCTGTCCTCCTGTTGTCTCATCTGCCTCTAGCCCATTATATATCTTTTTGACCAGGCTCGAGAATTTGGCATGAACATTGGTTTCGGCTAACATCAAAAGTCTCTTTGTGTCAGTTTTTTTGATTGGCCCAAATTATTTTATTTTCCGGTGTCCCTTCCTTTTTAATTCTTCCCAAATGAAAGTTATGTATGAAGCCTCCTTGATTTTTGGTAGTTTTCAGTCACAAATAAGTTGGCTCTGATCCTGTTGACTTCCTGCGTTTTTAGCCGGGTCCAGTCTTTTCTTCTTCATTTCATTTGAGGGTTGCCTTCTAGTTAGTTGAGAGTAGTATAGAAAGAGAAGTTTAGAGAGAATGAGAGAGAGAGAAAGAAAGAGTTAAATGTTTTAAAGGAAAGAGCAAATGCTTTATTTTCATTTTAATTCTTTTTATTTTTATTTATATATTTTATTTTTATTTTATATTTTATTGGTACTCACTACACACTGCTAAATAAACTTTATTCTCCTGTTAAATGAATTTTCACATTATATAAGCATGCTGGTACTTTTTCTGGGAAAGTAATAATATTAATATTAAGTTCAAGCTCCAGGGAGGGGCGGGGGCACCCCCCAGGTAGTATCTCTCTTCCAAGAGGAGGCTGGGGTTATTTTTCCATGGTATTTGCTGTTAATTACACTTTAAATCTTGACCTTGTGTCACATTCAGTAGCAATGCGGGTTCACTGAAAAGTACACCTAGCATTTATAGACATTTTGAATACATCCATCTTTATGCTTTTATCATGTATTTATAAATAAATGGGAAATTACATTTTTCCATTGTCTTTCTTTGAGTATTCTGAATTTTTTCATTGTAAAATTTAAAAATATTTTTTCTAGCTAGAGTAGTTACACACTTCTGAAAAAAGTGAATGTTTTTTTTATACACATCAAAATTTAAATATTCACACAAATATTTTACTTGACTCGAAAAAGAAAAAAAAATACATGCTAAGCTAAGCAATATAAAAATAATTAATATTTTTGTACATATGATAAATTAAATGTTTATACAAATATTTTGAAAAGAAATGAAAAAGAAATATTGATTTTAAATGTGATATTTACTTATTTCTTTATGCTGCAAAGGGTGCCAATCTGACCAATAAAAATAATTAATATTTTTTGTATACATGAATATTAAATTGCTTAAAATATTTGTAGTGAGTGTGAAATAATAATAACTCCACTCCCTTTACCCACTTCCTTGAAATTGATTGGTGAGCTGAAAAAAATAAGGAAAGAAATTTGTGAGCCTATGTGAAATTGTTTTGGGGCCAATGAAAACCTTGCCTTTAGAAATTAGCTGGTTCCTTGTGACTAGCGTTGAAGGATTCACCAGTGTAAAATTACTTGCCAATTATATTATCAATCTCTAACCAGCATCCAAAGAATTTTCTCTCAACAATCCAAGAAAGCTGAGTATTTCAATCTCTCTTTGTCTATCTGTCTATATCTCTGAGAGGAGGTATTGTGATTATTTACATTATTCAGATTGTTATCCTAATTTCATTGTCAGATTCACAATGTTTCGACCATTGTACATTACGGCCTTTTTCAGGTGATTGGAATTTTGAACCAAACCCTTTATTTCATCCACTGGTGTAGATTGTTCTAGTTCCACATGCCATGCCTCTTCTGGATATCTCAGTTATTTCTCTTTAACTCAACTCTCCAATTATTTTTGTTCACCACTGCTGTAACCTGGTATTGAACTCACAACTCTGGATCTAACCAACGCCTTTCTCCACTGGGTCATGTGTCTTTGAGGAAGAAGGCCAGAGCACACAACTGCCAAAACATTGTGAATATGGCAATGAAGGCGAGGATAACAGTCTAAATAATGTAAATATTCGCTTTGTCTACTTTTGAAATTATGCAAACCATATATCCCAAACTCTCTTATCTTTGTCTTAAACATATTTGAATATCATTTTGTGTCAAATCATTTAATCTATTGTATGAATATTTCCTCATCTTGACAATATCTTAAAACTATGGACTTTAAGAATTTTAATTTATTTTCCTGAAACAAGCTACTGATACTACTTCAAGCATGTAAATTCATGAATAAATTCTTTATCTTGTTTTGTTAAAATTACCTGTGTGTTTTCCTTGTCATTATCATCCTTCTTGGCATCGGTAAATCAACTGTTTGTTTTAACCTCTAAGTCCCATGCCTTATATATTTTACTCAGCTTAAAAGAAAAAGATATACAGATTGTAAACAAATCTTTATTTCTTTCTGTTAGAAAAGGTGGCAAGCTAACTAATAAAAACACTGAATATTTTGTACACATAAAATAATGAACATATTTTTGTATACTTCATACTTTATATGTTTATTTTAATACTTTATTCAGATTAAAAGAAAAAAAAAGATATATTAAGTTTATATATTTCTTGATGTTGGGAAAGGTGACAAAATCACAAGTCAGAATACTGAAAATCTTTTGCATACCTGAAAATTAAATTGTTTATAATTTGTTTAGCTTAAAAAAAGAGAAAAAAGATATATTGACTGGAAACATTATCTCTATTTCTTTGTGCTATACTGACCAATAAAAATGTTCAATATTTTTTGTACACTTGAAAATTTAAATGTTTATAGGAATATTTTGTTTGACTCCAAAGAAGAATGATATTGATTTTAAATATAATCAATTTTTTGTGTTGCAGAAACTGCTAAATGGCCCAATAACAATATGGAATATTTGGCAATAAATTTTATGCCTGCAAAAAACAATGTGTCTGTCAAAAGAATGATTTTTTCCCTTGACACCACTATTGTTTTAACTAATTTCACTCATTGGTAATGTATATTCTTTTAAAAAATGATGATTAGAATTGTAATAAAACCTAAACATATGATGAAAGGGAATTTATACATTTTCTTTGTTCTTGAGAATTTACTACAAAAATATTAAACATTATTTATTAGATTGCTTATTGGAATAGTTGGCAAAACATTGGCTAATTGCCAATTTATTTGAACATTATAAAATGGTAAATAATAAGGATTTCCTTATAGTTGGTTTTATGAAAATTTGAGAAATTATTGTTTGTATCACTTAATGTTTATATAAGACCCCCAGCTACAGAAAATCTTCTCTGAATCATAAAATAAAAAATGCAAAAAAAAAACTAAGATATTATTTAATTAGAAAGGCTTTTAATTGCTTTTATTTATAAAATATATTAGAAATATTAAAAAAAACTTATCTATAAACACAAAAAGGATCTTATAAATATATATATATATATATATATATATATATACATATATACATATATATATATATATATATATATAAGTATAAAATGGAATATGGGAACAACACACACTATCCTGATGGTGTAATTTTCACAGCATGCACATAAACTACAGGGTGAATATCATTGTAAACAAAAAATATTAAATTGCTTGGAATATTTTCTTAAATTTTTAAGATTACTGGGTAGTTAAAAAAATATATAAAAAAACATTCATATTATATTCATCAAGTAATAGTTACAGTTATTTCTCCATTAGAAAAAATTCACAAAGAAAAGTCTATCAAGAGTGTTGTCAACACCTCATAAAAACACCCTCCGCCATGTTAAAAAAATGCCTTTCTGTAATATTTTAAACTAAAAGTAATATTTGCTTCAAATCAGATTACTTAAACATTAAATCAGCTAATTTTTCTCAAATAAAGTTTCAGAAAAGTATATTTTTTCTTTGAAAGATTTTTTAATAAAGAGAATTATATTGTGTTGAATTCACTTTGAAGAAACTGAATTTAAATTGATTGGAATGAGTTTGTTTTACATCAAAGTATTTTGCTTATTGGAAATATTAAATTTAATCTATTAGCTTGAAATTAAAACTAAAATAAAAGCTTCAAGAATGATTTTTCATTTTTAAAATGAATTTTAAACCTTATGTATCACTTTTTTTAAAGGTTCCTAATTATAAACGTTTTGCCATTTTTGCCTAACTCAGCAAGTACAAACATGAAAAGGTAAATGTAATACTGATTTTCAGAGTGTAGGTTAAATGTGGCACAAGGCCGAAAGTATGGGGCATCCAGAGAGGATCAAACTCACTTTTTAGTCCTAATTGATCTAGCAACATAAGGTTGCTAACCATTACAACATAATGAAGTGCCCCAAGGCAAATGTAATGATGTAACATAGAGATGATGTCATGTTTAAACTTGTTTAAACCTTAGGCCTTGGCTACAAACTATTTTCACTTCTATTTCATTGAATCTCATTCAACATTGACAGCGACTATTTTTGCTTGGTCCCTACTGAGTATTCCAGCTTATAACAGCAACTAAAATTGTGTTTTGCCAAAAAGTGTTTAACAAAAGTAATTCAGGAAGATGACATTTCTAAGATAAGCATTATTTGTAATTATAGTACTCAGTACCAACAGATAGATCATTAATAAAATAAATTAAATCTATTCATCTACCTTTTGATTTTTTCAGTTCTGAATGTGGAATTACTTGCTGGTAAATTGGATTTATATAAGCTAACAACCTACTCTTCTATCTGCAATGTCCCTGCAATCACGGCTCTTCTTTTTAACTTGTAGTGGGTGTGTTAATTATAATGGGTAAATACTTGTTGAGAATAGGCTGTGTGATAATTAACGATTTCCACTAACATTAAATCTCTATATTCATACATAGAATAAGATACAAAACTCAACGGAATGATTTCAAACATAACAATTAGATTTATTAATGTTTGATGTACAAGCATGCGAACTGAAAAGGTAGGACAGAGTTGTGTCCCTTTGATTTGGTAATCGTTGTACCGGAGTTCATATTAAGAAGAAGTAATATTGAACTTGTAATTTAGAAGAATAAAGTTTGGAATTGTGAGTTCTAAAATTGGTAAAAGTTCAGGAGTGATTTCAGAGGTTGGTGAGTGAGTGTATTGGAGTTGTTTCGTGTTAAATAAATTTAACTTTGCAACTTCAAAAGTATGAGTGACGTGGAGTTGTTTGGCAGTTGGTTATCCGTCATGAAGCTCACTGGTAAACTTGTATTTGTGCATCATATTTATTTACATTCCTGGTCACGTGGGTGGCTCGCGAACACATTCAAGATTTTTGGCGGTATTTTGTGTTTAAACACGTGTGCGTAGGCATTGTTATTACTTTGAGATATATTGGCCAATCAGAAGCAATTATTGTAAAACTTGCATCTGGAGCCTGGATTGTGTTTAGCTTGCACCAAAATCTATAACTAACATGAAAATGTAAATTAGAAATGTTTTTAGCATTTCTTGTCCAATGAGGATGTAGTGCACTCAGTAATTGGTTCTGATCCACTGGCATATAGAGGATAAGCTCTATAAACTCTTCATAACTTTTGTCTTTTTGTCATCTTTCCCAAACTCTGCTCTGCCATCCATTCATTTAAGCTCACCAGTTAGATTATGCATTGTTTTTCTCCGTCTCTCTTACTTCGATCTGTCCTGTGAATATCAAATTTTCCAAGCTCTCTTTCTGCATTATGTGCCCAGAAATTTCAACTGTCTCTTCCTGATGTTAAATATCAGTGTCCTTTTTGTTGTCATTGTCTCTAGAAATTTTCTCACATATTTGGTCTATGGTATTTTCAGTATCTTTCAGTAGAACAACATTTCTGTTGCTTCAAGTCTCTTCTTCATCAGTGAGATGACTGTCCAGCATTCACTGCCATATAGGAGGACTGATATTACTTTGTTATAAAAAGAAAATTAAATAAGAACCCAAATTATAATTCATTCATTTAGGTTTTTATCTATTTATTTACCTAACTTGAATAATATAAACTGTAATTAAGCCATTTAGGATTTTTAAATATTTTGGAAATATAAATATAACTGAAATCCTTGACAAATATTTCAAGAAGTCAAATACATTTAATATCTAATAATGTAGAAATAAATTAAACTTTTTTTTACTAGATTAACAATTAATGTAGAGAAATGTTTGTACACATCCCTATTCAAAACAGATATATTTGTCTACATATAAAATTCACTTCAAACATTGCATTAATATCTAATTCCTGATTATAGAGAAGACTATTGGCAAACTTGGACTTTTCTGTCCACAACAAAACGGAGTGTCAAAAGGATGCTTTTTCCCTTGACACCACTATTATTTTAACTATCTTCACTCCTCAGCAATGTTTATTCTTTTAAAAAGTAATGATTAGAATTTTAATAAAACTTAGACATATGAAAGTGAATTTATACATTTTCTTTGTTCTTGAGAATTTACAACAATACTATTAAATTGTTTCTTTACAATAATAATTTTATATTTACAACATTCTAAAAACTAATACAATTAAAACTAATGCAATGCAATATTTATCATCTACCAATTCATAAAGAAATGAATATGAAAAGAATTTTTTATTTTATTCAGAGATTTATAAACATTTACTAATTAAAATATGTGAACCAACTATAACTTATTTACCATTTTAAAAATTCGAAATCAATTGGCAATTAGCTGATGTTTTGCCAACCATTTCAATAAATAGTGTAAATAAATAACACTGGGAACAATTATCCTTATCTTCATATTCACAACATTTCAGCCGTTGTACGCTCCAGCCTTTTTCAGGTGATTTCAAACCAAAATTATTTTGCCCGCCAGTGTATATTGTTCTAGTTCCACGCCTCATTCCAGATGTCTCAATTATTTCCCTTTAACTCAACTCTCCAAGTTTTTTGTTCACCACTGCTGTGGTCTGATACTGAACTCACAACTCTTTAGGTCTAGTCACTGGATTTAACCAACATCTTCATAGACTGGGCCATATGTCCTTGAATGGACAAAGTCATTTTAATCCATTTTAATATTAGTAAATTAAACTAAAAATATCATAGAATTCTAAAACTTTCTCAAGCATTCCTGTTTTATGAAGAATATTCTAGAGGGATAACTAAAATATCTCTATCTATAAAAGGCAGCATGTGTGTGTGTGTGTAACGAATGCATGGCTGCAATTTTCGACGGATTTGCACCAAAATTTACATGCACATGCTTCAAGTTAGCAGGAAGGCCAAGACCAATTTTGCATTTCCCAACTCCCATTGATAGTGGAAATAATTGATTTTTTCATGCTTCTACGGCAGTTTTCATGTAGTTTGCAGCCATTTTGTACTGGCCAGCGTGAGAGCCAACAGCTGACTGACATAAATGTTAACTAGCATGCTAGCATGCAAAAAAATCAATAGCTGCATTTGTTACAAGTGGGAAAAATTTAAATCTGCATGGAACTTTACTCCAATTGGCTCATTCGCTTGCTTAAACTCACTGTTGATTCTGATTCCGCAGAACTGGGTTGGGTGTGAAAAATTATTTGTTGTTAACATTCTTTTTTCATTCAGTTTTTCCAGTTATAAGTCCTTTTTTAAAGCTGATTGTCTTGCGTTCATTTTGTTTAGTTCTTTTTTTGTAACAGATTTAATGTTTAGTATAGAGCTTAGAAAAAATTTGCAGTGTGAGATAGGCAAGAAGTAAGGCATGTAGCAACATCAGCACGGCAAAGGGCACTCCTTTAAAGGCAAGGAAGGGCAAAAATATTTTAAGTCAAGTGATAGCGATTGCTGTATGAGTCGTACGATTTTTGAATCAAGCACGGACAATGCCGGGCCATGCTGCTAGTATGAAATATAACCAGCAAATATGCTAGAAAATCTTGTAAAAGAATTTTTGCCACAGTGAAAGCTTCATATCTGTTTTGTTTTTTATTTTAAGTCATTTCTATTGTTATAATGTAATTTTACTGTAGTTTGAACTACTTGTATTCATGAAAATTGAAAAACAATTTTAGCATATGACTTAATTTTTTACTTGTAATTTGAAAAATCTGGAAAATGGCACATGGAGTTGAAATTTGTATTCAGTACACCCAAATTACCTAGAATCAAACATCAGATATCATTCAATATAATCTGTGTTCCCCAGTGAATAAATAAATAGTGTTTATTACAGTGCTTTTTAAAACAATAAACATTGCCAAGGAATGAAGGTAATCAAAATAATAGTGGTGTCAAGGGAAAAACTGTCTTTTTCTTACTCTATTTTTTTTTTTGCAGGCAAAGTCTCAAGTTTGCCAGATTATTAATGAAAAAGTGGAAAAATACATTTTTGTGACACATTTCTTCCTTTAGGACTTCATCAGACTAAAGTGATGTTTACATTGATGTGACTACACATGTGCAGAGAAAGGGTGCTGAAATTTTAAACAGTTAAGTTAAATTTTCCTTTTAAAGTTTAAAATTTCAGTGCCCTTTCTCTTTTGTGTACATGTGTAGTCTCATCAACATAAATATCACTAGTCCAATGCAGTCCCAAAGAATGAAATGTGTCACACAAAACTTTTTTCCACTTTGTTATTGATTTTCCTCACATTGTTCTGGTATATAAAAATGTATATATCTTTTTCCCATAAAAGATCCTTTTCTTCTATATGCTGTGTCCCTTCATGACATAGGTGAATCATGGCTCTTTACAACTTCCTGTGGCTCTTAGCAGTTTTTCTCCCTTTGCTAATGCTCCCACCCCCTGTTCTGCTGTCCATTGACACAAGCTCATCAGATAAGTAGTATCCCCTTATCTCTCTCCTATGAGGATTAAGTTTTCCAAGCCACCCCCACTTCTTCATTGTGTCCAAGGAATTTCAGCTGTCTTTTCCTGATTTTGAGTAGAAGTGTTCTTTCTGTTGCCATTTTCTTTAAGACTTCTTTGTTGCTTACTTGCTTACTTGCTGCATCCATGGAATTTTCAGGATCCTTCTGTAGAACATTTCTGCTGCTTCTAGTTTTCTCCTCATCCATAGGGAGATTATCCAGCATTCACTGCCATATAAAAGGATGAATAACACATAACTCTTTTCTTTGTCTTAACATTCTTCTCTTTGTTTCTAATGAAAATTTTCCATTTCTTAGCTTTTGGAATGCTTTTCACTAATCCAATGCATGTTCGAATCTGTTACATTTTCTATCCTCTGTAAAAAATGCTTCCCAGATATTTAAACTTCTGCTTGACATTTATATCTCCACTTTATAACCTGCATCTTGAGCTTTTTCTCTTACTGATGACTATACTTTCTGCCTTCTTACAGTTGATGGTTAGTCCTTTTATCTTGCTTTCTTCTACCTTCTTGTCTATAAGCTCGTGTAGTTTTATTTCTGGGTCAGCCATCATTACAGTGCCATCTGCATATCTTATATTATGATTACACTCACCAATAATAAGTCCTGATAAGGTCACCAATTCCTTAGGATCATGTTGCTGTTGAGGTTGAATAAATCCTTGTCTCACATCTCTTTTTATTTTTGTGTAGCTACACAATTCATCTTCTATTCATATGCTAGTGGTTTGCCCCAGTATAAGTTATGGATTATTCTAACATCTTTTCCAAATAGATCTAGTTTTTCTTGCTATTCAAAAATTTACATAATAAGATAATGACATTTAAGGAATATATGACTTTGAAACTTAACCAAATTTACCATCAAGTCTCCTGAAGAGTGCACATAATTCCATAAAAATCTGTTCTCCTATGACTGTCATACCCTGAGACAGTCATAAGAGAACAGATTTATTCTATTATCCCATGTTATATATATATTTCCAATAAGACAGTAGGGCAGATTGATTTTTCATTTTCTTTAGAAAATCAACATTGCACTCATTACAAAAGCTGGGATTTGATATCATAAGTACTGACACCAAAAATTAGATTAATAGGACACATGGCACAGTGGATAAAGGTGTTTGTTAGATCCAGTGACAGGACCCAAACAGTGTGAGTTCAATACCCAGCTAAAGCAGTGGAGAACGTTCAGAGGGAAATTAACAGGAGATAACTGATAACTGACATCCATTAAAAAAACATGGCATGTGGAACGAGAATGCCCAGTGAGCAAAATAAAGGGTTAAGTTCAACATTCCAAACACCTGAAGAAGGCCAAAGTGTACAACAGCCGAAACGTAATAAATATGGCGACAAAGATGAGGACAATAGTCCAAATAATGTAGATTAATAGCTTTTACCAATTTTGGGGCATTTAATTTTAAAGACCATCTGAGAAAATCTACAGAAATATCTAATTTCTGTAGGTTTTTGCTTATGAACTGACTTCAAAATTTTACTATTTCAAGAATAAAAATAAAAAAAAATTTGATATTTTTTATATTACAATCAATGACAAAATTATTCATACACCCTTCAATTTTGAATATTTTTATCCATTTCTCAGAATCTAATGCCCCTATGATACCAGGGTTTTTTTTATATGTTAACAAGCACAAATATTGAAATAGAAAACTCAGTTTTCAGAACAATAGGTTAAATACAGCAAATTTGACAGGCAAATTATGCAAAATAGGAAAAGACAAAATTATTCATAGAGTAGAAAATATCGTTTTAAATTGATTGATTCTTGTAAGTATAAGTAATTTACATAATTATTTTATTGGTAAAGCCTTTTAGACTATTTATGCAGTAGATAATTCCAGCAAAGAACATCACGTGGTGCATAGAGTGTCACCATTGTTATTCTTAAATTAACAACACGATGGGGAAAACAAGGAGATTAGTGTTGACATGAGACAGAGAATTATTAACTTCCACAAAACCGGTTAGCTATCCCTAGATTTATGGTCTGTTATAAAGAAGTTTAAACAGTTTGGCACAACAGAGAATTTGCCTGGGTGTGGAAGAAAACCCAAATTGTTACCAAGAACGGCATGAAAACTGTGCTGCGAGGTTAATATAAACCCAAGGGTTGTTTTGAAAGACATTGCCAAAACTTTGGATGGGTATCAGCATAAGTACTTGCACAATACAATGTTGTTTAAATAGAAATGGATTGTATGGAAACCAATCATGAGAATCCCCTCTTCACAAACCATGTCACATTGCTGCTCAGTTTAATTTTGCCAAAACATTCTTCGACAAAAAAATTGCTTTTGGGAACAAGTACTATGGAGCGATGAAACAAAAATTGAGCTTTTTGGACATAATGATGTACAGAAGATTTGGTGCAAGAAAGGTGAGGTTTTCCTCCCAAAGAACACAGTAGCAACATTAAAACATGGAGGTAGCTTGATGATGTTTTGGAGTTGTTTTAGCACAAGGGGTCTAATTGCAATAAGAGGAATAATGAAATCTGCTATCAAAATTCTGGATGAAAATCTACAACTATCAGTGCAAAATCTTTATCTAGGTCAGCAATTTAATTTCCAGCAAGATAATGATCCCAAACATACATCTAAATCAGTGAATGCATGGCTTCAGAAAAAGAAGATTGCAGTTCTGCCCTGGCCTTCAATGAGTCCTGACTTGAATCATGTTGAGAATCTATGGCAAGAATTGAAAGTTCAAATAAATCATCAGTCACCAAACAATCTTTAGGAATTAAGACATGTAACCATTGAAGAAAATCCCAGAAAAGACTTGTTCAAATCTCATGAAAAAATTTTGAAAACAATTGCAGCAAATTATAAAGATCAGAGGCCATGCTATTTACTGTTAATATTGTGAAAATTGTTCAATTTTTCATACTGTACAAATAATTTTGTCTTCCTATTTTGTATAATTTACCTGTCAAATTTGTTGTACTTAACCTATTGTTCTGAAAATTGAGTCTTATATTACTTTTCTTGCGCTAATTAACATATAAATAACTGGCATCATATGGTCATTAGATTCCAAGAAATGGATAAAAATATTAAAAATTGATTGGTTTACAAATAATTTTGTCATTGACTGTAGATACATTGAATGGAAAATATATTAAAATCAGAATTCTAGTTATGAAATTGCAAAATATGCAAGCTTTTACTGTATTCAATAAGTAAAAAGTTTGTAAAAATTGTAAAAGATTACAAAAAATAATAAGATCTTACATCATTTGTTAGGTGATAATCAAAACAAAAATATATAAGTGAACATAACACCATAATACTACTAAGCATAAATTATATGATAAAATGTTTTAAATTTGCATTGTTTATTTTGAAATAACACTAAATCTAATGCACTGTATAAGTTACATCATAATATAGCTAAATTGTTCAATATAATTTCCCTCTGAATTAAATGAATGTCTTATTTGATGGCACATTGATTTAGTAATAATGTATTTGTTCCTTGCTTCTTGCCCATATACAATTTGTAAAGCTTCAGGAAATTATAAATTTTATAAAGTTGTGCTATAAAGCTTTCACTGATCACCAGAATGAAATTCCAATCTTATGATTTTGAATCTAAACCTAATCTTTAAACTTGTTTCTTCAAAAAACGTAAATAGCACAGCCACTCAAATCCGAGGATGTTAGTCTACTAGGGCGGCTAGCTAATCCCCATTGCAGACGCCTGCTCAGGCACATTTTTCTTTGTTCAACACTCATAGACCCCACTTGTGGTTTATACTGCAACTATGCTGAGTGGACCTTAGTTGCGATTTGTGGGAGAGAGTGCGTTATCTGGTGTAATTAACTGTATGAACAAGGCTAGCACACTTAAACCCTCGGTCACGATGATTTGTGACTTTGTACTAATACAATCACTGATGGCTCCCAAGGGTTCTGTCTAGCTAATTTCACTCACAAGGCTTGCATCAACCCATGGTATGGTTTTCAGGCACTTTCCAAAGGTGCTGCATGCTGAGATTGCTTCCTCCAGATCAATAGCATCAAGAAGTTACCTTCTTGATAAATTGACCATGCTGAGATTCAAACTCAAGTCTCATGGTCAGTAAGTTCTAACCACTTGACCACATGCCCATTGTTTCATGCAGCATACTTAGCATAAATTGCAAAGACAAAAACAAATTAATGATAACTAGCCAGGCCTATAGAAACGTAAGATATGTCAGTAAGTAAGTGTTATGGTCCAGGTTAGGACCAAGGAAGAACAACACGAACACAAGAGTAGAAATAACGAAGGTATATTACACAAAATAATAATACAAGATGTGGAATGTGTTAGTATGACTGCCAGTCTGGTTTGGAGGGAACTACTATCAGCTCGACTCGATTCAACCCTCTCTCTTGAGAGGTGTAGTATACATAGTGTTAGGAAGAGTTAATTCTGTAGTTATAGGTAAGGACCCATGACAGTAAGATTATCCATTATTTCAGAGCTCTTCTCTTCTCTCACCCTTTGCGTGTATCTTCTCATTCTCAACCTTATCCTTTACAATCTTTATTGACGGTCCATGTTTTTACCTACCATACATGGAGTAGTTCCATATGTAAAAATGGAATTAAGAATTCACTGATATCTTCTACTATATCCTCTCTTTTGCTTATCTTACTATTTAATGCAACACGATTTTTCACCTTTTCATCCTTACTCACTTTTCTTGTTTCTTGATTTCCAGTTAGTCAGACTGTTTTTTCTTTCTTTCATCTCCATCATTGCTGTTGTAGAGTAGTTTTCTTAGTGGAGGCTTGTATTTCACCAAGTCGGTCCTAAAAGGGACGTACAAAATTTTAGGAACTTGAAATAATAGTGAATGACGCAGCAATCTAGTTGTGGTGGTTGATACTTTAATGTCCGACATCAACTGACTCCAACTCACTGAGCCCCCTGGTGACTGCTACTACTACTCATTATCTGTGGGAGAGTCTATTAACAATAGAATAGGTATGTTCCGGCATAACAATTGCCCACTCACCAACTTCTATTTTTTTTCCTTTCACCTGGTTTTCTTTTCATTTTTTTTTCCTTCCAACATTTCCTCCTTTACACTCACATTTTCTTTTTTGCTTTTCCCCAATTCTTTCCCATTTAATATTATGTAGGCTTCATAACCAGCTCAGAAGGGATGGAGATCAATCAGGTACTAACTACACTCTGATCTTAGATAGAAATGCATAATGGTCATATATGCAATCAAGCTGAATAATAGTATAGATACTTCATCTAAGAAATTGAGATAATTGGTCATTAATATTTTGAATTGATTTTATCTGTTTTTTTATGCATTTTTCTTTTGATTGTTTTTTATGGCTTATCACCCATTTGGTAGTTATTTAAAGCCATAAAATATATTTTTAGATTGTAATAATTTTTTTGAGATAGTAATCATTTACTAATACAAGTCCTACTAGTTGACCCATAGTTTCAGGGAGAAGAAGTGGATTCATAACTTTCTCAAGGGTATTTGCATCTAAGTGAATATGAAGAATCCAACTGGAATTGGAATACGGTTCTCCAATTTCCAATTTTGAGCCATTGCCCATTACACTCCATGCATAACCAAGCTTACTACACTGGGTATTCCCAAGCAATCATCCATATAGACACTGACCAGGGTCAACATTGCTTAATTTCTGTGATCTTGCAAGAAGTGGGGCTTCAAAGTGATATGGCTGTAAGCCATTTTTTGTTAACATTTTAACACTTCAAATCATTTAATAACCTGACTGACCATTGCATTGTAGGTGTGTAATGTTAAAATTAATTTAATTGCAGGCTTCTGTTTACTGCCATTTATATTGAAATTTTTTACGTGGGGATTTATTATTAGATACTTTGTTGTCTTTACTACCATGCCTATCTTGGTTGGTCTACTTACAATGTTTTGGCTGTTGTACACATCAGCCTTCTTCAGATGCCTGTCGCCATACTTGGTAATCTTAGAATTTTGAACTAAACCCTTTATTCAATTCACAAGGGTTTAGATTGTTCACATTCCATTTTCCATGCTATGGGAATATTTCACTTCAGTTTATACTCACCAATCTTATTAATGATGACGTATACCTGAAGAAGGCTAGATGGTAGAGTGGTTGAAACTTTGAAAATTTTACTACCAAAAGAGGATATTACAAAATTTTATACTTGGCCCCACCAGCATACCATAATTAAAATAGCATACTCAGTTTCAAGGGACTATTTTTCCAGACAGCATTTTGTTAAAAGTGGGAGAGTCAGAATTAATCAGCGATGACTGCAGTGTCTCAGAAGAGAAGTGTTAAAAAAGACTAAGCAATATTTGTCTTTCATCCCATCTACATGTGTCTCCTACTTTAAACATGGCCTCATGACATATTATGTTCAGGTGGGTATGTAGATAAATACCTACATGGTTTTATACAATTAATTAATATGGGGTGAAACCTAAAAATCTGAGGAATTTGACTATGGAATACTGGACCATTGTCTTTCCAACATCTTTAAAATATTCCTTTTCGGTATGTATACTGTGGTGTCATAAAAAGTACTTCTCACAAAGGGTTAGGGCAAAAGTCTGTACTATATTCAGTTTGTCTGCTGTTCAAATCCTGAAACCTTTTGACAATAGCTTGTCTGTGTGTATGTGTGTATATATATATATATATATAATTGTGCATTTGGGCAGCAATCCCTCTTTTATGTAAGTTTCACTGAAAATGACTGATAGCGTGTGGTGGTTGAGTTTTTTTATATAATTTCTCAAGTGTTCATATAAATGTTTTCTTTTCAGGACAAATTATATAAAAATTTTCTGAATATTTTCCAAGCACTTTTGGCTAAATTTTTAGTCATTATTTCCTATAACTCTAGATACATACATAAAACAATGCATATTTTCAATTAAAAGTAAAGTAAAATTCATCCTAGATAATGGCTAAATACAATAAAAACATTAAAAAAACATCTCTTCCTGTTGAATTCAATAAAACTTGTTTGTCTGAATATTTGCACATATATATAATGCCACTTCAAGCCAAGCACGCCAGCATATTCCTGATCAGATAGAAATTGTGGCTGCATTTGCATCCTTTTTTATGGAAGAGCACACATTACTGGTGAACTGGAAGTCATCTGGGATTGGACAATAAATTGCCAAGAGGATGGAAAAAATTGTATTAGGTTGGTGCAAAAATAATATCGTTTTTTGACGTTAAAAATACGTCAAAAAACGATATTATTTTTGCACCAACCTAATAGCTAATGGAAGGTACACAAGTTGATACGCAATCAGTATTGGCTGGGTCACTATGGAGAGGGGGTATGATGTTGAAAAACCCGAAACCTCTAATGAACCTTGGCTAGAAACATCACTGATGATGTGTACTAAAGCATCCAATAGATGTATTTTATGAAATATATATATATATATATATATATATATATATATATATATACACATACATATAATCTCAAAACATAATTTATCATCTCTTGCTGCATGAAATTAGGCTTTGCTAAGAAGAGCCCATGCTTTTATCAGTTTAATAATGTTGAAAGTAAAGTCAATTTTGTGATATTTAATGTTAAGCAGGTATATGGATTTTGTAAGTAGCACAAGTAAGCTGACCACTTAGAGAATGACTTTCTTCACTGGAAATTAAAGTTTTCTTTTTCTGAAATAAATTTGTTGTAATTAACCCCAAGAAACCTACAACTGATGGGACCCAAGACTTCTTGCACAACAACGGTAACATTATCTAGTAAGTGCATTTGTTTTTTAGATGAAAAAAGTTTTTTTTGTAGTATTCTTGTTGACAGGTTTTGTTGAAAGATATGGCTCACCAAATATGATAATTCTATGAGTCTTTTGGCTGTTAGGGTGACAAGGTGCACTGTGAAGTCTGTTATCTCCATCCATCTGAGGGTGGTTTAGGAGTGCCTAGCATTGAAATTTATCAACATATGCTACACCTCAAATTTCTAGATCAAATGGTTTTGCAAATTTTTTTTAATCATTTCACCCTAAGCAAGGTGATAATACCACTAAAATGCAAGGTGTTACTGGGAGTGAAAGAGTAGAAGACCAGAACCAGTAACCCAATACTAAACAGGAAACAAGGAATAAACCTCTACTCTTGTTCAATAGATAGAGGAGGAGTGTGAACTGGGCAGTAGGCGAATCTTTCTACTCCTATTTGAGGAATGAATATAACAGCAACTTCTGGAAAGAAGACACTAAGAAAGCCTTTCCAGGCTGAGGATGAGAGGGAGGCTTGCTGTTAACCCAAACTGAATGCTCCTTCTAATGTGAGTGTTAGCTGGCTTTGACAAAGGAGGAGTATCACACTTTGCAGTTTTGGGCACATGGATTGAGGTGCCTCAATAATGATGAGGCATCATTCACTTGGCTATTGTTGCAGAATGTTCTCTGAGTCAGCAAAAAGCTTTGTGCTGCAGGGCTGAGTTACACTGGAATACAAGAGCTGAGCACTTATTTCACTGTAGCATTGTACAGCTGTTGTGCAAACTAGTTGAAGGCTACAGGGCCCACATGCTAGGTGGAATGTTTTTTGTCCTTGAATCCAGTTCTGTTTGTAGTAATATTGTGCTGCAACCGAACAAGAATAAACACGAGAATTCTTGTGCTTACTCAGTATTATGCAAGTTGTAATTTGGACAATGTGACAGAAAGAATTTTATGAAAGTGAAAAGTTCTTATCTTCTCAACTGATTCTGTGCTTTAAGAACCAGCTTAAAGTCAAAATTAATGCAGAAAGTAAGTGTCTCTCTTCAGTGAAGTTCAGTAAATTGGGGTGTGTTTTACAATTGGTTCACTTGAAAGGGGCTGATTTAGATGTGAGCTAGGAATAAGGATATTGACTCTCTGATTATACAGGTGTCACCCTTGTCTGGTGTTAGGGTAACTTATGTTGTTTTATTTTTAGTTTAGTCCTTTGACTTTAACTTAGCTAGAGTATGGAAGGGTCACTGGCCCCTTTTCTTTAGTTTAATTCCTCTTCCCCTTCCCATTAGATGACAGAGATTTCAGTTCTTTGGTAAATGTGGGATATCTTTTGTTCTGTGTGTATTTTCATAATTGTTATTGCATCTAAATGTGTGAGTGATTATATGTGTGCATGATTGAAATTATATTAATCCCACAGTATTTTTTTGTCCAGTTATTTTTTACTCTTCCAATATTAGACTGTGGGGGTTTCAACTTACTAACCTTCATTTTACTTAGTTGTGTAAATAATTTTTCTTTCATTGTAAATACACATTGGTTATAAAATTATTACCCACACTCCTACAAAAACTGTACATATGGGATTAGGTAGAACAATATGGTGTTATGGTGACTGTATTGTGCAAATGAGTTGTTTTGGTGAGAGAATCCATATTCAAATGAGTGGGTTGGTAGCTGAGTTAACAATAGGACAAGTAATGGCTAACCTTCTCCTTCTCCTCTTTTCACCCTTGTAGCTTATTTGTACTGATTTATGCAATAAATATTGGAGTTTTGGTGAGTATCAAAGCATAGTATTTCTCTATTTTCGCCTCATTTGAGATGGGAGAAAGCACCCCGTCCGCGAATTCCAACCCTGCGGCAGCACCTTCCTCATTGCACTAAGAGAGGTAGGATTGGTGTAATATTGACGTCAGTGTGACAGTGGTCATGGGCAATTTTTGACCTTGGCCCATATGCACATGGATGTGTATAGGCAACCCACATAAAAAAGACATTGTGTCACATCCTGCCTTAGTGGGGTGGTTAGGTAAAAATAACTCCTATGAGCTACAGGTGTTATCACTGGAGATGATTACAGGTGTGCGTTCTCTACCCTCATCTCTTTCAAAATATTTTCAATCTGTTTTATAATTAAAAAATAAAATTAATAACAGAATACATTAAAAACAAATAAAAATGTTGAGTGATTATATTGGCCAATAAATTTATTTAAATCATGTCAAAGCAAAATTGTAAATAATTTGGAACCGCTTTCAACGGTCGGATAACTGAAAGTTTAAATTGAAGTTTTGAAACATGATTATTTACACCAGATTTTCCTTCTTGTTCTATTATTTTTTTACTGGATATATACTTTAAATTTCAAATTAAAAAAAAAACACCGCGATAAAAATTAAAACTAGACAATAAGAAAATGATAAAAAGAACCATTTTCCTCACCCACGCCCTGTCCATACGACACTTAGAAAAAAAAGCCCTTTCAATTCGCAGGGACTGTCACTGTAGATAAAAAAAAAAATATAAGTTAATAAATAAATTGAGGTTAATTTTCACTACATTTCTTATCAAAAGTTTTTAAAAATCACTCAATTGAAGTAACGAAAGAACTTCATTTTTTTTTTATCTCGCAACAAAATATTTTAAGCAATTAATTGTATTACTTTTGTTTTTGAAGCAAAATTTTAGAATATCAAACTATTGCATAAAAACACGTCTGAATCGGTTAATTCTTAAAAAAAAAAAAATTTGTATTTATAAACATTTGCGAATAATATGACGATCCCCGGTATCACGGCTGCTCAACGTTCTGCTTTTTCCTCACTCGCTCTAAAAGTCTTTCACTCCCCTTCACTCTCAGTCTTTACATACTTTTACATCTCAATTCTCGCAGTTTCCCGAAATTTCTACCGAGAGGAAAAACCTGATGGAAAGAATGAGAAATTTCAGGACGAATTTCAGAGTAGCCAATGAAAATGCACGTTCTATTGAATTTTGGCGTATACTAGGTATTTCAGCCAATCACAAACGTTCTTACGAAGGACTGTTAGGCTATAATTTCGAGACCCTTCTTTGCCTGTGAGCCACTTAGAACGAAAACTAAAGACGGTGTGGAGCGATCCGTCTTTTGCTGGCCGATGCCGCAGCAGGTGAGTGATTATATGATGTAAATGTGAAGCTATTTTCACCGGACTAATCGTTTAAATGCACGTGTACTGAAAACGAAAAAAAAAAAAAAACTAAATAATTGTAACCGTGGACTATTCTGAAAAAAGAAAAAGTCTACAAAAGAAAGAGACCCGCGCATACACACACACATACATACACGCAAACAGTAACACACGCAACAAGAAGTTGTATCATAAAAGTAATAATATTAATAATCTTCTTCATTATCTCTTCTCTATCCGAAAACAAAGTCTTTCTTTACGGAAGATCAGACAAGGAAGAGAAATCAACGGTTGCTCGGTTAACTGACAGTTTTTCGTCTTTTCATTCTTCTACATTTCTTCATTTCCAGAAGACTTCTCTTTTTTCTTTCTTTTTTTTTTTTTTTTTTTTTACTTCGATTTAAAGCAACAAAAAGGAAAACTGAATTGAATTGAAATAGTAAATATTTTGCACAAATACGACGCCGGAATAATAAGCAAACAAATTATCACTTAATATATATAAAAACAAAACACGCAAGGAGAAAAAAAAAAAACATCCTGACTCTTGAAAATACGTGTGGTATTTATTGATAATTGACTGAAATCCCTTCTGGATTTTTCTGGGAATATTCCTTCGAAAATAAAGAGGAAGAAAAAAAAAGGGAGAAAAATCTCCGTTGTCTTTGCTAACTCCTATTTCTCATTTATCTTTTATTTTTTTTCCCCCCCTTTTCTTTGTTACCTAATCAGTCTCTCTACCTACACTGAAGATTTCTTTGTTTATTTTTTCATCAATTTTGTGGACTTCTCGTTATTGTGATCAACGAATTTAATTTAAATCGCTTCATTGATTAATAATCGTATTTCTTCAACACTGCGTCTCGTCTTTCAAAAAGAAAAAAAAAATTATTTTTTTTCTCCTCAGAAATTCAGCTTTAACAAAGAAAAAAAAACCCTTAACATTTACACACAAACTAGTGTGTATATAATTAAATATTTAGGTGATTTAATTAATCGTCCTTATCATGTCTGTGGTGGGGATCGACTTCGGAACCCAATCGTGTTATATTGCTGTGGCCAGGACGGGTGGCATCGAGACTATTGACAATGAATATAGCGATCGTTGCACCCCGAATTATGTTTCCTTCGGAGATAAGGTCCGATCTCTGGGACACTCGGCTAAGAACCAGTGTATCACGAATTTTCGAAACACCATTTTCTCCTATAAGGATCTGCTTGGCAAACTGCATTCCGACGACAGCGTTAAGTGTTTGAAACGCCGTGTACCCTACACAGTAGTAGCTGGTGAGAATGATCAGCCCCTGGTCGAAGTGAAATACCGGCAGGAGACCTACCCGTTCACCCCGGTGCAGATCGCGGCCATGATGTTAGGAAAACTAAAGGAGACTGCCGAAGCTGCTCTCAAAACCAAAGTAACCGATTGTGTCGTGTCTGTTCCGTCTTTGTATACTGATGTTCAGAGACGGGCTATGTTGGATGCCTGTCAAATGGCTAACTTGAACTGTCTTCGTTTGATGAATGACACAACAGCTGCAGCTCTTGCCTATGGAATTTACAAACAGGATCTACCCGAAGAGAACGAAAATCGCAGGGTGGTTATTTTTGTCGATATGGGTTATGCTCATTTACAAATTTCCGCGTGTGCTTTTAATAAAGGCAAACTGAAAATGTTAGGAGTATCTACAGCAGAGATTGGAGGCCGCGATTTTGATGAAGTAATCCTGAACTATTTTGTTGAGGACTTTATGCATCGCTATAAGATAGATGCTCGCTCAAACAAAAAGGCAATGATTCGCTTGATCCAAGAGTGTGAAAAACTAAAAAAGCAGTTGAGTGTCAACACTCAGCCATCACCCTTCAATTTGGAGTGCTTCATGGACGACAAGGATGTTTCTGGAAAGCTTGATCGTGCAAAATTCGAAGAGATGTGTGAGCCATTCCTGAAGAAGGCTGAAGAAACGATGAAGGACATTTTGGTCAGTTGCAACCTTCAACCCTCTGACTTGCATTCTGTAGAGATTATTGGTGGTGCCTCACGTATCCATTCCATCAAACAGTTGGTGAAAACCATCTATGAAACTGAACCAAAGACCACAATGAATGCTGATGAGGTGGTTGCCCGGGGCAGTGCTTTGCAATGTGCCATCTTATCACCAACTTTCCGTGTCAGGGACTTCAGTATTATTGATTGCCAGCCATACAGCATCACTGCATCTTGGGATGCAGATGATGATGAAAATTCTAAATTGGAAGTTTTCCCAAAATTTCATGTTGTCCCATTTGCCAAAATGCTTACTTTCTACCGCAAAGAACCATTCCAACTGAGAGCAAGTTACTCTCCTTCGGAGCAGGTCCTTGAAGCCCACAGACATATTGGCTCTTTCAATATTGATAAAGTAGTACCACAAGCCAGTGGAGAAAAGTCTAAGCTTAAAATCAAGTTAAGAGTTAATATACATGGCATTTTGTCAGTTGTCTCTGCAACCATGGTTGAGAAAGTGGAAGGTGGTGAAGAAACAGAAGAGATGGATGTTGAGAATGCTGAAGAGATTGTTAATAATGAAAAGAATACTAATGAAACCAATCCAGCAGAAAAGAATGAAGAAGATGTCCAAATGAATTGTAGTACAGAAAAAGAAGCTCCAAAAGAAAATGGTGATGTTAAACAAGACTCTCCCAATGAAGAAAAGAAGGTAGAAACTCAAACAAATGTTAAGAAAAGCAAAAAGGTAAAAATGGTGGACCTACCAATTGAACCCGTTGTTCCACAATTATCAAAAGAGGAACTAAATTTCTATATTGAGAGAGAAAATCAAATGAAATTTCAGGATAAACTTGAAAATGACCGTGCAGATGCCAAAAATGCTGTTGAAGAATATGTATATGAAATCCGTGAAAAGATTTATGGCCCTCTAGAAAAATTTATCAAGGAGGAAGATCGTTCTGTGCTGAGCAAAATGTTAGATGATACAGAAAATTGGCTCTATGAGGAAGGTGAAGATGAAAAGAAAGAAGTATACATTGACAAACTTGCTGAATTAAAAAAGATGGGGCAACCAGTCATAAACAGATACAGGGAAGCTGAAGAACGACCCCAAGCTTTCAGTGAACTTGGCAGCACTTTGCAAAGTGTGCACAAAGCTCTTGAATTGTATGCTAACAAGGATGAAAAATATGATCACCTTCTACAGTCTGACATTGAAATTGTTGAGAAGGATTGGAAAGAGAAACTTGAGTGGTTTGAATTACATCAGAACTTACAGAACCAAATGAGCCCAGATGTGGACCCTGTAGTCACAGTAATACAGATTCGCACACAAAAACAATCTCTTGAAAATACCTGTTATCCCATTTTGAACAAGCCGAAACCCAAGGTAGAGCCTCCAGCACCTGCTGCTGAGCCTTCTACTGCTAATCCGGACCCTACTCCTGACTCTGCTGCTTCAACGGCAACAGAAGACAATGTGGAGAACCAGGAGGTTAAACCCGAAACCACTCAGTCTGCTGATAGTTCTAAAACAGAAGAGAAAATGGATGTTGATTAGAGAGGAAAAAAAATATGCACACACACACACACACACATACACATGCACACACGTACACGCACATACACTTGCTTAAAAAATAGTATAAAAATAAATGAGTTTTGTAAATGGAAGAAAAGTCAACAGAATGGAAATTTACCAGCAAAATATTTTCTTCCATTTTCATTCTGACCAGATGTTATTGGTTTTGTAAGGGAAAATTTCCAAGGAAAAAAAAAAGTTCCAGCCAAGGATGGACACTTGTTGAAAGTAAGAAATATCAGACACTTTTGACTCATTTGCTGCAATGTAATACAGTTTGCAAACTATTTCATTTCCATGTTGTAAATCTGTGAATGAAAGTATTTGTATGCAGCCTGACCATTTTTGTTATCACTCTGTTGTCGTTCTTCATCTGTTTTTACTATTACTAACCACTTGAAACAAAAAGGGAAAGATTGGAATCTGGCCAAAAGCTGTAACATTCTGATCTTAGTATAATAAAAATCAAAATAAAATAATTTTGTTTATTTTAGTTTTTATTGTGGGTTTTCTGGATTACTGAACTCCTATACAGCCTCCAGTTGACTTTATACCTTAAAAACTGAAAAGATGCTTAATCTCTGAACTTGAAGTTGAACTCGGTTCAGCCCCCGCCCTGCAAAGAAAACCTTCTTCCATTTCTTTCCTTCCTTGTTTGCTTACCAGAAAATATAATTTTTTAATGTATTTGTTTGCAATGTTCAAGTTAGCAAATCTTGTTATTTGTTTTGGCTTAGGTTTGCTTTACCATAAATATCTTCCCTCTTAAACTATCTAACCTTATTACAACCCGCTGTATATTGACAGTAATAAACACCTAACAATACTATTTAAATTTATTATTGATATGAATAATAAATCTCTAACTCCATTCAACATTATCTTTGTCTCTGTGCTCCTGTCTATTTTAATACTTAGTTTAACTTTTTTTTTTTTTTTTTTATTAGGATTATGAACAATGTTTTTAAGTTTTGTATTTCAGACATGTGCAATCGAATCGATCTGTGAGATTTTATGCATTTTCTTTAAGGTTTTATTAATTTTCCAGTTGCCTTTCACCATCGAACCAAGGGCAGGTAACTCATTGGTGCTGACCACGAGTCTTCACGAGACTAAGAAAGCGTAAAATAAAATTCTTTTGCATGTGATAAGAATTTTAGAAATTGGTTAATTAAAAATTAAAATTTCCTCTTAATGTTCGATCGATCAAAGTATGGCTTTAAGTAAAGTCTATTTACAAACTATAATCATTCCATATGAGTCGTGTACAATCCTTCCCACCACCCTTCAGAAGGATTTGATAACTTCAGTTTAATCTTTGGTCATCGCATATGCTCGCATCGATTTTGTGAAGTCTATATGATGGCATTGGAAAACCTTGTGTGTGTGTGTGTGTGTGTGTATATATATATATATATATATATATATATATATATATATATATATATATATATATATAATAAAAAAAAAATGAAGTCTGTAAAAACAATCAATTTCTCTTTCCTAATTTAAAAACAAAAAATCTTGATCGAATATAGTCTAGAGTTGGAATTGTCCAAAAGGTCTGACAAGTGTCATTAATTTTTTTTAAATCGTATGTTTTTGGTTGGGGATGCTACTGCTTTTTGTTAGGTAACTATCTTATATAGTTGATGAATATCATTTTTGTCTCGTTAAAATTCTACTTTTTTTTTTTTTTTTTTTTTTATTCTAAGACTAAGAGAACTCTGTTTAGTTTAAGTTTTAATTTATTTGTCTTTATTTTATAAGTTTTGTTTTGTTACTTTGCTGAGGATAAATTGTCTTGACAGGGCTAAGTATTTTATGAGTCCATCACGTTTATTTTGGCTGGGGGGAGCTGACTGGAATTTTAATGTTGCCAAGTAGACCTAAATGAGTTTTTACGGAATGTAAGTAATCCGTGTCGATCCTGATTTTTATAATTTATTTATTTTTCAGAAATACTTAAAACATTTTGAAATATCCACATAGTTTGTTTTTTTTTTTTTTTTTTTTTTTTTTTTTTTTCAATCCTTCATGGTCTTTTAATTTTTCCTTTTTAGGACTTTATAATAATGGTGCCAATCAGATATAAAGTAAAAACCAATGTTTTAAATGTTAGTGTTTGCTAGACTTGGAATGTTAGAGGACAAATATCAAGTGTGGCAGTTTGAATAGAAACTCCTTGATGAAAATGTACACTAGACATGTATTTTGGTAAAATTATAGCTTTCAAAAAATGCTTAAAATTGTTAACAGGTATATAAAGTATTGAGATTCTTTGAGAATTTATTTCAGTTCATTCTTGACATAAGTCTATTGCAGGCATGTCAAAAATGTCTTTACTTTGTAAGATATCCATTCTAATTTTGATTGTGGGAAAGTGAAGATTTGTATAAATACATATGAAATGACATTTGATAATTTTTTTTATTTTTATTTTTTATGATAGTGAATGGTACTAATAACTGCGTTTGAGTGACTGAACTTGCTTTAAATTATAATATTGACATGGCAGATTGAGCATATGTGTGCATTAGTGCCTGCATGTTTTTTATGCTTGATAAATTTGAATCTTAAATTGACTTAATTTTTTTTTTTTTTTTTTTTTTTTTTAATAACCTAAAGTCTCCAGTAAAGAAGTTAATTGGTGACAGTTCACTAGACTTCTTCATTGATGCAATAACTAGAGGAAGGTTTGGTTTTGTATCTTGAATTATTTTTTGCCATTAGCCTGAGACTATTTTTTTGTTTAGGCTTATTGCTGTTGTACTATTCTCATATGAAAGAATAAATTCTTGATTAATTGAATAGCACGCTAAAACCACAAGAGTGTGCAAGAACTAATGTACTGTTTGAAAATATCTTCTGGTTTTGTACTTGTCTGATGTTTAATCAACTTATTTGACTCACCAACAAGAATCGAACCTGTTAGACAATGCAATTTTTCTATGAAATTTACTGGTTGGCAAATGTAATTAATACTGTTTAATTAAAACAGGGCATTTACTCAAATAAGTTGTATCCATAAAAATATAAGCAAAAAATATATTAAAATATTTGTCATATTTAATCTATAGTGTGTGTATAATGGCTTGGATTGAGGAATTGGAAAGCTGAGTTTGAATTTCAGTCGAAGGGTAAATAGCAGGACAGACTGGGTTTTATAGCCTTGGGTGTCAACCGGCCTAGGAGAATGGCAGTTTTGAATTCAAGACTTGTGGAGCGTTGTTTGGGGACCTTGCACCAAGTTTTATGTATTCAGCTCTTCAAAAAGTGTGGTTGGTTCTGCACAAAGCCTTCATCACTATAATCAGATCCTATGTGTAGGTGTGTGTCTGTCAGTTCCTAGGAACTGAATTGCTTAACCCTCATATGTCGAATATCACTGGCGAGTCCAGCATATATATCTATATGCTTTGGTGGAAATAAAACTGTTCTCAATGCAAAATAACAACTGTTAAGTAGGTATTAATAAATATACATAATACACTTACTTAATTTTAATAAAATCAGGACTCCTTGGAGAATTTAATTCATCAATTTGTCAAACTTTATTGAAAATCTGCTCTGAATTGTAAAATAAAAAATACAATAAAACTGACATTATTTAATTAGAAAAGCTACTTGCTTTTATAAATAAGATGTTAAGGATACTATTGTCTTAAAATTTTGTTTTCAATGAGTCATGAATTTTTGCAAGAATTTTTTTTTTTTTTTTTTTTTTTTTTTTTTTTTTAGAATTTTGGTTTCACTCTTTTTAGACAATATTTACTAAGCATAAATGAAAAAACTTAATACAAATCATCAAACCAATACTTTTAAAAGAATTTTTTGTTTTATTTTTTATTTATGCATAAATGTGCTGATTTTTGTAGATATGGATGATCATACACAACATTATCAGAAAATAATAGTGATAACTACGGTAAGTTTAAAACCAGAAAGTATCTAACGGTCAATAAAAATTACATAATGAAAACTATTTTCTTAGTTGTAAAATTACTGCGTACTTAAAAGTTATATATAAAAGGCACTTATATTCAATTTTATTTATTTATTTTTTAAATGGAGGATTACATTGTGATGAAAGACTACAAAAAAGTGTGCTAAACAGCTATTTTAGCAAAAAAAAAATAGCTACTCCTTCCAGTAAATTTAGTTTTTGAAATACAGCAAAGTATTTTGCTTATTGTAAAGACTGTTGGATCCATTGCTAGGTCAGCTGCTGAGAAATTTGGTTCACTATGTCGACTGATACAATTTTTCTCCCCAGAATCTATCTTACATATCTATAAGTCTACTATTTGTGCATGCTTAGAATATTGATGCTATATATGGTCCAGTGCCCCTGTTATTTATCTTGGCCTTGATAAGATCCAAAAAATAATCTGCGATATTATTGATCGATCTGGTGGCTCAGTTCCAGTCATTTTCCCACTACTGTAAGGTTGCCTCTTTGTCTTTTCTGTAAGTACTTTCAAGGTAATTGTTTGAATGAGCTCTTCACTATGGTACTTATCTAAGTTTTTGAATTTAAGCACAGCACAAGACTGGCAGTGAGACCCCCATCAATTTGTAGTTGAGCTGGCTAGATGTAGCCATAAATTCTATGCTAACAGTTTCTTCTTTTGCACTTCTAGCTTGTAGAACTTCTGTCCAGCTCCATGCTTTCTAGCCAACTTTAATCTTCAGATTTAAATGCAATGTCAGTTGCTATTTACTCTACTGATTATTCTTTTCTCTCCCTGCTCATTAATGTTTCTGTTCCTAATTCTTCCACGCCCTGTAATACCTTATCTTTTCGTGGCATTACTGCCTTTCTTGTGGTGATTTCAATAAAAAATAAACCACTAGTGCAAGGAAGATAATTTTGGATGGTAAAATGTTCATTGATCCAAATGACTGAATGTGGTTGTAGTGCTGCTGACTATATAATCACTTCCCTCCACATATCTGGTTTGTTGGTGAAAGCTGGAGAAGTATGCATTCATGTGTAGCATGTCTTGGTCAAGTAGACCTGGCAAAGCTCATTCCTCTCCAGGTCAAACGATAATTGTTGTTCTCAAACTTGAAGGGTTGCCTTGGTCACAGGTGTGTAACCATTGATGCCATCAGGTAAACTCTCTCCTTTTGCCATTTGCTTTAGTCTAGGAAGCCCTCTCCCCTGCAATGCTGTCTCCTTGTGCTAAATGGTCATTGACTTGACAAGAAGGTTCATCTGCTTTTTTTTTTTCTTTAATCCTGCTGAATGTCTAGCCAATCTCCTTACTAGGAAAGCCTGGAGAGGCAAGTGGCTTAGTTGCAGATGAACTGAACATACAGCAAGTAGTACTGTATTACATGGTGCCAGTAGCACTTGTATGTATGCATGTAATTTTCGGTTTATAACTTATTTTTTATGGATACACTTAAGTAAATGCTCTATAACTATTCAGCCACAGAAAAAAAGCATTAATTCGAGCTTTGCTTAACTGTAAGTTGTCTGTGACTGAACCAGGTTTAATGGAGGTTCCTCATAGGATGCAGTTTTGATTCCTGTCAGAATGCATATTTTCTGAAAAACAACACATACATTTTTGCAGTTAGTTATCAGGTATACCTCTTGCATTTAAATGATAGAAAGTTTTTATATATATATATATATATATATATATATATATGACGTTTTGTCACTTCAATATAGTGGTTAGCAAGCTTGTTTTGCAAGATCAATTGTGACTAAAATTGTTTGAATGTCAAATAGGAAATAATCAGTAATACAGAATGAATAGTAAAAATAAACAATACAAACTTAATGTTAGGATTTACAGTGCCAACAAATTGTTACAAACTTAAAATCTGTAGCATATTATATAAGGCTTTATAAGAATGAACTTTAAAAATTTGCAGGTATCACATGAATAAATTCTTTAAAGCTTAGATACCAAATGTTAAAATATTTGCTTACAAATCTAAGATCATAGACTTTATACTTGTAAATTATTTTTATTACGCATTTCTCTTTTTAGAGTTATTTTTGTACCAAATAAAAGTATTTGAAATTGGCAAGTAGCTGTGGCAAATCATTTCAATCATCAGTTAAGATTTCTCTTGAAATTCTGCATTAATGGTTATAAAGTCAAAAATAGTTGTAAGCAAAAGTGAAAAAATATTTTGTTAGTCTGGGAATTGAAACCTGTGAATTTGTGGTAATGGCTTATTTATTTCTTTCATTTGTTTGAAATTCATTTGCAGTAATCAGGTAAAGGACTCTGGCACCTCAAATTTTTAAAGATGTTAAAATCCATATTTATATTGGATTACATATTTTCAATATAAATTATACCTTTTTATAGAAGATGTTAAGATGCAGAAGATACTTAAAGAATTGTTTTATAGTATAATGAATGAAAGTTGAAAGAATTGTTCTCTTGTAGCACTGTTTTACAGTAGTCCACCGCTATTAGGCAAATTAGTTTACCACAGTACCTGGTGTATTGCGGATGGGTGGTGGACCTAAAGATTTTGCTCTTATACCCTCAATATCGCTCACTTTTTTTTTTTTTTTTTTTTTTTTTTTAGAAATTCTACCCTATTTTACCAATTTCTGGTCCATCTTCATGATAGACAGAACAAATGGCGATCATCAGATTGGTCCTAATTTGTTTTAACAATTACACCCCTTTTTCATACCTCCTACCTTGATTCTGATAATCAAACAGCCCAAATTTTGCAAAATTGTAACACCTCAGCCATTTTACACCTAATCCAATTATATTGGACTAATTAACAGGAATTCAATCACTGCAATCAAATACCACAGTTGGTGGGTATAAATAGGAGTACTTTTCTCTGGTTGATCATGTTCATTTTGTCTTGAGCCCCACGCTAAGTATCTTTTAAAAAAAAAAAAAAAAAAAATTCCCGAACAGTTATCTTTGTGTAAATTTACATGCTTGATTAAAAAATAACTACCTTTTTTGAGTTATTGACAATAAAAGTTTGGAATCATTCGTGTCGTGGCAGCCATTACTGGTGTTTGCATATATTTGCTACAAAACAGACATTCACATGTCTTGATATTTGTGCATGCACTAATGCAAACAATGCCAATAATGGTTGCCATGCCATAGCCAACAATGACATGAATGAGTCTGAACTTTTATTGTCAATAACTCCAAAACTAAATTTTATAAAAACTTCTTTATTTTCAAATTAGGCATGTAAATTTATAATAAAAAATAACTGTTTGGGAAATTTTTATTACATACTTTGCATGTGGCTTAAGCAGATTACCCAAAACTTCTTATTGAATCATTGGCATAAATTAGTATAATTTTTTTGAGGTTCTTTTTGAGCCATTATCTATGGTATATATTGCCAAAAAAGGCCCCAAAATCAGGTAGGTGTTCAACCTCCTATTATTGCCTGCACCCCGTCCATAGCTATAACGATTCACTTGCAGCGCAGGTCAGCCATCTTGGACCCCAAGGCCTGTGCTATAACAGTGGACTACTGTATTGAAATGTTTTAACTGTTGGCAGGTGTGCATAGAAATGTAGATGAGAAATTATTTGGGTTATTTCAGTTGATTTTTGTGTTTGGGGTAGCTGATTTTTAGAAAATTAAAGTAATGACCCCTCCCCTTTTTCTCTTGCATGTAATATTTTTAAAACGTTTTTGTTATCACTATGATTTTGCACAATCCATATGGATATGTCCTTTTAATTATAGTATGTTTGAAGTCAGTTCTTTGCAATATTAATCCAAGGTTTTAAAAAAGTGATGTTTATAAATAAGCAAGAATTCACCTGGGTCACAGCACCTTGATGAGTCATACCATTAGTAAGTAGCATATTTAGCAGGTCGACATGTCTGATACTATCTTGTTTGTTACAGAGTATTGATGGTTTATTGAAGATATAATGATACTAATTGATGGTTTGTTAATGACCATATTATGGTATCAAGACGTGTGAATAGTTTTGATTTTCAGTGCAAAAATGCAGAACTTTTCTGATTTAACAAAAAAATCATCAGTGCCATATTTGATCTCATGAGTTGCTACTATGCTCACTAGCTTTGATGTAGATATTCACTTGAAGGAATCTAAAGATGTTCAAGTAATGAGCCACAGAAATTCTCTATGAAAGAATTTCAAGATTTCAGAAGAGACCTTGGTGTCTCTGAGATGCTTCTAATTTTGAAAGTGGTGGTGGGGAATTAATATTATAGGAACAATTTTCTGTTAATTTTCTGTTGATAGTGCAAATATTTTTCTTGATTTCAGTATCTCTTAATAAAGATGAAACCTTGGTTTATTAGATTTAAACCCCCCCCCCAAAAAAAAATTTGGCAAAGCTTCCATCCTTCTGCTGTTCTTTGTATTTGAAAGGGACATACCAGAAATGTTAAAAGAAAAAAATTGCAATGACTCATGTAGAAATCTGGAGGTTAAGCAGTAAGAATAAAAATAAGATAAAATTCACATGTTTTCTCTGAGTGGGACTGCAAAACCAATGATTTACATAGGGTTCAGAATTAAAGTAAATAGAAGTAAACTGAAAGAAGACTTTTTTTTTTTTTTTTTTTTTTACTGGACTTGATAGAGAATAACTTTCTCTTGCAGAATGTGATGAATGACCTGGAGTAAGAAAGCTTATTGAAAGAAGTAATTTCTAAATTCTTTGGTTAATAAGAATCTAGATTAGAACTTCAGAGAAATAGGAGTTAATCAAGCTTAAGGGTTTTATGGGTTGCAACAGGAGTCCAAGTTTACTTTTGGGATTTATATTTGGAATTTTCTTTCAAGATCTTGGAGTAATGAGTGAAGAATAGGATGAATGATTTCATGAGGCAATCAAATTGAAAACTGTTTCAGGAATGGTGGCAAATCATTATTATGGCAGAATACTGCTGGATGATTTGTAGGTGTACAAGAAAAAAAAATCAAAAGGCTATCTACCAAACAAAATATTTAAGGAAGGAAAAAAAAAAAAAAAAAACAAACTTATTTACAAAATCCAAAGAAATTTCATGTAAATAATGGCATACACAGTTGTTTGCAAATTTATGTTGGGAAAATAGCATTGTAAAAGTAGTTTTAAAATGTTATCTAGATCCACTGAAATTTATTTGTTATATTTTAAAGTTATTAATTTTGTATGAAAATTTAAAATGTGTTGGTAGTGTAACATTTATTGGTGTGAACTTGTGGGCAGAATTCGAATTCTTGCCTCGTTTTCTTTGTTCATTTTTGTAAAAATGCTTTGGGAATGGCATGAATCCATATCTTCTCTTCCCATCCATGGGTTAAATAGTGGACTGATTTTTCTAAACCATGGATGATATCCCGTCAAAACTATGTAGTAGTTGATTGGAAATCACTCTTTGCCAAGGTGTCCTAGTAATTCAAAGGAATCTTGATGATCATTATCACCTGTACACTGAAGGGATAGAGCATTAAAAAAAAAAAAAAAAAAAAAAATTCTGAATGTCTCTTAAATTATATATATATATATATATATATATATATATATATATAAAAAGCAATTTTTAATGAATAGTTTTGTAGATTTGCCTTTGGGGACTTGATTATATACAATTGTCAATTCTTTGCATGTGTTTTGCTTTGTTTTTTAAATTCATTTTATTTATTTTTTAAGGAAATTAAAAATTAGAATTTTTAAATCATTTTTGTTTATAATTTTGGTCATTTGGTTAGGCTAGTTTTGAATGATACATGCTATGTATATGTAAAAAAAAAAAAAAATTATCTTCAGAAAGCAAGACAGTTTTAACAATGTTGTCAGATATTTTTTTCTCTGAAAGTGGAAAGATATTCATATTAAAATTATATCTTGGACAAATATTCATGTGTGGATATTTTCATTTTATAAGTTTTTTTTTTTTTTTTTTTGAGGAGGTGTTAATGTACTTGGTTCAATGTAAGCCTCTGTTGGGAAAACTTTGATTACTATGGCAAATTTGAATTGTGTAATATTTTATTTTTTTATTTATTTATTTATTTTTTATTTTTTTATTCAATTTAAAAAAAAATCTTGTTGAAATAACTTTCAGCTGTTTCTATTTTTAAACAGCAGTTCTCTCATTTGACTTTCAAATCTTCCATGATTACATAATCTATTAACTTTTTTTTTTTTCTTTTTACAAAAAAGAAACCTGGATAAAGGCACCTTTCCCCTATATCTGACTTGGTCTTGGTTAGGCTTCTATAAGCCTTGTAATTCTTTTTGCTTATATATTTCAAGACATTTTTATGTTTATACATTCTTCTTATAGATACAAATATTTAAGTAAATGCTCTGTTTATAATAAACAGTATTAAACAACATTTACAGGCCTGAATGTCAGAAATTTTCACAGAAAATATTTGTTCTCCGACAGGATTCAAACCTGCATCCTATACGAAACCGTCATTTAGCTTGATGTGCCTTTACCGATTAGGCCACAGAGGCATGTTCAATTAGCAAGGTTGAATTTACTATATTTGAACTTCAATCTTCTATGAGTCTCTCACATACATTCATATCTGCTAATGGCATATCGAATGTTAACAAGTGACGTCACACATTATGAAATGGACAAAGTCCGACAATTATTTGAAGACATTTTTATGTCTATACATTCTTTTTATAGAGACAAATATTTAAGTAGATGCTTTGTTTATAATAAACAGAGCATTTACTTAAATATTTGTATCTATAAAAAGAATGTATAAACATAAAAATGTCTTAATAATTGTCTTTGTCCATTTCATATTATATATTTCACTTTTTATCACATTAGTATATATCTTAGCCATATCTTATTTACTTAGCTTTGCTTCATCTGCTATGGATAGAAGTGGGCAAATGAAATAAAGAATTCCAAACAAATTTCAAATCAGCATTCACAATCCTGGCTTTCTTATGGCTCAACTACTGATCTTTAGTGCTGATGGGTGAAGACAAAGCAGGTCCCTAAAACTATTGACATTAGTGCTTATTTTTCTTCTCTTTATATACCCTCTTTAAATACATGCCAACATAGAGACTTAGAAATCAGCAAACTCACTCGTACATTAGAATTAATTTGAATATATTTTCATCAATTGGCATTAATGTGTAAGTTTTAAATAAACATGTAATTGTATTTCAAAGTTCAGCAAAGCATGCATTTATAAAATCTTTCTGAGTCTTGAACTTTATTCACTGCCATAATCAGTTGGCTATTGAGAGAGTTGTTAGCTTGTAATTCTCAACTGTAACAATTGGAGATAGCTTTAGTCCAGTTACTTTCTATTCCTGTTTTGCAAACAGTGCCATTACTAGCTATGTTGGTATCTTTGTAGTTGAAGATTGTGTGATTCATCTGGCCTGATTACCTATCTCAGCTGCTTATCAAGGTCTGGGTAATGATCGACAACACCTTTCATCAGACAGGTCATGCTTTTGGATTTAGTGCACACTTCAAAGTACAACTTGGTTCCAACTAGTGACGGTAAATCTTATAGAATTTAACAATCACTTGAAACTAACCTTTCTTGCAGGTTCTGTCCAGTAGATATTTGTCTCTAAAATTTTTGTAGTTTAGGTGAAACTTAATCAAAAGCTCAGATCTAGTTTGGTGAAGGTCTTTAATAAACTTTTAAACTTTTTTTTTTTTTTTTTTTTTTTTCTTAGTTTTGATTTGAAGATTTGTTACACAATATTACTTTTTGATTTTGTTTTTTTAATTTTATTTTATTTATTTTTTGAGGGGGGGGGGTATTAATTTAGAAGTAGGTGCTAGAAAGTCTTCGGCCTGATCAAGAAGCTCTCACCGCCTAAAAAATTCTTGTTTGGTCATTTAGTTATATTTTTGGAATTAAATTGGCCAAGAACTTTTCCGCATAATCTCATAAATGTTAGCCATATTATCATGAGTTATATAAATTATAAAATTTTGTGTATATTTTAGTAAATTGATAAATTAATCCTCAATTTTATAAAATTTGAATTGCTGTTTTTTATGGGAGTAGAAACTATTGATTCTCTTTGCTTGTCAGTAAAAGCATTGAGCTCAACAAGTGTATTGATTTGAGTAAATTGAAAAGGAAAATAATTAGATTTCAGAAATATATTTGTATTTTTATTTGTTCAAAAAAGTAGTAAGCCAGATAATTTTTGAATTTTTACTTAATTTTTATGTGGAAATGAATATTTTTGGGTGGTGATTTTAGCCATCAACTTAAAAGAAGTGTTGGACTTGATACTAACATGAAGTTTGCACTGTTTTCACAGAATTCCATTTTTAGCTGTTTGTACATGTTTATAAAAGGAACTGATAAAATCCATACCACATTTAATTTTGGGAATTTAGCCCATTTGTTGCACTCAGTGGTTGGTTTTGTCTTTCGCTGTAGAAGTGTCATTTGCTTGTGAGAGTACAGGGTGCGATGGATAAATTGTCATCTAAATTACGCAAAAATGAAAATAAGATATTTCATTTTAAGACATTTACCAAAATGAAACAAAAATATCTTGAAATACTAAAGAGTAAATTTATTCAGTAAAATTTCCATTGGTATCAACCATGACAAGTTATTTAAGTTGGTGAATGCTGCCATAATCCTTGCCTTCACTTTGATGTTAGGAGCTTTGTTGGTTTCTAGTTCAACTTTGTCCTACACATAATAATCAAGAGGGTTGCAGTCTGAGGAGCTAGGTGACCAGATGTACAGGGTGATGTAGTTGCAGAAATTGTATGACTGCCATGAATGGGTCCTCCTGCTTGTGTGGCATGGTGCAGACACAGTCTTCCAGCAGCCACCTTCTTGACCCAGGGAGGGCACTACCTCCTCAAGGCACTTGTGGGTCTTCCTGTGGGAAAATGAATGACAGCATAATGTTGCCATCACTAGTGATCACTCCAAATACCTTTTGTAATTACTATAGACTCCTCCAACTCTTTCTGAATCCTCTGTACTGTCCTCAGATTTGACAACCAAATATTCTAAAATGTTTGTATTGGAGCTTCCGGCATGAATGCCAAGCAGTAAAGCATGCTGTTTACAAATTTCTGATGAAGTGAATTGCATCATGGTGTTCTTTTTCTTACAGATGGTGCCCAACTAATACTATACTGTACAGTTGACAAAACCCAGAACCAACATGCATGTGTGAAATTAAAAAAATAAAATGGTGGCAATTTACTCATTGCACCCTGTATATGTGCGAAAAGTTTTTTTTTTTTTTTCTTGTTTAATTGAAGTAACTGTTTGAAGTTGTGGATATTATAAGTCCAGCAATAACAAGGCTTTAGACAAAAGCTAGATATATGGTCTTGTAAGAAAGAATTGCTGTGTTGAAACCTGGAGGAAATTTCAAGTCTCTGTATAAATTTACTTGTCTTTACCACCAATGGAAGTTGTCCAGCAGGTCTGGGATAACTTCTTTTTTTTTTTTTTTTTTTTTTTTTATGGTTCAGTAAATTTGCTAAATATTAGGTTTGCAGTAATTGCAACAAACTGGTTACATTTATAAAAAAAACAAAACAAACTTTGATCGAAACGTAATTCTAACTAGGTATTTTTTTGACATTAACATTGAATTGAAAACAGTGTGTAAAGACATAATATATTTTATTATCAGACACTCACTAAAAACTTTGAAGTAATGAGGCCTGAACAATTATTCAAATAAATGAGTGCAAGGCAGCTTTTAAGTTTCTTGGCACTCATGCAGGTGTAATGTGCTATTCCAGGCCTTTTCTCATTAAGGTCTCTATTTATGTTAAAGTGAATCATGATCAACCATTATTAATTTTCAAGGAGTATTTCTTTGATCTTTATTTTAGTTGCTTTTCACTGCAATTATTCTGATGGCTTGAATAATTACAGTGAAAGCAAACATACAAAAATTAATGGTCATCTGACCTAGTATCAGAACTTGGAAGTTGTATAATTTCATATATTCTTTGGGCTTTTTCATTTTGGTTTATTTTCTCCTTTAATGAGCTGATCAATTTACAGTTGAGCTGGCTAGATGTAACCATAAATTCTATGATAACAGTTTCTTTTCTCGTACTTTTTGCTTGTAGAACTCCCTTTTGGCTCCATACTTTCCAGCCAGCTTTAATCTGCAAAAGTTTAAATGCAAGGTCAATCGTTATCTACTGTCCTCCTGATTACTATCTTCTCTTCCTGCTCATTATTAATGTTTCTGTTTCTAATTCTTCTGCACCCAGTAATCCTTTTTGTTTTAATTACTTTACTGCCTTGCATTGGGTAAAACTGATAAAGAAAAAAAGTCAATACTTCAGCTAATGTTCTTTAGCATTCCTCTGGTATGTTGTATTTGGTCTTTAAAAGTGATTACCACTTAAGTAGGTATCTCCACTAATTTGCTGAAAAAGAGCATACCATGATGGAAAAAAAAATTTTATTGTCTAAATGTTTGTTATTATTAAGAGGAAATGAATTCATCATAAATTTCAATAAATGATGTTACATACAGGTAAAAAGGTCATCTCTTCTCTTTTCAGAAAAAAAACCCCAAAATACTGTTAGTACACTTACATGTCATGATGTTAATGCAACAGTGAATAAGAACTCCATTATATGTTTTTTGGGGTTTAGATTTTCATTGAGACAATGTGGAGTGATTTATAGCAGGCTCAGTGTTTTTGCAATTAACCTTTTTTTTTTTTTTTTTTTCTCTCCCCACCCCATTACTTGTATAAAATAACTTGTTTATGGCTTACTATTCTCTTGTCATGAGTATATGGCCTTCAGCTTTGTACATTAGTAATAACTGCATTCTTTAAGTAAATTCCAACTTGCAAGAAGAATTTTCCTTGAAATTTATAGAGAAAAAAAGTATTTATGCTGACTTTGCTAAATTTACTGTTGTAGTTTATTTCTTTAGTAAAAACCTGAAGTGTAAGGGAGGTAATTTGGTTTTTAGTTGAGAGTAATTGCTCTTTACTTTTTTTTTTTTATTTTTTTTTATTGAGGCTCGTCTAATCTGTTTGTAAGCCAATTTGCAGAAATTACTGATATCATCTTGTGTAGAAAGAAATAAAATGTTTATACCAGTGAATGATTTTATTTTAGAAAGTTTTTTTTTTTTTTTTTTTTTTTTAATAATTTCATTCCAAGCGAAGCAATAACAACCACTAGGTTGGAGTGGGGTTACAGAGAGTGAAAGAAACGGGATAATAAAGGAACAGATTTCAAGAGGACAATTCCCATTTTTTTTGTTAAAAAGGAGCATAGCATGATGAAAAAGGCCCCAAACTCAATGAAAATACAATTGTATCATGAGAAAAGACCAAATTATTTACTTTTTTAAGTTTTTTTTTTTTTTTTTTTTTTTTTTTTTCTTTTTAATCCTTTCTAGCACATTCAAATTTTTTTTTATTTTTTGTGTCAGTTGTGGGCCAAAGTTCACTATGGGAAATTTAGTGTCTTTTTGTGGTTTAAAAAAAAAAAAAAAAAAAATCCTTGTTTTGTAAATTCTTGCAAAAATGAAATAATTGCCGTATTTTAATGAGATTTTCACAAAGGAATGAAATTATTTTTTAAATACTTTTAGAAAATCTTGGGGAAAATTTATGAAATTTAGATATTAAATTTTGATCCAAAAGCTCTTTTTTTATTTATTTATATATATATATATATATATATATATATATATATATATAAGCAGAACTCCTTGGAGAATGTAAATCAATACCAAAGATTTTTATTTAAAATATTTTTTCATAAATGTGGTGATTTTTGTAAGTACAGTCAACCACATGTGATATTATCAGAAAATAAGAATGACAACTATGTTAATTTTAAAGCCAATATTTCTAAAATTCAATAAAACTTTAGATTACAGAATATTTTCGTAAAGATTACTGAGTACTTAAAAAAAAATTACATAAAAAAAAAAAAGTGCTTGTCATTTTATTAAATTATATTTTACAGTCTCTAGAGAACAGCATTGGATCTGTCATACCTCATCAAACATGTAAACATGTCCACTCTGTTAAAGAAATTCATTTCTGCAATATTTTAATCTTGAAGTAAATATTTGTTTCAAATCAGATTAATATATTTAAATCGCTAATATTCCTCAAGGTTTCAGTAAAGTATATTTTATTTTTGCAAGATTTTTAAAACCGAGAACTAACTTATTTACAAATGTTTAAAAAATGGATGACTTTGTTATTGAAAAAAATAAAATATTCCTGTTACAAATACACAAAAGTATTTTGCTCACTGGAAATGGTAAATTTAATCCTTTAGCTTTCAATGAAATCTTCAAGAATGCTTTTATTTTTAAAAATTAATTTAAACCTTAAGTCTCACAATTTTTGTGGAGATACCTAGTTGAAAGTTTTTTAATTATGTAGCCAGAAGATTTCCACAAGTGAAACATAAGAAACTATTAGTATAGAACTTAGTTAAAACTAGCAATTTCAGCAGTTAAATTGAGGCCTAGCTGCCAATCTTAAATTTGTGAAGTTGAGGTACTAATGAGGAAAGCTCATTAGAGCAATTACCATGAAAATATTTACAGAAGAGACAAAGGGATGCTATGTTATAGTGGTGGGGAAAGTGACTGAAGTTGAGATGTCAGTACTGATAATGTTGCAGATTCTTTTAGATTTTGTCAAGAATCTCAAGATATAACTGAAGCATCAGATGAGGCAACAATATTTGATGCACAGATTGGTAGACTTATAAATGTCGAAAAATCCTCTAGCACAACATAGGGAACAAACTTTTCTTGTTCCCAAATGGTAAAATGATTTAGCAAAATAAAATAACTGCTTTTTCCTTAAAATTACTTAAGTGAAATTAGCCTGTTTTTATTTCTATTTATAAAAGCTTAGACAATTTGAACAGTTTAAATGAAAAGGAAAAGCAAGCTCCCCACTCTCGATCTGTTGAAAATCCTGCAGATGGAGAGGTATGGGGGGGACTGCAAGAAAGAGCTGAAGGAATTTGGATATTTGGCCAAATATCCAAATTCCTTCAGCTCTTTCTTGCAGTAGTGACAACTTTTTTTCATTGGATATTAAGTTAAACAGTCTATAATTTTAGGAAGTATGGCAACTGAATGCCTTTGTATTATTGGTGCTATTAACATATTTTGGCCAATCCACTCTCAAACCTTTTAGGTGTTTTAATCTGTAAGCTATGAAAAAATTTCCCTATCATGGCATGGGAAAATCTTTTTAGGATTATACATATATTGTAACACTACAATGAGAGCATAAAATGAGAACACTGATCCTTTCGAGATGGAATAAAGAGTTACATTAAGAAATTCTGAAGCTTACTTAGATTCTGTTTTCAGTATTGAATTACATTTTTTTTTCTTTCCCTGTTTTCAGTATAGAATTCTGTTTTTGCTTCATTATAATGCTTAATGAGAAATTGTAATAATATATAAATGTTATTAGAACAAGAAAATAAAAATAAAATGAAAAATGTTACTAGCTGGAACATCCACCTATTGGATAAATTGCTCCAGCTTGATAAGGTTTCATACCTCATACTTCTGCTCTTAATTTTTAAGAGCAGAATTGTTTTTGGGACAACCATTGAAATGGAATGCTACAATCCTAAATAAGAATTAGGTGGCAAAACCTTCAGAAAAGTAGCAGCACAGAATACTTAAAAGAATTAAATAACTTTAATGGCGACCTGTGACAGAATGGTAAATCTGCTCTTATTGGTACTCGAGAATGCTGGAATACTGAAGGGATTTGGTAGGTCATCTTTTTACTTTATATAAATTTGAAATTCAAAGAGTTCAGTGGATGAATCTTGCAAATCTTTGAAATCTTTGCAAAACTGCCAGTGTCATTGTAGTTGTCCAGGATTGAACAGATCAGCTGATTTGTAAAACTCATACTCTGGATAAGTATCCAAGCATTTGTTCAACTTTGAAAGTGTGGTACTGAATACATCCTGCAAATTTGATGTAACCTTACTTCTCTCTATGGTTTTCAGTTCAGACAAGACCTTCAGTGCGTGTGTTTTTAAGACCAAATGTTGTTGACCTACCTCCTATCAAAGTAATGCTTTAAATCTTTCATTGCTCTCTTTTAAGCTTGTCAAGGTTTTTTATTAAACAAGTGCAGTTCTCATTGATGGAATGCAGATTTAGATATAAATTATGGTATGATGTATGGTGCAATTTACTATCATCTACTAATTTCAAAATTCAGTCTATTGCCAAGCCATGACTTTTTTTTTCTTGTTTGAAGAATTCTTCATAAAATTGAACACATGAAAAGGGATACTTGGCTGAATTAACCATGAATTACATCCAGTTACCACTGGAACAGGGGAGGCTTCACTAGTCGCTTAGGCAAATATGTTTCAAGCTGTCATGTTTTGGAATTGTCTCCCTTGTAGAACCCTTCTCTAAAAAATAAAGTGGCCAGTTCAGAGATGGTTGGCTAGCATCATATATTTGTCTTTGTGTTCTATCAATCTGTTTACACAAGCCATTACAGATATTGCTGTTTTTGTTCAGGTTTTTCATTAAAAAAAAACAAACTAAAAGAACAAAAAAAAAAAACTGGTTTAATGAAAGTATTGAGCTGAGCAACATTATCAAATTGTGGCCAGCATGAGAATGCCTCACCAACAAGATGTAAAATTTGTGCTAAACACAAGACATGATGACTGTTTATAAATATATTGGATAAAACATCCCAATGCACCTTTTTATAATATACTGCTGTATCATTTACAAATGCAGTGATATAATCAAATGCTATGTCAACATGAGTAATAGCTTGGCTGCAAGCCTGACTTAGTTTGATCATTGCATTCTTTCATGGTGACAATAAGAAATAGCTCCTCAAGTGCTTGCAATCACATTCAAAATGTGGTCACGGAGGTCAGTTGTTTCATCTGTTATGATACTTAAGGTTTTGTTGGCAAGCTTCGTTTTTAGGGCAGCAAGATGACTATCAGACAATTTTGGTAGATATAGTTGACTAATACATTTAGCACTAAGAATAGCACCACCTTCCTTACAATATTTTAACAAAAATGGTCTCTGCTGTCAATTGTATTGATGGGTATGTGCATTTTTAAAAAAATCAATGAAATCATTTCTCATTTTTTATTTTACTCAAAGTTGTTATAGTATTAGTTTGTTTCGTATTGGTTTGTTTGTTAGAAGCCTTTCTTGCCAAATGGTTTTAAAACTTAATTTGCTCCTTTCATATTGTCTGCCCTAACAGAAAAGCACATTGCCATCAGCATAAAAGTCTTTTGGAAATTGTTCCATTCTGGCTTGTTTAGAAACTGCAGTCATTTTCCTTATTTTCTTTTTTGGAGGCGAAGGATCATCTTTTGACGTTGTAGATTGTTTGTATAAAGCAGCTTGTTGCTTTTTTCATGTTAGGTTTTTAAAAAAAGAAGTAAATTTTATCTGCTTGGGCTTCCAGTTTTCCATATAAGTGAAACATATCGCTTTCTTTCTTTCTTTTTTTTTTTTTTTTTTTTTTTTTTTTAATAGATCTCTACAACCAAAATATATATATATATATATATATATATATATATATATATATATAAAGAGCAGGTAATTTTAAAAAATTGTTTTTGATTTTTGGGAAAATGTTTGCGTGCATTTACTGTAACAAAATTACATATTTAACTAAAACTGGATCTTGTAGTAAAACAAATGTGAAATTTAAAGATAAATATAATTTTTTTTTTTTTTTTTTTTTTTTTTTTTTTCATGCAGTTTATAGTTAGTTTTTAAGAACAAAAAATTATCTCACTTGAATTCTTACAAGAGTAAAACTAATTTAGGTGTGCACGCACAGGGTTGTCAGGTTGAAACTGGTAAAGATGCCAAATCATATTTAAAAAAAAAAAAAAAAAAAAAAAAAAATAACGTAGGCAAAGAGGAAAAGCCCAGTTTTAAATTAATTCCCATGAATAAATTGTTGAAAAGTCATTTAGACAAAAGTTACATTATCATTTGGTCATCTTATTGAAATTATTAAATAAAATATTTGAAAAAAGTCTTTGTCATTTCAGAAAACCAAATTTTACAAACTTCCCCCACCTCCGTTTACATATCTGATAGGAAAAAGAAAGGATAAAACAAAAAGACAATCTCTCCCCCCCCCCAACCTATTTTTAAAAATTTTTATTAATCTCAAGCAAACTTCTTAAAACTTGGTTGATAGATACTCTAAACTATAGGGAGACAGTAGGTTGGGGGATTTATTAGAACATTACTGACTTTATCCTTTGGGGCCTGTTGGGTGCCTGAGTTAGGAAAGGCAAAAAAAAAAAAAAAATGGCAGTTGGCAAATCTGATTGCTGTTACAAACATTGCCTACTTCTTTGTTTCTTGCGTCAGATTGGAATCTGCCAGAGTAATAACGTTTTTGATTTTCTTTTTTTTTCTCGGATAGAAAGAATGTTGAAATTTGCCATGTACCCTGTTACATTAGATTCTTCTATTTCTGGCCAGTGGAATGTGTATTCTCAAATATCTTGTGTATGCTGGATAAAGTTTCAGTTATTTTGATATTCTAGATTTCTAGCAAAAAAAATACTAAACCTAGTTGGTATTGATGTGTTTAAAAGATATTAAAACTTTTAAATAAACTTTATTTTGTTTTAATTCTGAAATGATCAAATTCACTGTATTATTCCAATTCTGTATAATTTAGAATACAAATTGGCTTCTAATCATGTCATTTTGTATTGCTTAATCAGTTTTAATATACATTCGTTGAAGTTGATATTATGAATATATTTGTTTAATCTCACGCGTTTCTACTTATTTTTCAAGAAAATCGCAAAAGTACTACGTGTAAAAATGATAAAACATAAACCATACATGCAATAATCTTTATTATTGGATAATTCTGAAACCTTTCTCGTTTCAAAGGGAATGTATTCACTATGAGGGAAAACAGAGTTACCCCCCTTAAAATTTTCTTAGTCCTATTTCTCACATAAGATTTCAGGAACTTTAATTTCCACAATATTCTGTTGAATTTTTTACGCACATACAGATTTATATATTGCTGCGTTAAAATACACGAGGTATGTTCCAATAAGTAAAAATTTGTCAGTAAAATACTTAATATAGTTTCAACACAATTGAATACATGGCTTAGAATTTTTTGTTTTTTTTTGTGTATATTACCCAAAATCTATTTGAATAAAACTTTCATCACTAGCATCTTAAGGATCCTCTCCTCCTCTGAATTATTTATCATTCAAGTTACATATAAACAATTCAACATTAGAACAAATTACTTGGTGGACTTTCCATTTCATTCAACAACTATTCATTATCAATCTTGTTGTCATTCAAAAAGAATTTATTACCACTTTATTTGTTTTATTGATTCCTATTGTTTGAAATTGTTCTTTATCCTCTTGATTCAACTTCTACATGAACAATTTTTTTATTACATATTTTTAATTTTTTTATGAAATATTAAGGTCTGGAAATTCTATAGAAATTCTATATAGCTTATGTGCATACATTCTATAGATGTTTGACTTCACATATAAAGTGAAAATATTGTTTTTATTTATTATTGACACTTTCTGACCCAAACATTTGATCTGGAAACAGATTTTATGGCAATAAATGAAACATGAAATTGTTTTTTTGCTAGAAATTTGCAAAATCTTTCAGTGAATCTTCAAAATTTTCTTTCAAATAAATCTTGCATGAACCCATCTAAAATTAAGATGTCTGATCATCAAAATTCATTTGCTGCAAGATGAATATTTCCTACTAGATGATTTTTTTTTTTTTTTTTTTTTTTAAGCATTGGTTGTATTTAGATTTGAAATGACTTGAATCTTTTTTTTTTTTTTTTTTTTTTAACTATTTTTTTATCTGTACTTTGACAATTTTGACAGTTGTGGTTATATCTTGAGCCCTTGAGCCAAAATCAGATCAAATGACCAAACGTTACATTTAAGTTTTTCATTTATATACATATTTATTGCCTTTTGCTCAGGCCAAGAATTTTTCAGCACTTTCTTGGATACACATTTACATAGTTTCAAGTTGAAGCAAAAAAATAAAAGGAAAAAAAAATTAATATTTCTGATTTCTTATTTTTATTGGCTTATTATTTTTATCATAAAGGTAAATTTTAATGTAGTCAATATATTTTACAATTCAATGTCCCTTTTTTTCTCGGATAGGGTGTGAGACTTTTATTTAAAATTTTTTTTTAATTTTCCTCTATCTTCCTAGTGTCTGTCTAATAAGAATATTAGGTTAGGAGTTTCCATGTGCATCCTATCAATAACCTTTTTTTTTTTTTTTTTTTTTTTACTTAAATTGACTTAAATAAGAAAAAAAAGCAGTGAAGTTTCCAGTTCTTCTATATTGTAAATAATCTTCAAATGTCAGCAAGAGAAGTGGAAATTTTTATGTTCCAATTGATTTAGGCTTAACATGATAAAAAATCTTATGATTTTTCCCAACTTTGAAGTGACTTACAAAATATCTTTCGCCTGAAGCATTTTTAATTTGTTCAATGAATTCAATAACAATTAAGAGATGTAATATGAAACCAGTAATATGAAACCAGCAAATACAAAACTTGTCCTGAAACAGCTAACATATTTTACCGACATGTGGTAATAAATATTTATTTGTAAACATACAATGGAGCTCTCAACTACTTTGTGGACACCAAAAACTGGGTATGGCCTGCTGCACATTTACAAAATAAAAGATGAGAGCAAATATGTTGAGAAATGAGAACTCCAAGCATTTTTCCAATAATATAAAAACAGGTGTTTCATTCTGGGCTTCACTTGCTCAGTCAGGGTGGGTAGGTAGGTGACATTTAGGGCAACTTCTGATATGTCAGTGTAAGAACTCAACTCTTCCCTCCAACTAACCCTCTGCTCATCTACACATTGTAATGTCTGGCTGGCAATAGAATTACCCAAGGTACAGTCTTTCCTGCCAGGAGCAGACCAGGACTAACTTCATTGATCCAAGTAATTTAATATTGACCAGCAACCGGAAATAATCAATGTCTGGTTTGTTGTCGCTTCATCTCGGATTCTTTTTTTTTACTTATTTGTTTTCTTATTCCTCTTCAGTAAGACCTGACACCATCAGCCAGCTATAAAACAGAAACAATTGGGATTGTGATAAAATCACTCTTTCCTCTTCGATGTGGATATCCCAACCAGAGTGTCACAATTTTCAGCTTTTCTTATTAATTTTGATGGACAGTGGTCAGAAAATTACATTTTTATTTTCATATTCTGCTCTGAATGTTCTTTGCTCTATTTATTTCCTTAACTCATTTTATCAAAAATATTATATTTAATTTTGAAATAAGATTATATAAAACAATCTTGCTATGCATTTTCTGGCCTGAATACTTAAAAGTAAAAATTAATATACCAATTGATCCTCTTTGTCCTCTTGCCATAAATAAAATTGTGTGACAAGTGAAACTGTTTTTTAATCACACACACACACACACACACACACACACACACCTACCTTTTTAAAAGTTTATTCATCATAACTACATTTATTTTTTTTCTGTCACCAAAAGAGTTCATTGTATAGCCATGGGCAATTCATGTGTTTTGTGTAGTTGCATTTTAAAGTTTTATTTCATTGATCTCTCGTCATGCAACTTTTAGATTGAGCATATTTGCATATTTTTTTCTTGTGTATTGCATATCTGACAGATTGCTTATCGAATACAAAAACTGCTTCTTTTGTTATGAGGTTATAAATTGTTTTTTTTTCCATCATGACAACCTACATTAATAATCCCTTTTATTTTTTTTGCACTCTACATATAAGTAAACAAATAATCTGCATTGGTATTCATTCAGCTTAACTGTCTTACACAAGGCTGCAATTGTAGATTAATCTCTGAAGATGATTAAACTCATCACAATAGCGTTAGCTTGAGACTGGCTTGTTAACCATTACACCAGTACTTCAGCTAGTGAATGAGTTTATTCAAATATATTTTCTCTATACTTAACAAAGGGAATTTATATTAAAGCAGAATAATTTCTTTTTGCTTTTTAATGGAAGTGATGGTGTCAATTTGATATTTTTGGAACATCATCATTGATGATTGGGTTTAACAAAGAAAAAAGGCTAACAGCTTATAATTTTGTGATAAACATATACTCTGAACATTAAGAATCTACATTTTAATATTGTTTTCTAATTATATGTAAAGTAGGAAAATTAGAATTTTCATTTATTCTTTATCACACCTTAATTTTCTTTGTTTTTCAGATCTTCATAAACTTGAATATAATGAACACTTAAGATATGAGTTAATTTGTTTGCATATGAGAAAAATATATACAAGTGAGAATAAGATGAAAAATATATTTAGTTGCAGGCGAATTAAATTTTGTGATTAAGACTTCAGAGGTGAATGACACTGAACTAGTTTAAGAAGCATTGTATTTACCGTTTTTTATTTATTTATCAATGCTTGTTTATTTATGTCATTGGTCATGGCTCTCCACAGCTTCCTGTCTATATCTATAAATTGCATTGCCAAGACTGTTTCTTGAGAAAGATTAGTGCTACCTAATGTCTTCAGTGTGGATTTGTATTCAGCTGTTCTTATAAACTGGTTTTTACTATCAAGGCTAGAAGAGATCAATTCTCATTTTCTATTACTCTTGAGAAGAGTCAGGCGAGATGGATTCATGCTTTTATTAGTATACTCTCAAGAATACAACAGCCTCAGTCAGAATTTGAACTTTGTCTGACAATTCCATTCTCTGTACCAATAACTGGATATTAACCCAGTTGCATTCAAATCAATATACATATTTACTAAGTTTAGGTTACTGTGGTATTAAGTAACATTGGTTGGATAGGAAGCTATAGGTACCATCTACCTTAAAAATCAGCATTTTGAAATCTTGGCTTTAATCTGGGCTTGAACATCAATGGCTAATTGTGGTGGTGGCAAATACTGTGAAACAAGCTTTAAAGTGTTCACTAAATTTTATTTAGCACAAGGTTATAAGTATGAAGAACCCAGTGAGGATCAGTCATTACAGCAGTAATAGTCTGGCCTCTGATATGCTGTCTCATGAGACACTAATTTTGATTTAGAATTTAATATTTTATTTATTTTTTTATGATAAAAATGAATTATTTATCTTACTATAAAGCTGGTGATTGTTTGCTTATCTTATGGCTGAACTTTATAGGCTAAAAATCCATCTATTCGGGTAAGTTGATTTTAGGAAGAACATTGGTTAGGTTGATTACCTCTTCGGTCCTCCTCTGAAGTTTTTTTAGGGTAAAAAATGCTATTTTGGGCCAGGATGTGAAAGGATTAATTAAGTATAGTCTTTTCACAAAAAACACAATCTCCAGAAAATTTTATGAATGTAGAATTGAACTATTTTCTTAATTGTATGGAAGATGTAATCAATATTCCTGAATCAATTAGATTTTCAGCATCTTTTTAAAGCAATTAATACAAAGTATAGTATCCTCATGTAATTTGCTTGTAGTCATTTCAGCTATTTAGAAACCAGGCCAAGACCAGGTATTTTTGCTTTTGAAATTATAAATTACGAGTGAAAGTTCTAACATATTCTGTTTTTGTTAATTTTAAGTTTCGAACCAACTATATCACTACCCACACAAGCTTAGTATCAATGAGTTAACTAAATCTCTTTAACTAGACAGATTAGTGAAAATACAGTCATGACAATTTTCCAAATATAACATTGGTAGAACAGTTAAGAACACCAGTTTAAATTTAAGTCCCTCATTAGTTATATCTGATTAAATTTAAATTAAATAATCAGTCGAGCTTTTTCAACTAATAATGGCAAACAGTAATTTGTTTATGCATATATATTTCACCATTAAAATTTAAGGAGCAATGTTATTTTCTCAATCTAAATGTAGCCACTCTTTAATATAAGCTGCTGTATGTGCTTGGGCACTGAAAAGTTCTTGGCCTCACCTGCTTTGTTCTTAGAGAAAATGATGAGAATTAAACATAGGTACAGTGAGTGGGCAAATTGTTTGAAGTTGTATCAATCAGCATGCACAGACACTGGCTCACAACATGTGAGAAAACACCACACTAAATTTGTTTTGTGGATACTGTTGAAATTCACATAGTAACGTGTGAGAAAACGGCATTATTTTTGCACCAACCTAATAGCACATTTTATATGTAATAAGTGAGGTATTATTAATGTTACCCATAATATTATAGGTTATGTAAATACTGATGAATTATGTGATTATTTATTTTCAAATGCATTTGACTTCATGCAAGTTTGCAGCTTACAAATCAAACTTGTGTGAAGTAAACTACATTTTACTAGACAAGACTATATTGGGTAAATAACTAATTGGTTTCAAGGTAAACTGTCAAATTTTTGGCACTTTTTTCTTTCTTTACATGTATTTTTGCTTTCTTTGAATGTTATGTCTTGTTCGTGATGGTGGTGGTGTTTGTTTTTACTAACAAACTACTCAACACACTAAGTGATGTTCAGTGAGGTAAGTGAACATAGAAGTAGAGAGGTTCATTGTGACAGTGTAATGTTTGGGTACTGGATTGCATTAATCAATGACTTGCTAATTCATTGATGGTAAGTAGCCAGAAAGAAAAATTTCTAGGTGAGTATTGTATTGAAGCAAACAGTTATCTTGCCACTTGTTCTTGATCACTGGTCACATACACTGCAATTGTGAAGCATCACCTTTTGGCTTTTTATAATAGTGAAAAGCTTGGTGAAATTTAAATGTATCATTTTGTGTCAATTTGTACATTTTTTTTTTTTTTTTTTTTTTCCCCATTTCTCTCACTTGTTGGCTTCACAGATTATCACTTTCTTTCTCTAGCTCTCACTGCAAAAATTAAAAACAAGTTTATATTACTTATTGTTCTTTATATTCTTTTTTTGCTTTTTTGTCTTTCCACATGTCCATTTCTGATTTATAAAGTATTGTTTTCTTTGAAAGGTAGATGTTTTCCTTTTTTGCAAGTAATGTGAACAATATTGTTTTCTCTGTTCAAGAGCTGAAAGGCTTATACTCTTTATGACATGCACTCAATTTGTGTATCACTTTGACATAACGCTTTAGTCTCAAGTGGCTGCATGCTGAATGTAGCTTGACAATTACTAGCACTGAATGCCAAATGTGATTTAAATGGTAGCAAAATATTATTGAGAATAAAAGCAAAGAACATAAATTATTTTAATGTTTTTTGGGGAAAATCCTATATTCACCTCACAACTTTATGAAAAGGAATTATAAATATTGGTCCACTATCTCTCCTCACATTTGAAGCATCTCTTTCTTTTAGCTAATCTTTCTCAGTTCTGTCTTTTCCAGTATTTATCTTCAAAATTTTTATCCAATTTCTATGATTTAAAAACTATAACTTCTAATATTTTCTTGACCAGTCATCTTAAATCCATTTGTTAATCTTATGGGTGTCACCAAGTGCATCCTAAGACACTTCAAATGGTTATGATTTACATTGAATACTCAAGAAATACTTGTTTATTGTATGCCTTGTAAAATCCTATCCCTATGGCATAATTGGTGTTTGATTGCCTGTTATGTGGTATCCACCCTGCTGATGTTTGCGTGTGTTTATTTATTTATTATTTTGTGAATACTGTCTTGTATAGTAATGTTGAACATCAGGTTGGATTTTAATCCAGAAGCCCTCCCATTGGTAATTCAGTGTTTTGAAAGTTTGTGGAGAGTGATCAATGAGATATTACCAACAATGATTCTCTTGGTTTTCCTTGAAACTCTTATTTTATTTTTTCTTTTAACATTTGCAAAAGTTTTGTCTTGCAGTTTACTTTATGATTCTGTTATTGATTTTATTTAAAAAAAATTTTTTATGACATTTCTGATGCATTTTGTGCAAATTCTCATCTCAACTCATCTGTCCATGGTTTCTGCTATCATTTATAAACTGGATCCCCACAAATCATGTGGACTTGATGATATACTTGCAAAAGTCCTTAAGAAATGAATTCCTGAACTGGTTTCTGTTCTCTCTAAACTCTACAGTAAGTGCCTTGCTGCTTCTTGCTTTCCTGTTTATTGGAAATCCTCTTTTGTAGTTTCACTCTTTAAGAGCCCTGGCAAACTGACAGATTCTTTTAATTATCAGCCTCCAAATTTTTTGGCATAGTATTAGAGGCTCTAATTAACTTAAAATTGGTTAAGCATCTTGTCTTGCAGGGTCTTCTTTCACATAAGCAGTATGGTTTTTGCTTCTCTGGGTCAACTGCTGATGTTTTAAAAATTACTGGAAGAGTCTATTGAGTTTTAAATAAGAATGAGGAAGCTTGGTCTGTTGCTTTGGACACATCTCAAAGGCATTTGACAGGGTTTTGAATACTTGTCTTCTTCACAACTTGAAAAGTTATGGTATTTCTGAGCAAATTTTTGAACTGATTCAATCTTTCTTATCAAATCATGAGATGAAAGTTATTTTGAACAGCCACTCTTGATCTTTTTGCATTAATACAGGCATCACCCCCAGGGGTCTATCCTTGGACTTACATTGTTCCTGATTTTCATCAACGACTTTCCTGATGGTATCACTTCTCGACTCTATATCTATGCTAATGATACAACTATTTACTCCTGTCTTATTGTAAGTTTGATCGATTCAATAAAGTTAGCAGGTGATCTAAAAAATGACTTACATTCTGTTGTTAATTGAAGTAAGGAATGATTTAATGCCTCTAAAATGAAACTGCCCTATTAATCATCTGAGAAAACCGTTTCTGCCATCCATCAACATGGCTAATGCTAACCTGAGTGACTTGATGGACCTTCTTGGGCTAATGTTTTCCACTGTTATGAAGTGGAAAGATTATTATTCCTGTTCTTTTTTGTTCTCACTCCTTAATAATGCTTTTCTTTTTCTTATATTCTTTCACGCTACATTTTAGTGGCTTTATTGATTTGCTTGAGATGAAATGGTTAAAAAAAAGAAAAATCTTGGATTTCTACAGCACCATTGACTGTCACAAGTTTTTTAAATTTCCATGATGCCACCTGTGGTTGCCCAGTGATTTCATCTGAAATTTAAAACTTTTTCTCTCTATTAAAAGAGGTGTTTGATCATCAGTTACTAGAAAATCAGTGGTATACTCATACTTTAAAGCACATTGATTTTTGTAAATTTGTTGGCTAGAAGTTTGATTTAGGATGCTTGTCAACTATTGCTTTTTGTACTGAATTGCTTGAGTTTTATTTGTTTAGCTATGTTCAGATCCACCTTTTTTGTGTAAAGGATAAATCTTACATTTCCAATTAATCCTAATATGTATTTTTGTGTGTGTTTTTTTTTTTTTTTTTTTTTTTTTGCGAATCCTGTTTTGTAGTTCATGGTTAGGAGATGGGGTTCTGACAAAAGAAAACCAGGGTTATTTCTTATTTTTTTTTATTTATTGGGAATCTTTCAATTTCAACTCCCATCATGCATACAGCGTAAAGAAAGGGATCGTCCGCTGCTTACAACACTGAACAAAAGTCATAAGTGGCAACCCAGAGACATTGCATAAAGACAACTACCCTGGGTACATGGCAGCAGCTCAAAAAAGCTGGGCTAGGCGGGTACAAGAGGACGACAACACTCAGAAAACAGTCTGCCTGCCTTATGTGAAGGGGTTATCAGAGAAAATACAAAGTATCTGCAATCCATATAACATCAGGACAACCTTCAAGAGCTTGATGACACTTCAGATATCTCTTCTGGGTAAGATCTTCCCCCCCCCCATAGAGGAGAACATGACTAAATACTGTGTGTACGCTATTCCGTGCAGCTGTGGAAAGAAATATAAAGTGGAGACAGGCCGCCCCCTCATGGTAAGGCTTCAAGAACACCAGAAAGCTGTAACATGAGGGGAAGTAGAAAAATCAGGTGTGGCTGACCACATATGGAGAGAGAAGGGAGATCACCACCCTCTGTGGGATCATGTTGAGATCATAGACAAGGAACACCATTGGAAAATTTGTAAACTTAAGGAATCGGCACATATGCTAGGCCACAAAAATCTCCTGAGCCGAGCAAGCATAGAAATGAATACAATATGGGAAACAGTAATAAGGTGTACCAGAGAAAAGCAATAATAACAACAAAAGTTGCAATATGAGCTCTGGTAAAAACATGGAATGATAACAGCAAAAAATTGCAATATGAGCACTGGTAAAAATGGTTGCTGAAGAGATTAAGTTTATAATACTCAGAAATTCATACCCAGATGTCCTCAAGGATAGCACAGTGGATAAAGGTGTTAGTTAGATCCAGTGACAGGACCCAAAGAGTGTGAGTTCAATACCCGGTTAAGGCAGTGGAGAACTTGGAGAGGGAAATTAACAGGAGATAACTGACATGGCACATGGAACTAGAACAGTCTACCCCAGTGAGCGACATAAAGGGTTAAGTTCGACATTCCAACCACCTGAAGAAGGCCGGAGCGTACAACAGCCGAAACATTGTAATAAATATGGCGACAAAGATGAGGACAATAGTTTGATATATATAGAGTAGAGTTCATTAGGTATATTTCAGGAGTTTGGTGTAAATGTTCTAAGTTGTACTGTGTGAGAAGAAATGTGTTTATGATTCCATGTTGCAACAGTCTTTTTAAGAGACAGGCAACATGTTACTCTTATTGTCAAATAGATTAAAGTTGAATCATCATTCTAAAGTAATCTAATTGTTGACGGCGTCTTGAGATAATGAAAGCCCTTTATATAAAACAATTCAAGCCATGTTTCAACTATACCCTATTTGACAATGGTAGCAACATGTTTGCCATGTATTAATAATATTGAAGATTTATTGAGATTCTTATATCAAATTGACTGTTGGGTATACAATAAATTAAATTTATCTGTCTACTATTTGATCTGATACTGAACAAGTCATAAAATGTTTTTTCTCTTTTGAATTGTTAGTCCATTAAGGAAAAGGAAAGCTGAAACTTATCTCAAATGTTCTGTTTTTTAACTCTTCATTTTACCTAACTCCATGAAATTTCCTTGGACCTTGTAACGTTTTTTTCTATATTTGTAAAAGCATCATATCTCATTACAACAGTGTATGGTAATAGACCTTAAATATGGTTTCTAGTTTTCATAAAACTAATTGTCATTCCTTGCTTCCCAGTAACATTTAACAATTTTAACACCTGGTTGCACTTTTTCTAGTTTATTTTGGAAACTGGATGAAGATATGCTCACACACTTCTGTTGCTGTGCAGTGGTTAATGTACAGACTTTGTAATCAATTGAGTGTTCAATCCTTGCAATGTGCTCTTTAATGTCAGCCAGGTCCAAGTGTGATAAATATCACATTTCACTATTATATTATGGTGGTGCAAATTGGCATGGCAGTTCATCACAAAAATGAACTGACCCCATGTTCATTTGGGAAGGGCTTGAATCTTGGGCTCCTTTAGGTCTACTTGCCAAAGACAAAGCTACACATGAATTAAGACCTTGTCCGCTTTCAATTATGTTATCTGTGCAGTGACATTGTGACCACACCTGGACATGATACTAATCAATAGTCCCATCACTGACATTCTAAGTTGAAGAGTAGGATAGTCAGCACTTGGACCAATCATTATCCCACTGCTGGCTTATCCATCTAACAACAAATAACTATTTATGTATTATAGCAACAAATAACTATGTCAAGAGGCCTGTGGCTACTCATTTTTACAGGAAAATAATGCTGTGTCTAGGAATTGTCGTGTATCTAGTATGCAGGGGGTTTAAGGGAGTGAAAGTGAGAGGAGAGAATTTATATAGAGAGGCTTGAAGAAAGGACAGAAAATGAATGTGATTCAAGAAGGTAGAAGATGGCTATTGGATTGACGTTATATGCTGTAGTTATCAGGGAAGTAAGGAACCGGAAGGGAGTTCCACGTGTGAGGAAAGAAACTATTGGATGGCAATCTAGTAGCACGTTTAAATTCATGTATCTGCACCGTCAGAGCAGTTGCCATGAAACTGTAAAGACAAGAAAGCCATGCCACGTCGGTGAGAAAGTGACTGAAGTTGAAATGCTAGGTCAGGATCGGTTACATTATAGATCCTCCTTTGGATTTTGTCAAGAACCTCGAGATGAATAGCAGGAGCACCAGACCAGATATTTCAACAGTATTCAATGCACGGGCGAATATGTCAGCAAAACGAGATTCGCTCCATCTTATTGTACCTTTTTATCATAGTACATCGGTAAACAAAATGAGACCCATGACTAAATTTCAAAGTGACCGATCAATGATTATCTCGCCATGCATTCTGATTCTCGATCATGTTTATATGCACCGAAAGCTGGGGGAAGAGTGTGCTGCATACTCATACGATGAAAGAAACACTAACCCGGTTTCTCATATGTAGGTATTTTATTCAGGGTCTTTGCCTGCTCATCGAGTTAAGTAAATAGGTGCTCTGTCAACTCCCCCTCTACCAACTCCTCGTCCATTTACTCATCCAAGCATAGCCGCTGACAATAAGAAATAGAAACTTCAGAACTGCTCTACGGACACATCTGTCTTCCACCAAAGGCAGACCAGAACTCTCTCCGATCACAAACATGACTAGTAATATAGACCTGCATCAGGATATATCTTATCTCCGGTTTTGTTGCCACTTTATTTTTGAAAATCCCTTTACTTACCATTTCCTTTTGGTTAAAGTGGATGTCGCTTCAAAGATCGAACTTCAAAAAGGGACCAGCGGCTGGGTTATCAAACAGAAACGCATGATACCGATATAATAGCAGTTCTTCTCTTTCTATGTGGCTGTCCATAGTATTACACACAGAATTGTATATTCTGACTGGTTGAGTTAAGAAAATCAGAAACAAAAAATTCTGATGAAACTTAAACTCGCACTTCATATGTCATTCGTGGATGTTGCCTTAAGCGCTTCATCCATAGAAAACCCAATGTTTATGGTAAGGACAATTTATAGTCATTCTGATACCCTTTCTTCTTCAATTATCTTGGATAACTTTGTTTTGATTAGTAATAGTTATTTTTCATGCTTGCTATGTCTATGTTCCGTAGTATTTTTATCTCTTCATGCTCGTGGCATTTCCGCTTTGCTTGGGGTGAAATTATTAAAAAAAAAAATATTGGGTCTGGAGCTGCTCAACCCCACTTTCCAGCCTTGATAGAATTCAAAATCGATTATGTGGTCTTGTACTTTTTTTTTTGGGTGAGGGGCCTTATTCCCTACTTTGCAACCTCTTTCCGATAGACACAGTACTTCATGCCTATCGATATCCTATCAATGTTGCTATGGTAAATGTACAGATAAGCTCCATTCTTGATAGGCTTTCATTTGTTTGATTGTTGGCATTTCTTTTTAATGTCTATGCTTAAGATTCTATATCCTTTGTCACTTCCTTTGTATTACCTTCTGTCTTCTTTATTTTATTTATTTATTTTTAGATTAATTCAAGTATTTCATTTGTCATTTACTTTTTTTATCTTGCATTTCTTTCATTGGAATTATGTATTTTGTTGATGTTGCTAGCATTTCTCTTGATGTTTCACTTTGAATTACTGACTTCGTGTAAGCGTTTATATTTGTCCTTAACTACATCAGTAGAGGATGCTTATACTTAAAATCAGAAAAAGACCTGAAAATTCTGGGACACATTAGGGAAGAAGATCTGGAGAATTTGAACACGGCATATCGAAAGCAAGAGAAATAGCAGGAAACAAATAATAACCTATTTAATGAGTTTGTGTTAATAGATGTCAGAATAAGGAGAAAAAGGGACTGTAAAGTGTAGAAAAAATTACTTAGTTCAACCGAAAATAGGAAGTTATGGAGAACCATGATCTCTCACATCCTGTAGGGTCAGTACATAAAGAATTTTTTTTTATTTTTTATTTTATTATAAGTGAAATATATTTTCCCTTTTTCAAGATGAAATAAAATTTGTAATCAATACCAAAAACTACCAGGAAGTCTTTACTTAGGCTCATCAAAGTAAAGCATTATTTGTGCTGCTTAATATCAGATAATCTCAGAATTTCAAATTCTGAAAGTAAAAAGGAAAAAAAAAATTGAATCCATGACAAACCTTCCAAACTGTTGATCTAATACTTGTGAGATCTGTTAAAACTGCATACAGTATTACTTTTCAGCTATGATACTCTGAAATTGTTTTTCAGCCTGTAAGTGGGAATCCAGTCGTTTTCTGAAATTGGCATTTTTTCAGTTTGCTTGTATGATGCCATGATTGTGTGAAAATTGTTTTGCACAACTGTCAAAAAAAGTTATTTGTTACTCCGGGGAATAGAAAATTATATCAATGGGTGTTCAATATATGTTGAAGTAAAAGTCTCATTAGTAATATAATTAAAGGTTTGCCATAAAGAATAACGTGAGCATTAAAGAAGGCGGTTCTGGAGAAAACACAGACGTTGCGTCTATGAATCGGTAAAGTACGGTCAGGCTAATTTTCCAATTATCTGCTTGCTCGCACTTGTTTTTTGTTTTTTCTTATTTTTTGTTTGCAGTTAGGAGGACACCTGCAGAATTGTACGTAAGTCAAAAAGATCTCTCTTACTGTGTGTGATGTCTCTTCATGACATTGGTAATCCTAGCTCTCCACTACTTCCTGTCTTTTGTTCTCTCAGCGATGCTTATTTCTTTATAATTTCTTTGTCTTTCGTACTTGTTAATCCATTCATTTGCATAAAATTGTCAATTAGGTTTCTTGCTACTTTCCTGTTTATTTCACTTTCACTCTGCCCTGTGAGCGTTAATTTTCCAAACCTTCTTTCCTCGCAAAAATCCCCAAAGTCCAAGCTGACATTTATTGCAATCTGCAATTTCTTTATAGTGCCTATTATTTGTAAAATTTAATTTCTACATAAATCTGTTCATGGTCTTCTAAAAAATGTCAATAAAACTCCATCCGTTGTTTTAAGTCTTTACCTTATCTGTGTCGAGTGTCTAGCATTCCGTACGATAAACCAGTTAGGTTGGTGCAAAAATAATGTCGTTTTCTCACATGTGAGAAAACGACATTATTTTTGCACCAACCTAATAGAAATTCAGCACTTCTTACTTTTGTTTCTAAAGACTTTTTTCCCTTAACAAATTTGATCAGTTTCTGAAAAGCATCCTTGACTATTTTGATGTAACTTTATTGAAGTTCTGAAAGTAAGACTCACAAAGCAGCTTAAGAAAGTAGCATATATCCGTCTGTTACAAGTCCCTTCAGGATATTGACGATCATGGCTCTCCATAGCTTTGTCTTTTGTTGCTTTCAGCAATACTTAACCATTTATATGCCTTTTTGTCTTTCATACTTGTTCTTCCGTCCATTTGCACAAACTTGTCAAATAAGTTTATTGCTGCTTTCCTCTGCAGAGTAAAAAGAACACTCTGATCCGAGGGAGAACCTGCCCTGCTGATAGATTCGTCAAAAGTGCCGATCCGTACAAAAAATACTCCAGTTATTTTTGATGGGTATTATGTTATAATAAAAATAGAAAGGATTGTTTTTTACTTTTTATGCCATAAGTTAATTTCATGATTTCTGTAGAATAAACGGACTATAATGGAGAAAACAGGATTTGTATTCATTTGAAAACTGAATTTTACTTAGTATGTAATCGTGATAAGTGACTTGTTAGGATGTATGGAAATCCGAGACTCATGAAGAAGGAAAAAGCTGAGTTTCTGAATGAGAAATTTCTGATAAAGAAGAAACGATATCGATATCTGTTCCGCTTAGTGTGATACAAAACTAACTGAATAGCAGTGAGGATAGTCATATCAATATTCCCACTTAGGTATGATTGTCTGCCTTGAAAATTAGCATTAGAACTCCTAGCTACAAAACATTGAGCACTGGCATCGGTGCAGAATATATCACTATGAACAACCAAACAACATTTTTGGAAAGATGTTTTATTTTTTTTTAAACCATTTTTATTTAGTGAAGAATAATATATATATATATATATAAACCTACTATTAGGACCTCTATTCATTACATAATTTAAACTGTATGCAGTGTACTAATTAGTACACATTTTGGCATTATTTCTTCAATGTGTACTTGACATATACATAATAATTTTATCCAGACTAATTTTTCCTAATTTTTCAATGCATTTTTATAGTAAAATCGTCTATAATGAATTTCTGTTGTAAATTTATTTATCGTGCTTTTTATAGTAAAATCATTACTGATGCCTTTACACAATATATATATGTGCTGATTATATCAGTAATAGTGGCATGAATTCTTGACCTTTGACAATCTCTTGGCTTTCAATGCACAACATACAAATTGAATGCTGAAACCGAATAAAATGTTTAATTATCAATTTGATTCTTTATTTTTAGACTTAATTAAATATATAAAAATGATTAAAGTGAAACTGGAGAGTGGTAAAGTACTGATGAAGCCAGTGAGTAACAATAAGCAAAGCTGAAACTTGATCTAAGTTCAGAAGCAACCGTTACTAAGGTTCAACCGTGATTATTGTTTCATACTTGGCTCCTTCCACTAGCGAAAGATTCATTATAGTGAATGAATTACTGAGCAAACTAATTAAAAAAAGAACAAAAAAGAAAACTTTATATGTCAATGAACGAAATTTAAGCTTTTTTTCTTTGTAATATGATGGATTTGATGGCGTTTAAATTAATATTTAAAAAAAAACAAAACTAAATCGTTTCTGTTTATATTTACTTGAAATATTAGTTCAATGTTTTAAAGCAAGATTTCTGCGAATAAGTAAAACACTTCGGGATCCGTGGATCGTGAAGTCCCACTGAATTCATATAAAATTTAAAGCTCTAATTTTGACAAAAAATGTATCGTTTTCCAGAATTTGTCACGATTTTTTCAAAAATTAGTATAAGATTTCTTATGAGGACATTGGTTTTTCTTGAACCAATTTTTCTTCTTATTCAATATTAGAAAAATATCCAATCGAAGGTACATCATACTGTACTTTCGAGGGGATATTGTGAAAGGTTCTTGTCTCTGATCACTTTCTAAATATAAAAATTTATTTTGGAAATGCTTCTTGGTTGTGTGGAGAACTTTTCAACACCCGCTCGTAAAATTCAAAGTAACGCGGGAGATGGACAAATATTTTTCAGTAAGTCGGTCTTCTACTTAGGCTATTTTGATTTACTCACAAATTTCAACTTTGAAAAGTAATGAGCCTTAAAAAGTTCTAGCCATATCATATGCTGACACTAAACAAAAGTACTCTTGCATTCGGAAGAGACGGGCATACGCGTCTGTTTAAATTTTTATTTTTTTTTATTTTTATTTTTTATTTTTTTTTTAAATACTCCAACCCATCCAGTTATTCCAGGCCTCTTGTTTATTTTTGCCACATTCTTATCCTGTCTGTTTATTTCAACCTCTTTCTTTCTTTTTTTTTTTTCCTTTCCAGAAAAAAAGTTAATTATGAATGAAATTCTAAACGACATTCTCTTCCAAACTCGTCGGTCATTATTCTACTGCTGGGTTATTTTCCACAATAATGTCATTGGAAAAGACATAAATATGTCCCTCTTTTACCTTCAGTTCTGGATTAAATATCAGGGTAAACTGGGCTCTTTAGCCTTGGGTTGCAACTAGGCTAAGAGAACGAAAACAGAATTTCAAATCATAGCAAAGGCAACGGGAAACCACTATACTATTTTTCTCAACAAGGAATGCCATTCGTAGATGAAAAAGTGATTGCCTACACCCTGAATGAACATGGCATTTAAAAATATTCTATGCAGAGCAAATAAAACTTGAAGTATTGTTGTGGGTGTCAACCCGGGTACGATGATTTACAAGCGCTAATTGCAAATGAGTTCGTTAGTGATTACAAGTGTCAACATTTTTGGGAAATTGATATTTTACTGGATTATTTAATTTGAAATCTGGAAATCTTAAACCCTGAATACTTAGCGGTGTTTTTTGTGTGAAATCGTAGCCTCGAATCCTAAGAGGACATCTGGATAAATATAATTTTTGATGTATGTCCTCTATTGCGCCGCATGAAAATGTGTTAACTGATCATAAATGTATTCATCCCACATTTTATTACAGCAATAAACACAAGTACAATACCAAACTGTTTTTTGTGAGTAAATGAACGTTGAGAGGTTTACGTTTGAGTTTTTAGGGCCCACTACCCGTACTACGAATGTGAATGGGCAGGTAGTGTATTGGTTGCAATCTCGGAAGGTGAAATCAAAGAGCAGAGTTCGAGATTGTTACATTCGCTTTGGGGAAAGGTATGAATACACCTCTTCTCCCCAGCTATAGGTTAAATAAGGCCTACTGGACTATCTAGTTGTGGATGGAAGCCAATGTAGGAGGAGGACAATTCTGAATTCAAAACTATACATAACTTTGGTGGAGCACATTCTTAAACTATAATTAAAGTTCGTTCAGCATAGTTGCAGTATAAATCAGTTTAGCTGTGTGGGTGTTGAAAAAACATAAATGGGCTTGAGCAGATTGGCATGTTTGGAAATGAGAAGCCATACTGAAGGTTTGAAACTACAGATATGCAGTTTGCCTTCAAATTGAAACAATTCTGGTGCTGAGTTTCCAGCTGGTCGGAAATCGGCATACGGAGAACTCGAGGGAATTGAAAGAAAAATTATAATTTTGGGTTAGATGTCTCCTTTATACAGAAAGATAAAGATTCAGTTTATTTAGCGTAGCGAACATTTTTGGATTTTTCAAAAATGAAAATACTAAAAACATACTCTGCGGTCCCCCATTAGCAACTACAGAAAATTTGGTGGTCATAGTTTTTGTCGTATTTGAGTTATGTGGTGACAGACGGACCAAATGACATTTGATAACTTGCAGTAACATATAGCGTACATGTTACAAATCTATTGTAAATCTATCATATAATAAATGTCATAGATACTGGCGAGGGTTCTGAAAAGTTCTCGGCCCAATCCACTTCTCAAATTCAGTATTCTGAGGTTTTGTCATGAAAATACCGATTTCGGTATGAAGGTGGAGTGAAGAAATTTTGGAGAATGTTTGTGTGTTTTTTTCCAGTGTCAGCTTCTATGAATGATATTAAGTACTTGTAAAGTTTTAAGAACATGTCGAAGATAGTAATAAAAATAAACAAAGAAAATGTTATTTTTAAAGAGCAAAGCCGAATTTGTAATTATGGCATAAAAACGGCACAAAGAATACTTATTTAGGACATTTGAATTCGTTCCCTGCAAATCCCAGTTTCAACGCTCTATTACCAACGTTTTTAACATTGTGAGGAAATTTTATACAGCAGCATATTTTAACTAGAGTATTGCAAGTCCAGAACCTTCTCACTCCTGTTGGAGGAACCCTTCCTTGTTTGACCTCCACTACTTTCTATATCTGGTTATGTTGGGGTGAGGTATCGGGACAGCTTGTCGCGCCATCTTGCCTTTGGCCGCCCTCTAAGTTCTTTTCCACTACCTTGGTGTCTACTCTGTCATTCTAATAGTTCGCATATTGCCTTGGTGACAAGAGACGTGGCCAGCCCTCCTAGGTTTGCCCTTCTTGATGGTCGTTATTATGTCCTTCATTCCAGTCTGTTGTCGAATCTAGGTGTTACTCTTCCTGTCACGTAAGATGGTGCTGAGCATGATTCACGCTATTTTGCTTTGGGTCACTGCAACAGTTTCTGCAGTGGTGGTGTTATGCACCCATGTGTCGCTTCCATAAATCTTCACCGAAAGACCACCGTAGAAGTCGGTAGCTATTTTTTTTTATTTATTTTTTTTTTAAATGAATAGAGTATTAAACATAACAAAGCGAAACGCGTACCTTGAAAGTGTATAAAAGTAACTGTAAATATTGGAGAAGGACTTGATCTCACCATTGTTCACGATTCAGTATAAAGGTGCTGTTCAGGAAATGAGTTCACAATGTATGATTAATAACTCACTGTTTATATAACTGATATCATGGATAGGATTTATTGAACAAATCCGCGAATAATTTCAGTCCGTCTAATAATTAAATCTACCATAATATTGTAAATTAGACGGTAGTGAAAAAGAAATGGCAATCACTTGAATTTTAAAGTTTTCATTTGAATCCACAATATGTCGGCAAGGCTTTGGTCTTTCTTATTTCTACCCACTGACTTTGCCACTATTCGAACACTCTTCCTCTTATGTTTATTCACTTGTGCTAATACTGTAAAGATTTCTGACATTATGGAAACAGAAATGACGCTGAAACAGCGAATTTTGCCCTTTTTTAAACTAAAATTTGTTTGAGATTGTGTATTGTCCAATACTGTCTCGATTATTCGAACACCTTGAGACAAAGGTGGAAAAATTTCTTCGGATAATTGAGTACTTATCGAAAAAGAATGAACAAGAAAATTTATTTCCTGAAAGAAATTTAATATATAGGGTGACCCCCAAAAACGGGAACTTTTTAACAATCCAATAAAACCAAGAGTAATGGAAGAAAAATATTTTATTAATAGTAATTGAAACCTTAAAACATGCCATTTAAGAAACAATGATGGAATTTTCATTTTTAAAAATTACGTCCTGTAGATGGCGGCCTCCTGTACGAATGCATTCTTGAAATCTGCTGTTGCGATATCTCAGCTGGGATACTGTAAATTTCATCTTGAATTCTAAATGGCGAAATGTTTACTTGCTCAAGGTCACTGTCTCGCAGTGTTGCCACTTGCTCATGTTTGGCAATACGCACTTCAAAAATTCCCGTTTTTTTTTTTGGGTCACACTGTATAACATTTTCAAATGTTTGTTTTCGTTCATTTTATTTATTTATTGATTTTTTTTTTTAAAATAAAAAATGCATCAATTTTTGTGTTCCTGCCTACCACGCATTTTTTTCTGCCGCTAACTTCCAAAGCCGGATTAAAGTAGATGTATTTTTGAGGGGAGCTTCTGGTCGAAAGCACAACCGACATAAACATTTGTCAAACATTATCATCACTTTGGTTTTTGAAATTAGGAATTTCGACTTTTGAACATCAGCAATATCATTATCATCTTTCTCCTCCTCTTCTTCAACATTTTCTGGCACCTTTATAAGTTCAACAAGTTGTTACTATGTTATATAAATCCTCGCTTCTCTTGTTTTTGTTATAGATACCCTCACATCTTTTTAAACTCTTATTTTATACAGTGTCGTATCCATGTCTACAGTTTCACCGAAATAGTCACCAGTCAACACAAAGCCAGACGCCAACTACAAGAGATGAAGAAACAGTTTAGAATATACGTCTTACAGATGTCAATTAGATACGCCATTTCCAATGAGTCTAAAATTAACATAATTAAGTTTTATTCTCTCTCTGCCCACATACTTAAGTGAAATGGTACAATCACGGTTATCCATAGCTTCTTATCTTTTGTTGTTCTCTGTAGTACTTGCTCATTTACGATCCCACTTTGTCTTCGTGGTAATTTGTCGTCCATCGATTGGTTCAAAATTTGGTTCCCCACTGCTTTCCTCTGCTTCACTTTCCTTCAATGTATCCTACGACTATTAAATTCTTCGAATCTTTTTTTTTTTTTTTACTCATAATGTAGTCTAAACATTTCCATATCCCTGATCATAATCAAGTTATTTTTTTTCTATTGTCGCAGATTTCTTTTTTCGTTAGACATATATGCGTTGATAATCCTAGCAGCAGCGACCTCTTTTCATATTATGGGCATGGGTAAAAAGAAAATAAAAACTGGAAGTATGCGTGCCGTGAATCACAAGGTTAGCTCTTGTTTACTTCGGGCTGAGATCGGGATTGGACGCTAAAATTAGTGCTTCATGTAATAGACGCACATGTAGACAATGCATCTCTGTAACAGAGAGAGGTACACACACGCACATAAATGCACACTCGCAAATATAACTTTTATTGACTGGAAGTGGAAATGGTGTTTATATATCAAAGTACAATTCGGGTTAAGATGTGTGTTTACCGATGAGAAATCCGATCTCAGGGCAGGAGGCGATGTTTTAAACCTGGGTCACTAGTAAACAATGGGGATGGGCGAGATACTTCGTTTTGTTTAATAGTATTTGTTTTGATTAAAAAGCTGAATCAATGTTTAGATATCCCAAAGTATAATTTTGGTGAAGCGAGAACAACTCGTGATTGAGATAAGGTAAATAATTGGAGAATAGGTTTACATGTCAAGGGATAGTTTTTGGCACTCATGATAATCGCTGGTCGGGCCAAGGGTCATGATCAACCAGATTTATCTATATAAACGCATAGTTATGCTGAAGAAGCAGATGGTCGAGCGAGACGGAAGAGGCCAGACAGAAGGGAGAGACCGTGATCGGTCGGCACATCGTCCTCACGTGCGTGAGCACCCGCAGGGGACCATTACGGGTCGCGGTGCTACAGGCCAGACGGAAGAGAGAAGACTAACCCCTGTTCTGAGAAATCTGTACGAGACGGGACTATTAGTCATAAACCTACCCCAGGCGATTCAATACGCGTTTATCACACACAAACCCTCTCTCTGTTGGGAATTCGCTGGATGCATTTTGTCTTTTTCTTTTCTCATTTATGTTAAATGTTTTTATTCTCCCTGTAACCTCTGTTCTGATGTTATCTTCTTTTATAAAAGACGTCAATATTTCCCCCGATTTGGACCGAGTGGACACCTCGACCCAAAGAGGAAGACGCCGGAGGTTGAGGGGCTGGGGACGAAGTGGTAGACCTCACCCACTCTGTAACTAACCAGCAAAGTTCAACTTTTTTTTCATTTTTTTTTTTTTTTTTTTTTTTTTTTTAACAATCTTAAGAACATTCCCGGAATTCGCACTTTCTTTCAGGAAGATTCCTTGAAATTTTCTCTCCATGAAAACGTTCTCGATAGACAAACAAGAAAGTGAAATAAAACGAGACATTTTTGTTCTATTTTCTCAACCAACTCAACACGTTTAATTTTTGTTCATCAACAAACTTTTTCGACTTTAAACGATAAGCACTAACCTAATAACAATAATGTAGTTCCTTAAAACTTTATATTTGTTACATGATCTGTCCATGATATTCAACATTTAGCGGATTCTATTACTTTTTACAAAACAGTTATTGCTGTATTTTCGCTTTTAAATTTCCGCTTCGAAATATATTACATGTCTTGCCGACATTCATCATTTAAACTATAAAAAAAATCAAGTAAATGGTGCTAAAAATATAATACTTATGAATTTATAGCATTCTGCTAACACTTGTTTTCTACAACAAACATCTGTGCAAAAAGTGGATCACAGAGCCTTGATATTTTTCTCACTTCACATTGGGCAATCAATATTTAAATCATGTTCTCAACTACGTCCGAATAACATCGACCTAGTTTCTGACCTGAACCAAAAATACAATTCCGCCAAAATCTGTCTATGCCTCCCGGAGCCCATCACGTGACCACGTTGGTTATAAATACTTTGCCACAAGTTCGCACTTTCTCTTAATTTCTCTTGCCTACCAACAATGTAGGACTTTAAGAAAAAGCTTTTCAACCTAGTTCGGACGAACGCTATGAAACGCCATCGTACACATACACGTGCGTACGGAACATTACAAGCAACAGAAACTTAATTACAAACATTACGGAACAATAACTCCTTCAGTTCTTCTGAAGCTAAAAGTTTATCAGCCTATTCTTAGCTTTACAGAATTCTTTCAACTCTCTCACAGCGAACATTTTGAGCGGCAAGTTCATTCAACTTTCTATGAACACAGATAAAAAGATTTCCTTCGTTTAAGACTAAGAAATTCCAGTCAAAGGGAAGTAACTCCTATGCTAGTATTAGGTTGGTGCAAAAATAATGACGTAATAATGTCGTTTTTTGACTTTAAAAAATACGTCAAAAAACGACATTGTTACGTCATTATTTTTGCACCAACCTAATATATCATTGACATATATGAATATTGTTTGTTATTGTAAAAGCAGTTTTTCTGTTGTTTCTCTCGTTTGCTTTTTCGTTGGTAAAGTAAAAAAAAATGTACGGATTGATTTAGGCCGTCAATACTGCTACAAATTCAGTACAAATGTAGTGAACTACCGCAGAGTGTAAAGAAGCCCAGGGCTGCATGCATTTTTTTTGCAACAGTCAATGTAACACTAGAGAAAATTACTTAACTTCAGGACGAAAACTGATTCGGACGTGTCTCGCATGTAAACTATGCCAAAAGAAAAAAAAATGGTGGCTTCGCAGGTCACACATTTAAAACGGATAGACTCTCGCGAGAGTCTCTTTTTACATATGTAAATTTGTCCGTCAATGAAGATATAAAAAAAGTGCATAACAAATCGACAGCTAGAACCGTGAGCGAAGTAGCGAACAGAAGACACGTGGAGCAGTCAGTGGATTGTTTGACTTAAGGAAACGGATCACAAAACAGAAGAAAACTACAATTTTACAAAACTTTACGTATAAAATGTTGTCCCTTCGGATTTTTAATTTATTCTTTTGTTTAAAGAATCTTCTCAATGAATAAAAATTTTTCTCAATGAAAAAGTATTAATTCTCCCGAAGAATCAAACGAAACAGCGAGCAGTATTTTGCCGGAAAAGATAGTTTCTAAGAAGCTTAGTCTTCTTGGCCGACAGGGTTCATTCGCTTGAATCTATTTTTAATAGATTTGAGAAAATTTGATATTTTAGACATTTCTAAACGGAGATGGAAAGGCTAAATATTAACTTTGTGGGCGTATGGAAAAATAGATGAACAATGAAAACTTCACAAAATCATATATATGCAGATAGAGAGAAAAATGAAAGACGATTAGGGTTAAGATGAGATTAAGACGAGGAAACGTATCCTGACAACTTTTGGACAATTCTAGTGAAACTGAAAGAGAAGCCAATCAGCAATTGTATACGCTCCGACGTTGCAAAGTACGGCAAAAATGAAATAGATTAAGCTTGACAAGAAACTAGATAATGCTAAAATCCATTGTAAATAGCAGAAGCTACTATCACTACGGGGACTTAAAATTACGAAACCAAAAAAATGGTGAAAGTCTGAACTTTGATCAAGCAACGAACGCAGATAAAAATGGGTTCATTGGTGCGTAGAGAACAATGAACGCCCGGCTTGAAAAACCCCAAAGACGCTTATAGACACTGAAGTGCCTAGTAGACATAAAAAAACAGACTACATAATCTGAAAAATATATATAAATGACGTAATAATGTCGTAATAAAAATATATATATATAATGACGTAATAAAAAATATATATATAATGACGTAATAATGTCGTTTTTTGACGTATTTTTTAACGTCAAAAAACGACATTATTACGTCATTATTTTTGCACCAACCTGATACCAAATGTTAAAATATATCCAAACGCTGACTACGGGAGCGATTCCCTGTTCGGTCATCTGTAAACTTATAATAAAATGATAAACATTAAAGAAAACTAAAGCAACAGCGAAACTATAATACATTAAACTCTTGAACGATTCAAATTTCATAAAAGTATCTACGATAAAAATATATCCTCAAACTCTATAGTATGGTATCTATGTATATATTTTTGCGTATGCATAATTTACTAGACGTGTATCGATCAGTTCCCTTGTAATATCCTAATTCAAATGCATTTCGCGGAATATTCAAACTATCCCAATTCATTATGAACTATTCCATGTGATGATGGTCGATATTGAAAACAGTTCCAAAAATCAAGACAATACTCTGTCAAAGCCGTTTATCGAAACTCGTTTTTCATTTTTGTCTGTCTGATTATGGTCATTCGATATACGTAGTTGCAGTGTGCCTGGACAAATCTGGAAGGGGTGATAGGAACAATAATGAATTTGGATCCTCAAAGGAAATCTGTTTACATCTGATGTATATACTCATAAGAACTGAACATTTGAAAGCTTTAAATGCCAAATAAAACGTATTCATGTCACTAGAGAAGTCTTTATTTATGCTGATTCGACACCGTTTTTCCTTCATTCCGAAATATCACGTAATCATTTGCATTGTAATATGGTTTAGTCATCATGATTTTTTTTTTGCATTATATTGATTACCGTAGAATTTCAAATGATAATATCATGTACATTTGGTGAAAATAAATTTCTATTCTTAACGTAGATTCCGAAATTTGGTGTGGCATGGCTTAGCAAAAAAAGTTACAACTTTGGCATCTGGTATGATATTTTTATTTATTTAATTAATAATGATGAAATAATACTTCAATATTTATATAACTGAAATATTATTTTATGAGTAACTTTCCCGCCAACGTTTACTTTATTAAAATATTATTTTATTACTGGCTCCTGTTCTCTCTGTTTGCTTCTTGCTTTCTTGCTTGTTGGAAATCCTCTTCTGTAGTTCCAGTCTTGAAGAACTCAGGCGAACCATCTGATCCTTCTAACTATTGGCTTCTACTGACTTCTACCTCACTTTGACAAAGTACAAGAGGTTCTAATCAACTATGAAATTGGTTAATAATCTCATCTCGCAGCGTTTTCTTTCAGACAATATGGCTTTCGATTCTCAAGATCTGCTGATAAATTAACAGTTATTGCTGAAAGAGTCTATCAAGCTTTCGATAAGAATGGTGAAGCTCGGGTTGTTGCTTTGGATATCTCGAAGACATTTGTCAGGATTTGGCATAATTGTTTTCTTCACAAGCTGAAAGGTGTTCCCGAACGAATTTTTGAACTTATTCAGTTTTTCTTATAGAATCGCGAAATGAAAGTTGTCTTGAACGGTCACTCTTCTAAATCTTTTTGCATTAATATCGTCTGAGAGGATCCTTTCTGTTTTTCATCTTCTCGTGCTAATAATTTATGCTGGCATGAAATAGATTATATTGAATCAATTGCTAGGTGTATTGCTAGGAATGTTGATTTATTGCGTCATGCTAGATAGTTTTTCACGCCCGAAACCATCTTACATATTTATAAATCTGCCATTCATTCATGCTTTGAATATTGCTGCCACGTGTAATCTGATTCTCCTGATATATATTTACAAATCTTTCATAAAATCCAAAGAATCTGCAATGTCATTGGTCCTGACCTGGCATCACGGCGCCAGCCTTTTTCCCACCGCCGTAATGTAGCTTTTCTGTGTCTTTTCTGTAAATACTTTCATGGTAAATGTTCTGATGAACTTTCCTCTATGATACCTAAGCCATGAATTTAAGTGCAGTAATAGACTAGCGGTAGTCTCATCATTTTACTGTTGAAATCGTAAGTTTTATGCCCACAGTTTCTTTTCACGACCTTCCTGGTTGTGAAACTCTCTTCCGGTCTCTTGCTTTCTAGTCAAGTTTGATCTTCAAAAATTTAAATGCAACGTCAATTGTTATCTTCTGTCTTCTTAATTCTTATTTTATTGTTCTCAATCCTTAATGTTTTTCTTTTCTTACACTCTTTCACACTAAGTAACCCCCTGCGTCTTAGTGGCTTTATTGCCTTACCTGGGGTAAAATAATTAAAAAAAAATAAATTAAATATCACTTAATTTATTTCTATAAATTAGATAAACGAAATTACTTACTTTCTCTCTGACGTTTTTCCTCGACAGAAGCCAAAATGTATCTATTTATATTTCTGAGATGAGGTATTATGTATATTATTTACATTATTCGGACTATTGTCCTCATTTTTGTCGCCATATTTATCACAACGTTTCGGCCGACACGTTATGATAAATATGGCAACAAAGACGAGGACAATAATCCGAATAACGTAAATAGAAGCCAAAATGTTGACTTTTCCGCATTTATCTTAGTATACATTATAACTTGCCCCTAAAACCTGTAAGAATTACTGCTTTATAAGGATACGTGAGGGATCTGAGGGGAGAAAATAATAATGTGAAAGAAAAGGAGAAACTTATAGAAGATTGTGATACTCTCATAGTAACACTTAGGTACGGTTTATATATACAATTTGGCTCGAGTATACGATTTTGCATACATGTATAATAAAGAGAGATTCTTGTAGCCATTCTCTCCATGTTCTTTGTCCTTCTTCGCAACATCCTGTATTTTGTTGCTCTAATTATTTTCTCCTTTATTTGTCTTTGCAGTTACTTCCGCCATCCATTCTCCCATATCCTTTAAATAGATTACTAGCTGTTTTCCCTTCCGCTTTTCTTGCTTTCAATGTATCCTGCGAGTGTTAAATTCTCCAACCTTTCATTCCTCATATTCAAAACATTTTAATGTTCTATTTCTATTGTCAGCATCAATTTCTTTGTAATTTCTATTCTCCTTAAAAATTTCTCGTTTCTTATATTCTGTCCATCGTATTTTCAACTTTCATCAGTAGAACAACATCTCTATCGTTTCAAGTATTGTTGTTAATCAACAATGAAAGTGACCTCAATTCGCTGCCAGATAGGAGATTAGATTAGACATTACATAGCTGTTCAACTTTTGCCATTGTTTCTAAGGACATTTTCAGATCTTTTAATAATTTGCTTAATTTCTGAACTCCGAAGGTGAATAGGAATAAGGAAAGATTCCTTATTCCTATTCACCTTCGGAGTTTTGTTGTCACACTTCCCGTCGTATAATATCCAGATAATTAACTTACCTTATCTCATAGTTTTACTGCGATCCTAATTGAGAGAAAAAACTTACCCATTTGGTTGAATGCTGCATGTATTTTTATGCATATCACCAAGTTTTTTTTTTTTTTAAATTTAGAGCATCTTGTTGTAAAAGTAGATATTTATACTACTGGAATATATTATATTTTACAACTACTTGAATTTAATGACTACTAAGGATGTTAGAGGCTTCATGTAGCATTCTTATTGGAAATGATAACTCTAAAAACTTTGAGTTTAAAATTAGGAGCTGAATTGCCCAATCCGAAGCCAAAGAGTATACTAGACCATTTAGATATGTCTTCAGGTGAGTTTGTCTTTTTGATTGGACAATTTTGCTTCCAATCTTAATAGGAAACTTTCCGATAAATCATTACTCACATTATTTACATTATTCGGACTATTGTCGACAGTTCAGTTCGACATTCCAACCACCTAAAGAAGGCCGGAGCGTACAACGACCGAAACGTTGTAATAAATATGGCGACAAAGATGAGGACAATAGTCCGAATAATGTAAATAATGTACATAATACCCCATCTCAGAAATATAGACAAATCATTACTCTTTAAACACCTGTTCGAGAATATATCTTAATATAGATTCGATCACTGATACGCAGAATTCTCTGCAGAAGAGCGTTGATCGAAGAATCTTATTTGCCAATGCAGTTCAGTTCTTTGAAATTATATTAAATAATAATTTTTCTTAACTGTCAGCTTTGTACTGTACAAAACATAATATTCTAACAAATAATCTCTTATTCTTAAAGTCTATCATATTTCTCAATTGATCACATACAATTCGCATTTGTTTTTGACATAGTTAAACATCAACCAACTTTTAAGAAAGGATGCTGCTTCAGCCATTTTGATGTCATATAAATAAATCCTGTTGTAATGTAATTAAATTTTATGTCGTTTATATCCATGCTTTTGTTTTAAGTAAAAATTCCCAAATAAAAAAAGAAAAGAAAAATGGGGGTGACATTTAAAAAGGCTGAAGGGGCTTATTGAAATTTTGAAGTTGCGGAATGGAATAACGTAAAACATCGATGAAAGCGAACAAAATCGGTTTTGTATTTGATTATAAGATTCTGTAGGAAAACATCACCCTTGTTGATTTCGTTCTGAAAATGAAAATGGATGACATTTTCCCTATTGGAAGATTTGGTCTATTTGTAACCATTATATGATCGGTAATTATTTTATTGATTTCAGAATCCACAGTGGAAGTTCTCCGGTTTGGCCGACCTTCTCATAATTAAACCAGCTGTTCGTCATAATCGTAATAATAACAACCTTCAAATGGAACAAAAGAAAAATTTGTTTTAATCTCCCTTAACATAAATCGGTTGCGTAAAATGAAGCAAGGGTACAAAGGTATGGCATTTAGTTTTCGGAAGGAATGTTTACACGACGGCTTCTTGTATTTCTCCGTTGCACGTGACGTAAATATAATTACGACAGTAATCCAGAAGGAAAATGTATTCAGCGAATATCGGAACGCGATAGACGTTAATTCAAAAATTCCATGTGTCACCTTCGCATTTTCTTTTTTTATAGGCCGCGTCCCCACACGATGTGAGCGATCATGGCTCTACCCAGCATCCTATCCTTCGTAGTTAATGTAGTAATGTTTGTCTTCTTGCGATCTCTCCTAGTCCTTGTTCTGCCATCCATTTACACAAGCTCGGTAGGTAGATTACTTGATGTTTTCCTCTGCAACTCTTATCTTCGAAATGAGAGTCATTTTCTGTAAACCCTTTCCTCATTTTGTGTCCAAGAAATTTCGACTCTCTACTCCTAATCAAAAGTGTCCTTTTTGTTTCCATTTTCCTATAAACTTCCTTGTTATTCAGATATTCCGCCCAGGATATTCTCAGCATTCTTTTGTAGAACCACATTTCGGCTGTTCAAGTTTACTCTTCATCTATGAGGAACATGTCTAACATTCTCTACCGTATAGGAAGATTGATATTTCATAGACGTTCAGCATTCTTTTTGTTTCTGTTACCTCCCGCCTCCTCTTCACTAGTATAGTGATTTTTCAAGCGTAGCTTAGATGTGGCACAAAGCTGAAAGTATGGGGGCACCCAGTGAGGATCGAACTCTCTACTCAGTCGTAATTGTTCCAGCGAGACAAGCTTGTTAACCACTACACCGCCTCGAGATGCCTCTCCTTCATTGGTATATAGGAAGATTGACAGTACATAACAGTGTAAGGCTCTTTTATTACCCCCAGTTTCTTCATTCACTGTCATATCGGAAAATTGATATTACGTAATGGATTGGCTCTCTTATGGAAATCTGAAGTTTATTCAGCTCTTTATTGCTTCTGTATACTCTTTTCGGACTGTTTGCGTAAAAGTGATCATTTCTACTTTATTTTCGTGGAAGTCTATCACTGAATATTAAATACAGATTCGTTACTGTTTACGCTTCATGTTTTATTTGGATAAACGTCAAGTGTAAGCGAGGAATCTGATCGCTGAAGGTAAATGGTTGCAGTAGGTGATTTACAATTTGGGGATGATTTGCGAAGTATGAATGATTATAGTATTTCTGGCCGAATCTTTGATATGGTTCAATCTTTATGATCAAATCGCGAAATGAAAGTTGTCTTGGATGGTCACTTTTCTACATTTTTCTACATTAATTCGGGTGTCTCTAAGGGCTTTAACCTTGGACCCATTATTTCACTTTTGAAATTGCCACATGTAACTTTTCTTTTCTCGCTTTCAGCTTGTGGAACTGTCCTCTTCCTTTCCTGACAACTACAATCTTCAAAAATTTAAACGCATCATCAATCGTCATCTTTTGTCTCTTTGAATCTTACTCTTTTATTGTCCTCTCTCTTTTGACTATTGCCCACCTTGCTAAAAACAGTTGAATGACAACAAATTTATGGAATGTACACCAGTCTCTCCAGATATTAACTGAACAAAAAACTTCACCATTAAAAGAGGTATATATCAGAATGGAGAACACTATTCAAGCAAAAAAGATTTATGGGAAGCAATAAAACTTGTTACATGTAATATTAAAGCCGTACCAATAGAAAAGTTAAACCCAATAGTAGAAAGATTGATGAAGGCTATAGAATGTGAACAAGCTGATGTTCTATTTTTATACACCGTCTTTCTTCAGGATGTGTGTTTGTAGTTCTAAGTAACGTTTGACCCCTTACTATACCTCTTAGAAGTACTCGTTAGTTTTGTTATTCGCTGTTTTGCACTGCTCCTCTTATCTTCACTATTTCCTGTGTGTGTTAAATTCTTAGAACTCTCTTTCCTCATTATATAACCCGGCAATTTCAACTGTCACACGCTTGTATTAGAATGTAAAATAATGATATATTGAGGTATATGGGATATTTTGTTAATCAAATCAATATGTCTATGGCTGGGATTTATAAAAAAAAAAAAAAAAAATGTTGTACTTTGTGTCTACAATCAAACTCGACAGCCCCAAAGCAAGTTATAGGATAGATTATTATAAGCTGAATTATACATAGATTACTCACGTAAATATAAATAAAGCCTGGAAATTACTGTAAAAACATTGGCGTGCATTATAAAATATGAAATCGTGTAAAACGTTGAATATATTGAGATGATAGTGTCGGCCTGAAAATATTTTCGGCTAACATGATTACGATAAACAAATAAGTGGAGAAACCAGAAGTACATCGTCGTATGCTTTCATTATTTTTGGCGTCTATGGCAATTATATTTGAAATATTTCTATTCAAATAGACACTATGTTGCACAGACAAATTTTCTACGCAGTAGAAATGAAATTCCGGTCTAATGAACATTATATGAAATCTAGAAACATTTTACGATTCTCAGTTGAAGTGTTTTTGGGGTTTTTTTTTCCGGAAGGTAAGGCTTCCTACTATAAATATTCGTAGATGTGGGTGTCAGTGGTTATGCATATTACTTCAAACGTTAGTTTTCGTGGATACCCGTACTTGAGTAGACGCCCCATTTTTTTTTTTTTTTTTTTTAAATCGCATTTATTTCGTCATCCGGACTGCGTACTTGAGAAAACGTAAAGAAAATGCCGGAGTGTACATTTTCTTTATAAGTAAATACTGCGTAAAAAGTAAATGAAACGTTTACTCAAATACGGTTATCGACTAAAAATAACGTTTGAAATAATAATGTAGGACTGAAAAATAAAATTCATTAATTCTTAAAAAAAAAAAAATATTGGTCCTGGACTGGTATCTCGCTTTCAGTTACTTTCCAACCGCCGTATGTAGCTTCTCTTTGCCTTTTCTATAAATATTTTGATGGTAATTGTTCTGACGAATATTCCTCTGTGGTACCTAGACTTTAGGAATTTAAGCACAATATTAGATTTGCGGCAAGGTCTCATCATTTTAAAGTTGGAATAGCTAGATGTAACCGTAACTTCTATGCTAACAGTTTCTTCGCATTTTGTGGAACTCTTTCTGGTTTCTTGCTTCCCAGTCAACTTTGATCTTCAAAAATTTAAATGAAATGTCAATCGTTATCTTTTGTCTTCTTAATTCTTGTTCTTTTATTATCCTCTATCCTTAATAGTATTTTTCTCATACTCTCTGATACTCGGTAACCTTTGCGTCTTAGTGGCTTTATTGCCTTGCTTGGGGTGAAAGGATTAGCATATATTTATATTCATTTATTATGAAATGGACAAAGTCCGACAATTATTTTAAGACATTTTTATGTTTATACATTCTTTTTATAGATACAAATATTTGTATGTATAAACATAAAAATGTCTTTATATATATATATACACGCAGTTGACGTAAGGGTTTGCGGTTTGGAACGCGAAATCGCCGATTCATATTGGAATTCCAGTGAAGTTCATATCATTGGAAAAGGTTTTCATCTCTTCTCCCCCTCCCCCATCATGAGTGGCAACCAGTCTGAGAGAAGGATAAGACTGAATTAAAAACTTTCAACTGAAGCTATCATCAACAATCTTGAGTGTTCTTGTCAATGGATTATGGTAGTTGACGTTCAAAGTGTGGTATTCATGTTGTACAAGTGTTTATCACTATAATCTCTCTAAATTACAGGACCTTTTTTTCATACATGAAAGAACCAAGCAACGGTTAATGTAAGGAAGTAGTCATACTAAAAATTAAATAAATAACCATCATATATAATGAAAGTATGACAATGGCAAATAGGATAATAGAGGACTGTAATTCTGTTGCGATTGTTAATTTTGCAATGCACTGTTTTGATTAGTTAACAAATAAGATTTATAATGACGAGTATCAGTGTGAAAATGAAAACTGTCTCATTTGTCATTTGTTATATATGAAGAATCGAACATTGAGTGCTGTTGGTAATCAAAAAGTGCTCAATGTATCATAAGAAAGGTAAAATTTATACTAATATTAAATAGACATTTTGTTCCTCATCGGTAGTACATCTCATATAATATCCATATCCAAAGGAGAGAAATAACAGATAGAGTAAAATTCCACTGTTCGTAGCATTTACAATCACAGTACCGAAACACAAAAGCTATTGTGTAGCGATTTCAACATGTTTTTATTATAATCTCATATATATATATAGTTAGTTAATGAAAAACTAGGTAATCCGTATGGGTAAACCTGAGGAGGATAAAATCTGGGCTGTGGTGAAATAATTTATTACATGGAACCTTAAAATGGTCTGTTTTTATTTAATATATATATATATATATATATGTGTGTGTGTGTATATATATATATATATATATATATATATATATATATATATATATATATATATATATATATATATATATATGTTATATGTGCGGTACTTATTAGAAAGCGCTCAATATCAGAGATAGAGCTATACATATTTGGTTGGATTTATGTGAGTTTGTGACCCTGGGTTTCACGCTTTTGCGATCGTCAGACAAACTGATTAATTTTTTTAAAATTTGGGTTTATGTAGATTGCGTGTATTGGAGTTATTATGGGAGTGAAAGGAATCGTCGTGGTGGTGTCATCGTGCTAACGCAAACATAGATGCATGTCCGTACACCCGATGAGGTACGCAGTTTGGGATTTGATATATGTATGTATATGGGTGGTGTTGTGTCTATACCTACGCATTTGTATGTCCTGATAATAGGTATTTATTCTCATGCCTACATTTGAAAATTATCTCTGATCTTATTGGTTTTTATTTGGTAGTATTAAATATTCTCGGGGGAGTAATTTGCGTTAATAATTATTGTGGATAATGTTAATAGTAGATCCTATTATCAGGATTTATACCAAAATAAATATAGAAAATAAAATAAATCACCAGCAATCACTCTTTAGTTCAAGCTAGCACCACAAGAATTACACTTATTGTTTTTTATTATTCTCCCACCACCATTACTAATCACTACTACCAATTTACAATAACTATTAGCCACTTATATTATCATTGTCTCCAATCCCTTACAACATTACTATCACATCACATCACATCTACTATTATCATATAAACATGCTATAATTATTAACGTAAACTACCCCCTCCCCCAGCATATTTAATACCACCATAAAAAATAACCAATAAAGATTACAAACCGAAATTTCTACCAGTTACATATACAGTCATCAAAAACAAGCAAATAACCAGCTTTAAAAAAATAACAAATAAACTTTTTTTTAAAATAATAGTAATTTTTGCCTATCATAATTTTACACAGACCCCACCACACGTATTAATACGTACATGCGAGGAAATAGTATTCAGCAAAAAATAGAAAAATGCTCTGATTGCTGACATGTATACATTCACGAGACATTCATGAGAAATTTTCGCTACACTTCCAATCTTTGAATTTCAACATACAAATGCGTATGTATAGACACAACACCACCCATATACATACATATGTCAAATCCCAAACTGTCCACATATGTTTATATATGTATGAGTCGCGGCGGACGAGCAAGTGTGTATGTGTGTCTGCGTACCTCATCGGGTGTACGGACATACATCTATGTTTGCGTTAGCACGATGACATCACGACGACGATTCCTTCCACTCCCATAATAACAACAATACACGCAATCTACATAAACCCCAATTTTCTTAAAAAATTAATCAGTTTGTCTGACGATCGCAAAAGCGTGAAACCCAGGGTCACAAACTCACATCAATCCAACCAAATATATATATATATATATATATATATATATGAAATCTAATGTCTCCTCTCCTGCAATATCACCAACGTCAATATCAGTTTAGTCAGATGACATCCTAAAGGATGAAATGCGTCACGCGATAACATTTCTCCAGTTTTCCAACAATTGTTTTGATATATAAAAATTGATATATAGTACTCCCGCCATATTTTTTGTTTGTTTTTGAGATGTGGGTCGGGCAGAGAAATGTTAACAACATCCAGGTACGGGAATAGACAAATCCATAAATCCGTCGTTACTTTAAACTTGATATATTCATTTTTCAAGATAATCTTCTTCCCTGTCAATACACTTAAACCAGGTCTTTTCTTCAAACATTAGACAGTGAAAATTCACAGACATTTTATGTGTTTAGCTACGGACTTATCAGTGCACATCTATCACATCTATCTATCTATCATAGAACCATAATAAAAAGAGGCGCACAAAGGTTACTGAACTCACTATAAGTAAAGTCAATTTTTTGAATGAGCACCTTAACCATCATATCACAGTAGGTCCTATATTTATCCGAGGTGCTACCCCCCAAAATCTGGGAAATTTAGACAGCGCGCGTGAACGGAATGTTGTAGGGACTGTTGCCACAACTCTTTCTGGGCAGTACTATTTGCAAGCCAGTGTACAGTAAGAGACATTAAAATCCAGTGTACAGTAAGAGACATTAAAATCCAGTGTACAGTAAGAGACATTAAAATCTCGTTGTGCGAATATTTTTCCCTTGATCACTTCCGATATTTTGTGAAGCACTTTGTATCCAGACGAAGTTGGATCCCCAAGTTTGTAGCATGTTGATCTAAAATCTTTACATGTTCAATGTGTTTAATTAAGAAAGAAGCGGTAGATTTAAGAGCGTTGACAAGAAAGATTCTGTTGAAAAATATCTGTTGTATAAAATAAGTATTTTTTTAATCATAAGCCTGCAACAGTTAAGTCCCTGAAGGTAGTTGTTAACGGCTAGTCCTCCGAGTCCTTAGCAATTAACGCAGGCGTCTCTCAGGGTTCGCTTATTGGTCCAGTCCTCTTTCTACTTTATATAAATGATCTGCCTAAGTGTATGCTCCAATCATTTGTGAATATCTATGCTGATAATACAACGGTATATTGGTGCACCCCGAAAACTCTAGATGACCAGAGATTGACAGTTGGTCTCTCCTCTGATCTAGCGCTAACAGCAGTGTGTGTGTGTGTGTGTGTGTGTGTATGGTGGAACTAGCTAGTTACATTCAATGCTTCGAAAGCCAAACTAATTACATTACATAATCATCGATCAGATTCATAACTATCACCAATAGCGATGAATGAATGTTCCAGGGATGTCTTGAGCGCTTATTGGGGCTTAAACTCATCCCATATTTCAAGTGGAAATCGTACACAAGATCCACCGCCTAAAGATTCTGGAAAAATGGTCGGTTTTCTGTACCGCTCTAGTAAGTACCTGACTCCTCCCACCATCCTTTACAAAAGCCAGATCGGGCTAAAAATGTAATACTGCTACCCAGTCTTCACTTTCCAGTCTCAATAGCGTCCAAAAAGCGTCTCCGCATCCTTGTGGGTGACAAATTATTTTCCACTCTACAACCTTTCTTCTCACAGATGAAACGTAGCGAACCTATCGCTGAGCTATCGATATTTCTCTGGAAAGTGCTCAGGCGGACTACATTCTTTAGTTCCACCAGTTCTAACATTCGCGGATAAGACCAGCCATGCCACGAAAATTGTAGTGAACCACCTTCATTTCTTTCGCATTCCATTGGTGAAATGCAAGTTTAACTCGAGGAGCTTCTTCCTACAAACCGCTGCTTTGTGAAACCGACTCTCAAGAGGCTGCTTCCCCGATCTCTGCAATCTTAATCTTTTCAAGTCTAGGGTCTAGCTAGGATCAGCTGTTATTTTCCCCACATATCCTCATAAACTGTGCCTCTTACTCTGAATCTCTCTACCTCGTGTATCTCCCGGTTCTTGTGCAGGGTGAACATCATTGTGAAAAAACATATATATATAGTAACAAGCAGGATTTTTTCTCCATATCATGGTCATTCTGGCCAAAACTAGAAGAGGAACCTAACTGAAACAATAAAACAAAAATATTAATATACAACCCAGTGTGTCTGAAAATTTAAATTTTTTAATATTTTTTATTGTTCAATATATATATATATATATATATATATATATATATATATATATGTGTGTGTGTGTGTTCCTTTTCTTACATATATAAAAGGGCTCAGTTTTAAATACTTTTAAAAGAACTATTTAATGCACATAAAAATAAGAATTTTTATTACACATTTCCAGCTTATTTCATGCTGAGTAATTTTTCAAAATGGGCCCTTGTTTATTTTGGACACTTTCAAGATTTATAGTTCTTCATATGCTTATGTTTCATGGGTATTTGCGCCTAAGCGAATATAACGAACCCAACGAGAATTGAAACTTTCTTCTCCGATTAACAATTCTGAGCCATTATCCACCCGTACATCTAAGCTTACAGCAGCTGGTATTCCCAAGTGGTTACCCATCTAGGTATTGACTAAGCTCGACATTCCTTAACCTCTGTGATTGTACAGGAACCGGTGTTTCTACGTTATATATATATATATATATATATATATATATATATATATATGTGTGTATGGTGCGATGGATAAATTGTCTAAATAACGCAAAAATGAACATAACACTGTCATCTCACAGATATATTTACCAAAATTACACAATTACGTTGCTGTGTTGAAGTACAACGATAGCCTTTTGGACATGTATTTACATGGGTATTTTACTTTGTTTTGGTGTCAGGAAACCGGCTCAAAAGTATTTTATGACTGTATCTTGGATTGTACAATTACCAGCGTCTACCGTAAACTTTAAACTTAACTCAAAAACGAAGGGTTTGCAGACATATGTTTTAAAAGTATTTTTGATGCACTCTTTCTGTATGTATGTGTATATATAGCCATACTTAATATCTCTTGGGGACCACATCCAACTAAATTATAGCTCTATGGACCCATCGCTGATATTTCTACAACCTTGCGTGAACGCTGAATGCACTTTGCAAGACACTGCTGGCGAGTCATCTGCTTCTCTGGACACGTAGCCATGGCGGAAGACGGATTGATCAACCATTTACATTGATCAACGATGTAATGACATAGGATGCCACTCGGATGACCTTACGACCTTGATATAGAACCGTGTTAGTTGGTGTAATAGACTCATGAATGTCCGAGTTCGCACGACCGAATCATAATCATAAAACTTGGCGTTTCTTCAGTAAACAGAAACAATTTCTCACGGGAAATATGTTGGCAATATTTTAAATTTCTTAAAGTACACAGGTAATTGATGAAACGTTTCAAAAAATGAATGAAGTATTTACATAAAAGAAAAACAATTCCCTAAAGTCTATTTCAGAGAATTTTTCAATCAATGGATTTTAAACTAAATGATTTTCAAATAAATTAATTTAATAGTCGAATAAATTTCTGCAGAAAGTTTTATAAAAATCCGATAAACATTTTAATTTCCGTAAATATTCACTGTGATATTTTTCATTCCGCCATTAATTTTAGAATATGATTTTAAAAAGAAAAAATCCATCAATATTTTTGCTTAAATTTCTCACAGAACCACTTTGTTTAGAATCGAACTAGCGTTTGGTTTGTCTAACTGTTGCTCTACGGCAAGCGTCTTTTCTGTGTATATGAATTACTACAGTAAATTTCAAGGAATTTGACTATAATAAAATGTTACTTAAACTCGCATATAGTTTACACATTCGAAGTTGTCCTGTTCGTTACATACAGCTACCGAAAGGGTACTGCTCAGAAAAGGTAACGACAAAACTTTGTGCGGTGTTTAATTTCTGGATAGGTTGCGCTTGAGGAACTCTTAGGGCCTTGTCCGTAAGATGCTTCAAAACCAAAATATCAACCAGAGAACTTGAGTCATGTTCTTATATAGCCTCGTCAGATTTAGACTCTCATATGGATGTCATCCAATTCATTCAGAAATGTCTAAACTATCCTATACAATCGTTTTAAAAATGGCTTCAACCGAATTAATCCTTTAGGTCTTGAAGAAGTCAATCCTTCATCAGACCCTATAAATTGGTGCTACAAAATTACAAAGAACTTTACCAAATAACAAAAACTGCTTCACTTGATTTCTAAAAGCGCCAACTAAAATGAATAGTACATGTAACTAGAAGGGAAAATAATGGCAAAATCAAGAAGTTAACTTTCCACACTACCTTAAACAAAGGATTATCAGGAAACTTCCTTCAATACTTGAAAGAGCAATAATAGTGGACTTGACAAGTCGAATTTACTGGAAAACTGTTTTTCGAAAAAGAATTTATAAGCTTAAACAAAGAAAAAGGCTAACTTTTCAGTCAATGAATGCCGAATTTTTCACCATTACCATTGGACATGTATATACATTTGGGTTTCGTATGTGCATGCAGTGCATAGTGTGTCAAAGGGCCACAATAATAGCGTGCCCATTGAGGAATGAAGTCATTTCGTTCATAGATGTTTTGCCAGAATAGCTTACTATTTCTCAATCTGCAATAGGCATGGTGTATGTATGTACAGTGTAACCCGGATATAAGAGAGTTGTCGGGACCGGAGACGAAGTCTCTTATATCCGGGTTTAGTCTAATTTATATACATTAACACAGGCTCTAATTTGGGACCAGAGAAAATCTCTCTTATATCCGGGTTTCTCATATCCGGGTTACACTGTATAAATAAACGTCGTGTGAATATATGTACCTCTGTTTTGTATGTGTGTGCGTGAATTCATAGCATATGTGCGTATTATTTTGACCCCCCAAAAAGGTAACATTAAAACATGTTATATTTCTGAACTTCTCCCCCTCAAATGTTACTGTCGTCTGTCAAGGATATAATTACGCTCTTACGATCAGCCTTGTGGTATTTGAACCTTTAAATGCGATTGACCTTATCTCGTTGGTTTATTGCTTTAGAACGACTAGTATACGACTAACAATTGAAACACTCGTCGAATTTGTATAATGTATCGTCATTTATCAACGATAACTTATATCCTAATTGCAGAATGTAGGATTTATCGTTAACCTCATGAAATATTCTAGAGGGTTCTTACCTGGAAAGTTAACTTTGTTTTCTCATGTTTATAATTTGCTCTTCGTATCAGAAATTATTTGAAAATAACATTTTTATTGAGCATATTTGGGTAAAACTATGCATATATGTATCACTAAAAGACCTTTTTTCTTTTTCAACGGATTTCAAGATTTATGAAGCGACTGAACGGTTCAAAGTTTGAAAAAAAAAAAAAAAAAAAGAATGCGTAAAAGAGCAGGGAGAAGTTTAAAAAAATTATATCATGTTATATATTTCATCATTCATTCAGTTAGCGCATTTTGCACTGCTGTGGTCACGACTCTCCACCACTTCACAATTGTGGTTCACGGTGACATTCAAGACAGAATAATGCAATGGCTTTCTGGTTCATTTTGCACTAGGGATGTTAAGGTTGTCCCGTCCTTCCTTTCAGAAGTTCCTCTACCTACTTACTGGTAAAGCCGTTAACTTCAGGCGCAGCTCCTGCGCCCAGTCTGGCGATTGATCGATGGCTGTTTGGCACAAGTAGGTTGGGGAGAGGCGTTCCTCTTCACCGACCGGGAAACCCTTCCGACTACCTTCACACAGTTTAGCCGGTAGATCGATGCCGTTGACCAAGGTGTAGCCGTCGCAAGCGACTTCTTGGAGCCATGTGTGAGAATTGGATGTAGACCGTGGACCAGTACAGTTCTGTATACTAATTCAGCTGAGTAAAGCAGTGTCGACCGCTTTGCTGCAAAGGTACTACCACTGACGATACACCTATATTTGTATATTTACTTTATATATAATTTTATTTTCCATAGATATATTAGGTATTCCCACAGACATTTGACAGGTAGCAATTGCAGATAATGCTTCCCAGTTCCATAAGACGATTGTCAAAACAGACATCAGATTGTTCGGAAAATAATGTCCAGTGTTAGAATAAAACTTTTAATTGTGTTCTAATATATTATAATAGTTGCATCTATTGCTCATTCCTAATGATTAAAGTGTCCTCGTTGTTAATTTTATATCAATTTCTTTCAGAATTTAACGTAAAATATACATCCCTAATCTTGAACATTAGAAGAGATGCGTTTAATTCTTTTGCGTGGTCATAATTCTTCTCGAACTGCTACTCAAAGCACGGGGTGAAAGATTCACTTATAAATAGACTGTACGGTGCTGGTTTCTAAAGTTTCACAGTGGGGCTACGAGTTTTGAAAATTAATGTAGTAGAAGACGTCCATTTGCAATTGACAATAAACATAGGAAAACACTAGTCAAACTAAATCCATTTCAAACTGTCTGTAAAAATGTCCCAGATAATTGTTGTCAGCATTTCAACAATAACGGATCATCTTAAGAAAATTGGCAAGGCGAAGACACTCGATAAATGTGTTCCACATGAACTCGAGAAAAAGTCAAAAAGTTGAGCGTTTTGAAGTGTGTCCTATGTTGCAACTGCGAAATTCGATTGAGTCATTTCTTGATCGAATAGTGACTTGTGATGAGAAATGGATCCTTTACGACAATCGTAAACGATCGATTGAAAGGCTTGACCCGGACGAAGCGCTCAATCACTTTTCAAAGCTGAAATTGCAACAACAGAAGATTATGGTTGCTATCTTATTGTCTGCAACTGGCGTTATCCATTACAGCTTTCTGGAATTTAACCAGAGCATCACCACCGAAGTTTACTGCCAGCAACTGGGTGAAATGCTCATTTAGTTAAGCAAAATGCGACTATCACTAGTTAGTCGCCGCGGTCTAATTCTGCTTCATGATAATTCTCGGTCACATATTGTGAGGTGTCACTTCAGAAGCTCACCAACTTTGGTTACGGGACTTTACCTGAACGCTCGCACACTAACACTTTTTCAAGCCTTTTGACAATTTTTAAGCTCATAGACAGTCCGTTGAGAAGAAGCAGAAAATGCATTCAAGGATTTCTTGGTACCCAAGCTGTTAGGGTTTTATCGTTAAAACGTGAATAACCTCGTAACTCGATGGCAGAAATGTATAGACGTTCAATAATTCTTATTTTAACTGAATTAAACACTGTTTAAATACATTAATTTGGGAATAAAAGTTGATTCTAAAATCGGACATTATTTTCCGAACAACCTAATAAAATTAAAAACATTTGTCATTAGCAAAGCAGCCAACAGATATCTTAACAGTTCCATCGACAAGCTGTAAGTCTCCAAGGAAATAGGGTCTGGTTATTGTATAACGGAGCCTCCATGGTAATTTACAAAGTCGTTAAGAAAAAGAATCTATGAAAAATACAGCGAGTGTCTGATGAATACCTTTTATTTTCAGGTGAATAAAACAGTGTTATTATTTAATAAGATTACATGGACGATCAAAATCATAAAGAATAAAACAAAAATTTAATTTCAAAGAATCAGATAAAACTTTTATAAAAATGTGTTATCAAACGTCTCCAATATATTTACATTATGTATACACGGACTATTGTCCCCATATTTGTTGTTATTAAAATGTTTCGATTGATGTACCGCCCTGTCTTCATCAGGCTCTTGTTGATGCAGGTAATCTTTAGCCAAATAGGTTAAAGCATTTATTCGTAAAGTTGGTGATATAGTAAATGCGAGTTCAATCCGTGGCCTGGTTAGCGCAGGGATGAAGTGGAAACAGGACAAGCAATAACTGAACAGTACTAAATAAGAACTGGACAATATATCCCAAGACATGGACACCGGAATAAGAACAATTTAATCCTGTAGATTAAATAAAGGGTTTAATTCGAAACTCCCTAAAAGGTTAACTGCATAGACAAACACCTGATGGAAGCTGGATAGCACAACGGTCGAAACGTTGTGATAATAGCAAAAAAAAAAAAAAAAAAAAAAAAAAAAGGAAAAGAAAAAAAGACAATAGTCCGAATGTAAATAATGATAACTCCTCATCCCAGAAATTCAGAGAGAAAGTCTCCAATATAATTTAACAAAGAAAAGTAAAAGTTTTCAAGCACCGGAATATTTCACGTCATTTTTCAGTTTTAAATAACTAAATTGGCCAATTTAGGGCATAATTTCAGACGCCAACGAAATTTCACCAAAAAAAAAATAGATTAAAATATTTCAGAGAATTACGTTTTAAAATATATCACTTATTCATGATTAAGTAACAGTTTACTGTGGTTTTATTAGGGTGAAGATATACAAAATAAAAATATTTCCTCGAAGTTTGTTTTTATTTTAGTTTTAACATTTTAATAAATAACTTAATTAAATCATTGATGTAATGAAGAATGTTTTAAGTTTCAGTAATTACCGTATTTGACGGCATATAAGGCGTACTTTTTTTTTTACTAAAATATCTTTTCAAATTCCCCTGTGTCTTATATCCCATATGCAGGATTAAAATTCGCGAGAGTCGGCCGAAATTAGCTACCTGGCAACTCCTATTAGCTTAGACTTTAGAGTAACTTTCATATATCTATTGTCATTATTTAAAAGGCTGTTATGCAGATTAAAAGTGTTATCATTAATTTCATCACGTTTAATATTAGTACTTTGTTTCACTAAAATTATATGCAATAAATTCAAATTATATATTTGCAAAATATATTTGTTTCATTAATATTTTTCTTGCGATAACTTCCGGTTGCATTGGTATAAATACAATCAGAATTTTTATATCCTAATTATTCCATAATAGTAGCATTGAAAATGAGTATCAGAGTTTTGATAACAAAAACGAGTTTATGGATTTGAAGCTGAATAAAATTTTAATGGTAACTGTACTGTTTTTGCTTAATTGTAATAATTGCTTGATTTTTATTTTGTTTACTTACCTTTGAATATAATCAAGTTTTTATAGGTTAGTGTTCTTTTTTCCTATTATTTTTCGTTTATTTGTAATCATGGTATGTTTAACCAAAATAATACCTCATAAATATAACCTAAGCTTGTACCATTTACTAATAATTTTACTAATTGATAATTTTTTCTTGATTTGCCCTTGTGAAATTGGTGTGCATCGTATACTTCCTTGCATCTTATATGCCGTCAAATATGGCAGTTGAATCTTTGTATTTGTTTTTTTAAAGGCTGGTATATCAGACATTCAAATTCTATTCGTACTAATTTTTCAATGATTTCTTTTGAATGAAAAGTTTTTTTCAAACAGATCTCTGGTTTTAATATATTAAATGAAAATAATTTTGCATTAAAATATTCCCCAATTTTATTTTTTCAAAGGGTATTTTATAAAAACTGAATTCGCTTTTATATGAGTTTTAAATATATTCTTGGGCAACAAGGTTAATGTCAGTTTGGCTAAATTCCATGAGAATATCTTTATATATTAATACAACAATACTTCTTATTACTATAAACTTTGTTTAGTAGGTAAACGTGTTTGAGTGAACATCGTAGTTTTTGTATCTGAAATTAATGTCTCCTGGTGGAGAGATTGAGATGCCTACTAAAGAAATGTAACACCCTTCTTTCTTTTTTCTTATGGAAAAATAGAATACAGTTTATACTCTCGACCTCTAGGCCAGTAGACATTAATTTCATTAAAAAAAGGAATGTCTACTGAAACCCGTGTACCCACTGAATACAACGTTTATATTAATATATGCATAATCACATTTTGTTCATGTTCACAAGTGTACAATTAGTTTGTTGATGGTACAGATTAAAAGAAAAAAATTCGTTGGTGTTCATTTTGAATTAGTTGCTCAAAGATCTCGAACAGTTTCGAATAAAAAAATAAATTAAAACCCTTTCTCACAATAACTGTTACATTCACATGCACATTTCATCCACAAAATGTAACATTTATTATGGGGAAGAGGTAACGTTTTATATTTATTTCTACCCCTTGTACCTTCAGAATGATAGCACAGAGCTGGTATTCATTATCCATGTTTCAGTGCTTAGCTGACACAAAAGCTGTTTTATCATTTGATCATTTTATGCTTCAGTTTTTTGGCACTTTTAGTTAACACATGAAACATGAAATGTGGTACCCAGCCCTGAAATCTACATCGGGTTTCTTTTTTTTTTTTTCCCTCTTGTGTACAGACGGGCTGAAGACAACAAACAGGAATACAACGTATTTAAATAAATATAAATTTCTAGTGACAATGTTCATGTATCCGTAGGATGACACAACACAAGAAATATGACCAACTGTAGATGATTGTTCTGCTGGTTAGAGGCTGCCTTTTACAGGCATTGGTCAAGAGATGCTCTGCAACATGGCTTCCGTTTCAATTCCATTCTGTAAATAACAAGATTTTTTTTTTTTTTAACAAATAAAATCAAAATAGACATGAAAAATATTGATAGAGTCTCGGTTCAAACATTGAATTAGTAAATTTTGTGGATTTTATACTTATTATTAAATATTCCAAAAGTTGTAAAGGGAAGGATTTTAAAATCTTTCACTAAAAGGTCGAAGTGAGATTTACAGGGTAAATGAGGCTTTTATGATCAGTACAAATCGGTCATATAATTTTATTTTGTGAGAGTTGAACATTTCAGATGAAGATAAAATTGTAGAAATAGAAAAATATACGGAGAGAAACGAATATACGAGGTCTGATCAAAGAATTTTGGGACTGCTGCTATAAAAACAAGACTACAACGTATCAGACCTATATATATATACACAATGACTGAAAAGGTACTTCTGTTAAATTTTTTTTCTTGTATGCAAAGAAGAGATATCTTTTTATGGACTTAGTGAATGTAGAAAGTGTTCCAATAATTGTTCTTTCCAAGCGCTTTCGGCTAATCAATTAGCCATTTATTACACATCAGCAATTTACACACAAAATACAATAGCACAACCCCAAATCATTGAAAATTGCTTATAGTTGGCCAGAAAGAACAACATCCATTTGGACAATTTCTACATTCAGTAAGTCTCAAAGAAATTTCTTTTTCGCATACAAGAAAAGCACAACCCCCCCCCCAAAAAAACGAGAATACTTTGTAAGTATATTTTAATGAAACATGTCTTAGAAAGCGATTGCTACTCCCCAAACACACACAAATAATAAATATATATATATATGCTTTATCCATGATATTGAGCCCTTTAGCACATAAGTATAACATAGCTTAAAATACATTTTATCATATATATATTAATTACAACTTTGCTGTTATTATCACAACGTTTCGGCCTTCATCAGGTGCTTAGCAATCCCAGTAACATTCAGGGAATGTCATACTGAACCCATTATCTAATCTCCACAGGTAAATTATTTCCATTTGGGAGTTCATGTCCAGCCACAGATCGTTAATTCTGCTCAGTTCTTGTTCGCCCCTGTTTCCAATGAATTCAAGTACACACTAACTTATCAAGGGATTGAACTCGCAATTCCTGTGTCACCAAATTCACAAACCAACGCTTTAATCCACTAGCCTATTTGAAGCTTTTTTCTTTATGCCATGAATTCAGTAATTTGTTTATGCATATATACATATATTCTGTATATTTAGACAGCAAATATTCTTGAAGGCAAATATTATGAATAATACCTCTCAGGCAAGGAGGAAATTCCGACAAATAGGAAACAGATCTTAATCTGACATGTTTCACTTATTAAAGCTTTGTCAGAGATCATTTTTTTATCTTGATCTCTGATGAAACTTTAATAAAGTGAAACATGTTAGATTGTGTTCTGTTTCCTACTTGTTCTTTATACTATTGTTTTGTTGGATTTCTATCCATACTCTCTCTCTCATACTTTTAAGTTATTCTATATTTATATGGTAAAACTGTTCAATATTCCGGATACAGCGTATGTAAATACAAACAGTGTGGACCTAGTGTTCAGCACGAATAGCGACAGTTTGTTTCATACTTGAGCGCAATCTTCAGGCCTGAATATTCTGTACAATCATAAAACATAATGTCGCCATTCGATGCTGAACACTTTCACCACACTGCTTTTATGTCCATAGTTCTATAGGACAATCGTAAGTGGAGAACTTGGAGCCTTAAACCTAACCTACCTGCTGATGAGTGGTGCTTGTCACGATTGACTGCATTCACCAAGACTTCTTTTCTACTGCAGCGGCTGTCACTGTTGTTGAATCCCTTTCTTTCTTTCTTTCTTTCTTTCTTTAGTTCCCTTTAATTTTCTTTCTTTCATTAACCGCTCCTGTATCGTATTTATTTCTAAGCTAGCCCTAATAACGTGAGATGAGATTTGTTCGCATGTAAATAACTCCTCATTCCAGAAATTCAGATATAAAATATAGTTTATATATATATATATATATATTATATAAAATGTGTTAAGACGTAGTCCACATGTCGTTTACTGCACAACTGTGATGACATCCAAGGTCGGCTGTGTCTGCATATACACTCGACTCGCTATGTTCACAGGTTTGTCTCCTTGGCCGTGACCGAATTCAATAAAAAATAATGACAAATGTTTTTCAAGACTGTCTGGTTGGGAAATAACAACAATACGAATTCTCACTAAACCGCTAATGTTTTCCTTCGGCTTCGATGGTGAACTGCTATCTCCCTAATTTCCAGCCACAGAAAGAGGACTCTTCCATTCACTGTCTAGGCCACTGTTGATTTCTCACTGCCCCATGGCCACTTACTGCTGACTTCTTGCCTTATATTTAATATTAATAAAGACTAACAAAAAAAAAAAAAGGCTTGCAAACATTTTTATCAATAAATTTATTTATAAGGGACTATAAATGAAAAAAGAAACTGACACCTTTTCCCATTTCACTGAAGCAAACGTCAATCACTTTCTTTTTTTCTCACTGAAACCAAGTAGCGTCTTTGATATGTCAGTTCCGTATTTTCACGGTCAAAACGGAATAGTCCATTATTTATAAGGTATTGACAGGGAATAACGGTCGTGCAGACTAACGAAGGAAGGGGCAAGCAGAATTATAATGGAGATTGAAATATATCAGTTTGTCAGGGAAGCTAAAAATGGCGATGTGCTCAGATTTGAACCACTGTGTATGCTGCGACTGCCGTGCAAAATCTAGAGCATGCTTGTATGAACTCTAAAATTATTCCTAACAGCCGCATATGTATACAAAATGCACGGAACATTTGCCTTAGACAGTTGCTTTTTCCACTAGGTTCCCAACTTTGAGGGACTTGCACTAAACACGATTCGCATAAATATCTACATATTTTTATGTAGAAGGCAAATTATTTACATTATTCGGACTATTGTCCTCATCTTTGTCGCCATATTTATCACAACGTTTCGGCCGTTGTACGCTCCGGCCTTCTTCAGGTGGTTGGAATTTCGAACTGAACCCTTTATTTCGCTCACTGGGGTAGACTGTTCTAGTCCCACGTGCCATGTTTAATGGATGTCAGTTATCAGTTATCTCCTGCTAATTTCCTTCAACGTTGTGATAAATATGGCGACAGAGATGAGGACAATAGTCCGAATAATGTAAATAATGTACATAATACCTCATCTCAGAAATATAGACAGACTAGAAGGTAAATGTTCTGTGTTTTAGTTTATTAAAATAAAAACTTGATATCGAATATAATGTAAAAACAACGTCAAGAGTAGATTGTTCTCATTCCACTAGCCACGTCTAGATATTATTTAGTACTGTTCAGTTACTACTTACTTCGTTTCCACTGAGTTCATGCACACACTACCCGGACCAGGGATTGAACTCATAATTACAATGGCACTAAATTCAGGAACCAACACTTTAATTTACTAGGTTTAATAGCCCCCGTAGATTAAATAAAAAGGTTTATTTCGGAATTCCCTGTAGGCTACCGCGATCGACATGCACCTGGTGACTGCTGGAGAGTACAATGGCCGAAACAGTGTGATAACAACAATAACAAAGACTAGGACAATACTCAGAATGTAAATATAGGATTTTATGTTTTTCGTGTTGTATAAGAGTAATTGATACTTACCTGTTTTGGGCTTCCAGGCGCACTGCTGCTACGCCCTCTAGTGGAAAACGAAGTACTCTCAACCAGTGTAAGTGCGTTTGACGGACGTCTTGTGTCGAGATGACCATGTTCTAATTGCATCTGTTCTATTTTTCGACGAATGACCGCTATGACCTGGAAAGAAAACGATACCAAGATCAGCAGGATGTCCAGATTGACAAGCTCTCGATTTGAAATTTAATTTCCGACCCTTTAATTGTCAAGATCCTCTACACTTCTTGTGTGTCATATCTTCCAAGAACGTTTGCAATCATCACTCTCTATAACTTCCCCTATTTTGTTGCTCTATATAACTTTGGACATTTTACTCTCCCACTCTCTGTTCTCATTCTGCCTTCCATTCATTTAGACTTCCTTAAGCAGGTTACTCGCTCTTTCCCGCCTGCTACTCTTTTCTTCACCATATCCTATGAGTGTCAAATTCTCCTAGCCCTCTTTCCTCACTGTGTTCCATAAATTTGAACTCTTTCTGATTGTAAGTATAAGTTTCTTTGATATTTTTATATATTTCATTTTTTATGCCCAGTGTCCTTCTAGAATGTGGGCGATCATGGTTCTCCACAATTTCCTATCTCTCGTTGCTCTGATTAACTTTTCATCCTTTTACCACCCTGTTTGTCCTTGTTCTGATCCATTCATACGAGCTCCTTATTTGCTGTTTCTACCTGTTTCTCTTGTTTTCAGTTATTCCCTGTGAGTGTTAAATTCTCTAAGCTCTCCTTCCTCACTTTGTCCCCAAAATTTTAGCGTCTTCTAATTGTTAGTCTCACTTTCTTTGTAGTTTTTATACACTAGATTACTCAAATGAAACGAACACTAAAGCTTATTGTCATGGGTAAGACGATAAACTACGTCCAGCAGCATGTACTCGGATCAGGAGGTTTTGAAGAGGGTGGAATCACCTCTTAATCGCTGGTGTTCCCAGGTCCACTTTGACTTGAGGTGGTAGCACCTATTAGGGTTCCAGCTATAGGCAAATAGTTAACCCCCAAACTGGAGTCAAAACACTATGAAAGTGTAAAAATAGGTTTTGATACTAATAATACATTTTTGGAAAAATTTTATTGGCAGCAATAAAAATCTTGTCGGCATTAAATAATTCATTGAGGTTGATATGCCGTAAAACAAACCAAACCAAACCTAAAGTTTGTAACATAAGTGGTTCCTGACTTATTTTCGAGATGTAAACCCTGAGGATCGAACCCGTTGCACCTGGGAATAGTTACGTTGGCTTGGTTTAATAAGGTACAAGGCGATGATATTGAGGATTTCGTGAAGGACGATCTAGTGAGTGACCTCCGAGTCTAGCTACCTCATCATTGTACTACAGTCCAAAATCAAACACTCAATTGCTATATGATATGAGTCCTCCTCTCTAGCAGTGAATTATGAACATTCTCCTAACAGATGAAGAAGAGACTTAACACTTCAGGGTCGATCCTGGTTCACGGCAAACGGCAACAAATGTAACCTTTCGTCATGGTCAATCCGGGGTGGATCCTGGTTTGATCAATGGAATGATCTCTTCGATCCTGATACCTCACGTTGTGATTGATTTGATTATAAGGAGGCCAAGATCGATTCGTCGCAGGTATCTTTGTGTTGGGCTGGTTCAAGTCGAGTGAAGTTGTACAATAAAATTGGAGAAAAAACAGCACTCGAAATATATATAAAAAATAATTACTATTTTTACATCAATACTGCGTACAATGGTTCGTTAGAAATTGTGTTAGGATACAGGTGTTTGTCAACCCAACCCGTTCCTAAATCGGACGTAACACTTAGGTAAGCTGGTAAGTTTTGTCTTGCGGAGTTAGCGAAATTTGTTTTACTGATTTGATAAGTTTCACTCAAGGCTGAAATCGGAGGTTCTTGTGTTCGGCAGGAGTTGTGGAATCTCTCAGAGGCCTCCGCCGCTTCCCTTCTCAGCTCTCAACTTTCAACTCGCAACTGCAAATCCCTGAATGGCTTTCGTGCATTCATTTTTATGGACTTCAACTAGAAACCGGTGTGGGGCAAGATGTTGGCTGGGTTTCGGTGAATCCCCTGATTTCCAACAAAAGTCTATTGTTTTTGGTCCTGAGAAATTAAATTAATTCATAATTTTGGGGAATTCTCCTCTCATGGGAGATGGGTGCAGGTATCGCTCTACCTGGCTACTTCTACTTTCTCTTATTACCATCTCCCACCATTGCTTTCCAGTGGGCGTGAGCAGCTCCTTCACCCTCCCTAATACTCTTCTACGCCTGTCATTTCCAGCATTCGGTTGAAGATTGCTAAAAAAAAAAAAATGATGGTTTCAAAAGCTATTATCGCATAAGTGAATTGACACAACAATTGGTTTTCTCGCTTTTGACTCAAGAGACACTTTCCCAGGGAAATTTTTGCAACTCCCATTATGGTGACAATTCGTTCAGTCAAAGGTCATCATTCTGCAGGTGTTGAATTTATGGTTTTTTCATTCCGACATCCCGCAAAATGAATTCATTTAGTTTAACCCAATTCTTCTCATGTTAGATCCAGGCATTGTTTGCCGAAGGCTGTCAACACTTGACTTGTTCGCGCAAACTGAGCATTGCTTTTAGGCGGTCATCTGGTCTATTCTATATCCGTCTATCGTTCTTTATATTTTTTTAACTCTTTTCATGCGAAGTTATTCATCATTATCTCTTTTCATTGATATTCCAGGTTGTTATTATTATTAATTACCAGAAACCCAAATAGTGTTACACTTGAACAAGTAGAAATATGGTTCTACAGAAGGATGCTGAGAATACCACAGACTGAATAAGCAAGCACCGATGAAGTTTTTCGGAAAATGGAAACACAAATAACGTCTATACTTAGAATCAGAAAGAGACAGTTGACATTTCTTGGACACATTATGGGGAAATGAGGCTTGGAAAATTTCACACTCACAGGGCATATTGAAGGAAAGAAGGAAACGGCGAGTGACCTACCAAACGAGCTTGTGTAAAGTGATGACAGAACAGTGAAGGGGAGGGATAGATTAAAAAGACAAACATTGTTAAGAGCCAGGAAGGATAGGAAGTTGTAGAGAGCGCGGGTTGTCCACATCCTGAAAGTACACGGCACATAGAAGAAAAAGTTTGCTTCAAGGCCTCTAAGGGCGGTCGTTAAGTTCTGTGTCAACAGCATATTTTATTAATCCCTTTCTATTATTAGGTCACTGGTCATTGACTTTACCACTACTTCACAACTTCTCTTTGGTCATTTTCGGTACAGTTTATATCAGTGGTTTTCAACCTTTTTTTTGGCTATGTCTCACCTAAGCATCTCTAAAATCCTGATGCCCCCCCCCCCCAGTGACATATAATTTTTATTATTCAAAAAATTGAACTATTCACGTGGAGGAAGCTTGAAAGCGATTACCTTGGTCTAAAGTTTTCAAAGAACATTGCACCCATGAAATGAAAAATAAAAGTAGGAAAGGACATTTGAAGTACCGAGGAAAAATTTACTAAATTTACCATGTGAATAGGAGTTCGCTTTTTGAATAGTAAGAATTATATGTCACAGGGTGGGAGTATCAAGATTTTAGAGTTACTTAGGTGGGGCATGGCCAAAAACGATTGGGAACCCCCGCCATAACTAGTCCCCATAAGTACAATTTTTGTTTCGGGGATGAAAATAACAACTTTTTAAAAATTAAATACATTACTCGCAATTTACTGAGCGTAGCTTAGATATGGCACAAGGACGAAAGTATGGAGCAGCCAGTGTAGATCGATCTCATTACTCAGTCGTTAAATGATTTAGCAAGACAAGCTTGACAACCATTACACCACCTCGAAGTGCCTTAAGAAAATGCATTGCTAATCTTGAGAAGCATTGTCAATTATTTTTACTGGAGAAATGTGTGATGTGATTGGTGAGTGTGACGCATGCGTGAAAAGTGGGGAAGAAGTTGTGGGAGACGTGGAAAATGTAACAAGAGAAGCTGAAAGGAGCCAAAGGATTTTTTGTTGTTCTTATTTCACTTGACTGCTAGTGGATCAGATTGATAGTATTTTTTTGTGCACAAGAGCTTCCGCATTTCTTTCGTTATGTTCTATTTGCGTACGGCTTTGTCGAGAAGGTAAGTGCGTTTATTTTTTATTTCGATATGTAAACCGCAGATTGCTATGAAAATTAGAAAAACAGAGATTGTAGCTGCTTGCAAATGAAAACAGGCGTTATGGTTATTTTTCGTATAATGCTGTGGGTTTTTTTTTCTCAGAGAAGCGTAGTCTTCAGCAAAAATTCGGAATTGAATTTTTTTTTAATTCTTGGAACTCTCAAACAAATATCGACATGCATGCACTAATATGGAAAACTCTTTTCTGACATTTGAATCAACAGGACTATATGACTAAAAAAAAAAATAAGACAGAAAAACGGAAAGTTAGCTGTTAGCGTTTTGGAAAAGAGTGAGGTAAATGGCTGGCAATTAAAACTTTAAATGTAATTCTTCTGTGTGTCACACCCCTTCAAGACATGACCGATCATAACTCTCCAAAACTTCCAATCCCTTGTAGTTTTTCTATTTTTGCTAAGGCTCCTGCCCCCCCCCGTTCTGACTGTAGTAAAAACAGAACCAGAGAATAAACTCCTACCAAAGCCTTATTGCACTTCACTGACTACTTGTCTATTGACTGATAATATAGGATGCTTTTTATACCTCCAAGATCTTAAAGGGAGGTAACTGATGATTTATTAGTACACTGACATTCATTTATACAAACTTGTCACATAGAGGGCATTGAGCTACCTATCTGTTACCCTCAATATGCCTTGTGAGGGTTGTTTTCCAAACCCCCTTCTTAATTTATGTGTCTAAGAAATTTCAGCTACCTCTTTCTGATTCTAAGTGTTCTTTTTGTTGCCATTTAAAAAAAAAAATCTTTCCCGTTTCTTGCTTGCTCTGCTTATAGAATTCTTAATGTTCTTTTGTAGAACCCCATTTCTGTTCCCTTCAGTCTTCTCGTCTGTGAAGAGATTGTCTAGCATTCATTGGCTATGTTCTAATGGGACAGGTCATTAAAAACGCCTGCTCTTGCGTTGTGAACTCTTTAAAGTTGCTGAGGAAGATAAAATCGGGGAGTTAAACTAAAATTCTACAAACCCTCTTTATCCCAAAGAAATGAGACATCTACCGTGTAGAGCAAGCCTATGTCGGAGATCACTTCGCCAGTATAGCGAGTTCGAATCTCGTTGGCTCTCTTACAAATGTATTTATGTCCTCGACGACGAAGCTGAACTTTGTAAATACGTTTAATGAATAATATATTTACGCCATTCCCACTCGTGCCAGAGGTTGGCGTTCGATCGCAGATGTGACTAAAGGGAGGGCAAAGAAGTACGGCAAATGGGGGGGGGGCGAATGAAAGAGCTTAGAGTAACAATGACAGGAAGTTGCAGAGAGCCTGCGATTAGTTACCTAATACAAGGGGAGTCTTAATGCGGATCGAAGACTTTCTGAATTTGCAATAAAAGTGGTGGGGGTAGGAAAATGATATAAAGAGCCAAAAAGTATGAAATTAATAAACGTGGTGGTCTTTATAAGTTCTGTGGGTACTCCCACTTTTTCTATTTGGCATCTTAGAGTAACTTCGTAGTGATGTATCGGCTGCTTACCTCCAAATTGTTCGAATCAACGTAGGTTTTTTTTAAATTCATTTTCCCTATCTATTTACGTTAATCTGACAAGTCACAGACAGAGAAACAGACAAAAAACACCACACTGTTCATTGTTATATTCGATTCAGTTTATTCTAGTGTGTATTTTTTTCTTTTTCTGCAACACTGAAGAGAACGAGAATTCATTCGGAAATTAAAGAAAAAAAGTAATTGCCAAGCATCAAGAATAGAAAATATATATATATATATATATATATATATATATGAAAATTGCTTAATGCGAATTATCAATAAAATAAAAACAAGTCAAATGAAAAAGAGAAAAAATAAGTCATTGATGAAAAGTTTTTTTTGCTATGTAAGATTATGAATGTGTTTACTGGGCATGCGCACTTTATGTTGCCTTTTATTTCAAATCTTTGTTCTATTAACAAAAAAGCGTTTCTGCATAAAAAAAAGGAAATAAATTGGAAGAGTCTTCGGGAATATAAACTCATCGAGCGATACATATTGATGGCTGTAATAATGTATTTGTTTCTATTTTATTTATTTTAAATATGAATGTAACTTTTTTTTTCTTTTTGGTAAATAGATACATATCTCCATGACCAACCGAGCGGACACGCTGTTGTAAACATTGTGCAGAGACTGAATAAAATACTAAAGGTGAACTCGGTTCGGAGGATATTTATATAAGTTCATTTGTACATTTACACAAGACAAAATGTTTTGATTTGTCTTTGCTAGATATATCGGTATGTTCATAGCCAAATGATAAAACCATATTTTACACAGCAAATCTTTTTCAACATAATATAATTCCTTGTCAGTGCACTTAATTAAATTATAAATATTAATTACAGATCGAACATTTAAATTATTCGGACTATTGTCCTCATCTTTGTCGCCATATTTATTACAACGTTTCGGTCGTTGTACGCTCCAGCTTTCTTCAGGTGGTTGGAATATCGAACTGAACCCTTTATTTAGCTCACTGGGGTAGACTGTTCTAGTTCCATGTGCCATGT
>OZ010584.1:85997084-86082084 GCA_963932145.1 Acanthosepion lycidas
AACATACGAACATACACACACACAATTTGACCATGTTTGTAACAAGGCATTGCAATGATACATACACTGTCCACTCAGTCTGGACAACACCTAACCTGAGTTGAACAATAAAATCGTGAATTTGGAGACAAGAAAAGAAATTAAATTTAAATTTTTTTCTTTAAATATTGTATAAACATTTTTATATTTGTCATTGAATTAAAATATATGCACACACGCAAACATACATAGACTCAGATTGAATGAAATTGAAATTAATATCTGTGTCATGAGGACTCGCTTTTCATTTTTGGTCTGGCAACAATCTTTGGGTAACAGGAAAAAAGTATAAGTTGCCATATACGGCCATTTATAGTCATTTTATGTCTCTTTAAACAGAATATATTTTGTAATAAGTGCAGTATCTTAAATGGACGAACAATTTAAATTTGACCGTCAGTTCTTGCGTAAAAATGAAGAAACTCTAGTACTGGTCAAAATCGTAATTTGATTGTAAAACGAGAATAGTGGATTGAAATTGTTACGTCTCTAAGAAACCACTTACCTCTTCATTCAGGAAACAGAATAATACTGTCACAAAGAAACCCTGCAAAGAAATAAAACAAACATTTTATACTCGCATATTCTATTAACAATGAAATTTATGACAATTTTTATTCATATGATTTTGACTCGTGAAATATCCAAGGGTGTTGATAATTAAGCTTATCCATTATCTCATGTCTTCTTTCATTCTCACCTCTATCCCTCCCAATCTCCATTGCCCGCCCACTGTCTTAGATAAATGGTATACGAAATTAGATTAGTTTCATATGTGGAAAAGGAATACAAAAATATGTTCTATTGAATTTTTTTTTTTTTTTTTTTTTTACTCTCTCCATAAACAATTTTAATATATCAGATTTTTTTTTAACGCTTTTCCATTCCTACTTGCCTTTAAACATTGTCACTCATTGTCGCTTGATATGCGGCAAACAAGTCCGTCTTTCTTTCATTTCCATCCTCCCCCTCTATCTCTATATGCTTTTTTTTCCTACCTGTTTTCGTTTTCTCCAGTTTTACTCCTTCACACTCTTTCATTCTGTCTTTCCAAGACCTTTCTCTTATTATCTGGGTTCTCAGCCAGAACGCGTAACTAATTACAACTGAAAAGCGACGTTTGATCGCGTAGATATTATTACACTATGATCCGGCGTAGAAAAAATATAACGATCGTATATATTAGGTTGGTGCAAAAATAATGTAGTTTTCTCACATAGTAAGATATGTGAGAAAACGACATTATTTTTGCACCAACCTAATACAAACAACAATAATAATCTTATTATAATTCTGCTTGTCGCTCCCTTTGTTAGCGCGTACGCTACACCCTGCCAATACCTCATAAATAATGGACTATTCCGTTTTGATCGCGAGGAAAGACCTATCAGGGACGCTACTTGGTTTCAGTGAGAAAATGAAAGAAAGAAATATAGGAAGATAGAAGCGATAACACTTTCATGTGTTTTAACGTTTGTTTTAGTGAAATGGAAAGTCAATATCAAATATTTTCATTTGTACCCCCTTACTACCTTAAATAACACCCAACTGTCATATTTATGGTCATTGTTGAAATATTTTGTTAAACTTAAATATTTAACGATGGGCTACAGGAATTTCTATTGATATTTTATTGTCGAAGAACTCGCCATGAGCTTATTCAATCATTAACTTAATTAAAATAGGAAAACCGTAAAATTTTCACTGATATTTCTCGTAGTAGTAGCAATAATAATGGTATTGTTCTCTTATATTAAGAATTCATAGACTGACAATTCTATATATTACATCATTGGTCTGCTTTTAAATAATCCGAAGGCGTTTTAGCTTTTTTTTTTTTCACTGTTGCTTTCCTTGTTTATTATTAATAGTTGAATGAAGACTACTCCTGTGATGTCATTACCTGCCACTTCTGTTCGGCTGAGGGCCAAGTATTTAAATGGTGAGCAGATGAATGACGTCAGAAGTAAGTTCATTTAGTGAGTAATGTAAAAGTTAGTGCAAATGACCTATACTGAAACTACAAATTAAAGGACCAATAGGGTACAAATACATGCAAGAGTAACAAGTGGTGTCCCGTTCACTTTGAGGATGCTTTATTACAACCATTCCAAATTTAGTGACGAAAAGAACAAACGGTCGAATTTCCAATATTTATCTACGAGTAATTTTACTATGCACCCATGATTTGTTTTCTTCTGTAGAATAATACACTATTGATTTGTACTTACTTTCATATCAATAGTAAGTAAAATAGATGCATTTTTCGGAAATAATTTTGCGTTGTAATTATAAAATATAAAAAACTTGTGTTATACACAAATGCATAACACTATATCTATAATGTGTGCGCGTGTATAACACTATAGGGAGGGCGACAAACATTGCATTTTATATATGTAGACTTTTTGGAGATTATATCAGTTGTATATTATGTAATAAAAAGCCGCGTTCAATTTAAGAAAATAATTCTTCTTAATTTTGTTGCTTTTCATATTTAATGTTGTTTCGGTTATCCCATTCTCTGACCTTCAGGTGACTGTATCCGGTCTAGAGTAATTTTACTGATTTTTCTTTTTCTGGCACGTGTAGTTACCATTGTTTACCTTCGGATGCATGGCCTCCTCTTTGTTGTTATCACAATGTTTCGATTCTTGTGCCCTCCGGCCATCTTCAGGTGTCTACTGATTCGAATAACCTTCAGGGAATTACTAACCGAAACATTTATTTAATCTACGGGATTAGATTGTTCTAGTCCCGCTCTCAATGTTTAGCGATATATATTCCTGTTCATTATTTAGTCCCCAGTTATTGCAGTTTCTACCACTGAATTATGGAAAACTCTCCCCAGTCGCCCCCAAGAACAATCATGTCTGTAGTTCACAACTGGATGGATGCGTTCTCCCGTTGAGAACTACGAGTGAGGGTTCAGTACATCAATGAATAACCTGCACAAGTGAATTGTTTAAAGTGGTCCTGCGGTGCTTGCTCTCTCCATCATAGCACCATATCCTGTACTGGCGCACCGTTTGCCACATATCAGATGATGCTACAATCGTAGGCTTTATGAATGAATTTTCAGTTTCCTAGATATGTTAGCCGTTGACTCCAATAAGAAGTTCATCGACATTTTGCAGAACTCTTCAGAGTTTCCTTCCCTTAGACTGGTTGCCAACCAAGACTATAGGATCAAGTCTATCTTGTTATGGGTAAAATATGACAGGTTGGGGCCTATATTTTAAGTTGGAAAAAGCCATTTTAAAGAGAGAAAAAGCCGCAAACGTTTTTGATTATAATGTGGATTTTTATTTATATATATATATATATATATATACACTTCATTCTATATACTTTGTTACATGCGTTTCGAGTCTTGTGACCGTCATCAGACGAAGAATGGTTATTTCCACATTATTTAAAGGAATTAATTTTTTCTATGTTAAGTCTTTTAACCTTTGATTTTTATGTGTAGTAGTAGTCATTTGCCGCTTTTTCTCTTTAAAATCTACACTTTTCTCTCGTTCGAAAAACTATAACCTTTCCCTTATATATATATATTAAAAAGGAAAGGTGTTATATATAGTTGTATGTGAGGGGTGAAAGGTAAATAAATTGGGGGAAAATGGCAAGACACTATCAAACTTACTTGAAAGGATATTAAAATGGCCGAGATTATGTTATAAATATACTCAGTTTCCTGACCTTCTTCTGGGCGTAGGGGCATAATGAAATAATGAAGCCCCAATAGGGGAATGAGAATCAGTGTAGCCCGGACACCACGGCTGAAAAATAAATAAATATGAAAACTATAAATAATTAGAATAAAAACAAATATGGATTAATGCTTACGTAAGAAAATTGACAGGAAATGTTTGCAATAAATAAAAAAAAAATATATTTATCTTCAGCAAGCAAACAGGGGGTAATAAGACATTTACGTACACTTATACATGCTCCTGTCTAGACAGAGGGGTCCGCTTATAGTGATCAGTTTGGGGATAAACTCTTTTAAATAACAATTATAATCATGTGTCATTTTAATACATTTATGTCTCTACAGAGGGAGTCGCTTATAGTGATCAGTTTGGGGGATAGACTTTTTTTAAATAACAATAACGTCTTATAATAATGTGTTATTTTAATACATCTATGTTTATACAGAGGGAGCCGCTTATAGTGATCACTTTGGGACAGGGTCGTTTAGATAACGTTATGATAATGTATTATTTTATATTGAAAGGAAGCCGCTTTTTCTCATCTATTTTGGGGACAGGTTTTTTTTTTTTTGTTTTTTTTTTAAATAATAACCGACTGATAGATTAAGAAAATGACATTAAATTTGTACAATTTACATTTACGGTCACCGATTCCTAATCCTCTATAAAGTCACTGTTATAAACAATTTTACATTATCAAAATACCTGAAACTTTCATTTATGTTAAGCGAATCATTTTTAAATTCATTTTAAATAAATATTTTATCGACGATCGATATTAATAACAATAACAATTTACTAAAAATATTCATAATTATAATAACCGGCTTCTTCTGTAACGATAAGAAAGAAATATTACCTCGTCTGTTGATAATGGTCTGTGTTGCCATCCCGTAATTTAGAAATGAGAATCCGTAGAATATTTGCACCCAAAGCGAGGCTGACCTGGAAGAAATGAATATGATTGAGACCAGAAGACAATAATCTCAAGAAAACTATTCTGAAAGTACGAAGTTAAATGTATTTCACAAATTAATGTTTTTCTTTCCTTTTCTTTACCAAGAAATTCCGTTTGGTTCCCTGAAGACAATTACAAGAAACGAGGCAACGAAACATGGCTGAATACAAATAAAATATTGGCGTTTATCTTAGAATTAACAAGAATGAAGATCATCGTGATGGTCATTATCAAGAGTGAAAATTATTATAGCCTAGAGGTTGTAAATAATTACTGTTCAAATGTCAGACATTTATGGTAAAAATAGTAATTACATTTGACTGATACGTCGATGTTCTACAAGAGAGTCAGGTTGGAGAAATACCAAAGCATGTTAGTGAGCCGACCTCCAATTTCATGAATGGTTGCAAAGGATATATATATATATATATATATATATATATATGTGTGTGTGTGTGTGTGTGAGGAAATTTGGTTTCACTGATTGTTTAAAGTGTACATCTTATTAAACCATACTTAAAATGTGCCACTCGATAGCAAAAAGAGGATATTACAGTTTTTATTATATAAAAAAAGTTAATTTAATGACTTAGATTTTAGCAAAGGATACAACCTGTGAATAATAACAGCCATATATATCTAGGTGTATAAATAAATAGCAAAGTGGACACTGAGGTTGAAACCGAGTGACGACAGTTTGTTTTATGCTTGATCAGCATATATAAATAACCGACCCACCACACAATACACATGGCCTGAAGATTGCATTGAAACAGACTACCGGCACCGGTTTGGGCCTCAGTGTCCACTTTTATATTTACATATGCCCTGTCCCTGATATTGAGTGATTTTACCTATAAATACAGCATACCTTAAAACTATTTCTCATATATATATATATATATATATATATATATTATAAATTAACTGATTTAAAATATGGCCAGTTAATTTATAATATTAATGTTCTGTAAATTTACATTGAGAACTATTTTGTAAAAATAAAAATATCTATAAGAACAGTAAGATATATAACCCGGTGTTCTTATAGATATTTTTATTTTTACACACACACACACACACATATAAGGTTGGTGCAAAAATGTTTTTTCACATAAAGTTGAGCGTCAAAAAACGACATTATTTTTGCACCAACTTTATACATATTTGAGGGAGACTAAAGTCAGCAGTCTTTTTCATATTGAACGGAATCTCCAGGCCATGTGTGGTGGGACGAATATATATGCTGGACAATGATGCATTATAGGTAGCAAGATCATGTATTTCCGGTTTACTGTATTATCCCAACGGTTATTAGATTGGCGGCTACAGTTATATTTAAAATTATTCTAAAGGCTATTGTATAGTGTTGTTTTTAAATTTTTCACCCATTATTATTGATTACTATTGGGTGTTTGTATTTATTCATTATTTGTTGTTGATTATTATTATTATTAAATTTACTTAGTTAATGGTTACGCGTATTTTGTTAATTTTACTGTTTTATTTTTTTTTATTTCTTTGGAGTGTTTGTTTATTTTATTTAGTGAGTTTAAAGTATTGCCTTAGTTTAAAGTATGTCACATTATCTGTGTTGTATATATTTTCATTTTTCTTTTTTAAAATAACGTTGTACAAATTTGTTTTCGTGCTTACATTTTGAGAAAAGTTATGATCGTTTATTTAGTAATGTATGTTGGTCTAGGAAGGTGATTGCAGCTATTTCTCTTCCAGACAAAGTTTACGGCTTTGGAATTTATTGCTGTAGGTTGATGCCGTTTTCCCTATTTCTCATATTTATAATGTGTTTTTGTTATAAGTTATCATACAAGGAAATCACCATAACTTAAATTTATTTGATTTTCTCGACAGCTTTGCCGTGCCAGAAAATCTTTCTCGTAGATTTATAAGTCTACCATTCGCCCGTGCATCGAATACTGTTGTCATATCTAGTCTGATGCTCCTGTTGTATATCGCGAGATTCTTTACAAAAATTCAAAGAAGGATCTCTCATGTAATCGACCCTAACCTGACATCTCGATCTGAATCACTTTCTCACCTACGTGACTTCCTTTTGTCTTTTCCACCAATATTTTCAAAGCAAATGTTCTGATGAGCTACCCCCCTTCCCACGAAGGTATCCTGACTACAAGAATTTAAGCGTGCTACTAGATTGGAAACTAAGTCTTACCGGTTCACTGTTGAACTAACTAGATGCAACTGACACTTCTATTCTAACAGTTTCTTTTCTCGCACTTCTCACCTGTGGAACTAAAAAAAACTTGCTTCCGACACCTACAATCTTGAATGTAATGCCAATCGTCATATTCTGTCTTCCTGAACCTTATTCATTTATTGTCCTTTTTTTCATTAAAGTATTCTCGTTTTCTTTCACTCCCTGTACCCACCCCCGCAACCTAGTGTTATTATTGCCTTGCTAGGGTTGAAATGATTAAAAATTCCATTGGTTTAGAGATGCAGCCAATGAAATACTAAGGAAAGGCGTTCGCATTAATCACCTCAATTTGGGACTGGCGTTGCTTGGTTGGCTTTGATCAAAAGATATCTGAGGATTATGTCTCAATTTTTATGACGCCACTGATTTGGGGTTGTTTAGTCCGTTTAGTTTTTTTTTTTTTTTTTTTTTTTAATCATTTCACGCAAGGCGAAATGCCACTAGTCCGCATGGGTTACAGAGAGAGAAAAGACAGAAAAGGTAGAAAGGGGACAGAGGAAAGGATAAAAACTAGACGAGGTCCAAGAAGATAGAAGATGGCGATAGACGATGAATTTAAATTTTTCAAGATTGTAGTTATCAGGGAAGCAAGGAAATAAACCGTTGGAGTAGAAGTGGCGGTTTCATTTACCTAATTCAACGGTAAAAGAGTTGGACCTAGATGCCAATCTAGTAGCACGCTTCAACACACGTAGTCCAGGCACCAGGAAAAAAAGAGCAGTTGCCATGAAACTATCTGTAGAAAAGCCAGTGAGAAGCCACGTCACGTCGGTGAGAAAGTGACTGAAGTCGAGATGTCAAGTCAGGATCGATTACATTGCAAATCCTTCTTTGGATTTTGTTAAGAATCTTGAGGTGAGTAGCAGGAGCACCAGACCAGATATGGTGACAGTATTCAGTGGACCGGCGAATGGTAGACTTGTAAATCTGCAAGATGGTCTCTGATGAGAAAAAACCTTCTGGCTCGACACAGGGACCAAACTTTCAAAGCAATAGATTCAGCTGTTGATTCGATGTAGGCGTTCCACTTCAAGTCAGTTGAAAACGCGAGGCAAAGAAGGCACAGTGTGTTGCTCTCCATGAGCAACACACTGAGCATCGACCATGCAAGAAAATTTCTCTACTTTGTTTAAATCAGAGCCATTTCGATTTGGAGGCATTCAAATTTACAAGCCAGTTCCTGTCGCAGTTAACCACTGATTGGAAGTTTTTTTCAAGAGCAGTTGCCATGTTGACTTTGTCAACTTTGATAGATTTGCTATTGAGACAGGAGTAAATGGTAGTGTCATCAGCATAAATGCCTAGTTGGGAACTGATGATATCAAGAGGATAATTGATGAAGAGCATAAACAGTGTAGAGCCCGAGATAGATCTTTTGATAGGAGCGATTGGTTTAAATCAAACACACATCCAGTAATACCGTAGCCCTGGAACTGACCGTCGAGATATCTTGAGTCACATTATCAAGAGCTTGATATACATATTCAGTGATGGCCGTTAGCACATCAACCGTAGATCTGGTAAAATGGAAGCCATATTGTTTTTCAGAGTAGGTCGTGTGAGGCAAGATGCTTAACCACTTCAGCATTGATTAAAGCCTCGAATACTTAGTCGAAAACCGGTAGGAGACTAATAGGGCGATAGAGAGGTCAGAAGGTTCTCCAGGGTTCTTAAAAGCAGGAACTACAGAGAAGGATTTCCAACAAACTAGGAGGCAATATTTGTAGAGTTTGGAGAGAACTGTAGCCAGCTCAGGAGCGCATTTCTTTAGGACGACAGCTGGGATCCCATCACATTCGCTTGTCTTATGGGAGTCTTATTTAGAAATAATGTCTGACACCTGTGACGGGGTTATTCACATATCACTCAGTAGATCCTTTGTTCTAGGAGGGGTGGGTACTCTAATTGAGTCAAGTGTTGAGTAGGAAAAGAATTTCGGAGCAAAGCATTCAACATTATCTGCTGTAGATATCAAAACTTCGAACTGATTGAAAAGAGGAGGGATGGCGGATTTTCTGTTGTTCAGCACACTCTTGCAAAGTCGCCAATAATCTCTAGAACCGTGTGTGCGCTAATTTTTTCAAGTAATTCTAACCACTACAATACATCCGCATTCGGCAGAGGAGCTTACAAGCACCTTTCTAAATCAAGCTGTGAAGATACTTTGTTGAACGTAGGCCTTCCCCAGATCATGGGTAAGAACTGGGAATTACCCTACAGTGTTGGCCCATTGCATGTTAATATGCTCGGGCGGTCATGTTTGCTTTTTCCATTCATGATAGCCCAAGGGTATTTGCGCATAATGTAACGAACTCGACTGAAATTTGAACTCGGCTGTCTGATTTTTTTTATTCTAAGCCGTCAACAATTAAACCAATCGCTCATCAAAGCTTACAGCATCTGGTATTCCCAAGCAGTTATCCATCCAAGTACTTACCTAGCTCGACGTTGCTTAATTTCGGTGATCTAACGAGAACCAATGTTTCAACGTAATCTGACTGTAAGCCTTACATAAACCTAGTTATTTGAAATAATAGAACTCGTTGTTTTGGGTAAAATACCACGATACTATACCGGTTGTAAATGATCTTGCAAACAGCGGTCGTGTGCTGTTCGAATAACAATAGATATTTAAGAATACCAGCCTAGGCAATAAAACTGATAATTACTATTATTGTTGCTATAGTAACAAAAACAAGTCCGATAGATCAAATAAAGTAAAACTGGGAGCTGTTCTCAAAAACTAAACTGGGGCCAAAAAAATGGCTTGTCGATTTTAACGTCTCCAAAACGAAACTTCTCTTTTAGTCATCAGAGAGAAATGTTTGCCTTCCATCAGCATTGCTGATTGTTTACAGAATACAAAGGCCAGAGTCACAATGGTCAGCGATTGGCCGGAGTGCCTTGTGGGTGTGGTATTCTGACAGTGATGGATTGCCTTTGTCTGGGTTTTGGACATAAGTTCAAAACGGCGTGAATTTAACAGAGGGCTGCAAGAATTTTGAAGCGTCAATAGGTTTCCCATATCCAGGTTGAGAGACCGGCTAAAACTGCCTGCAGAGGGACGCTGAGCTAACGTGCAACATGCGTTCTCGTGATGTCATTCCTCCCGCCGCTTCTTAGAATCGAAGCTGCCACGTCTGTGCCCTCTTCTAATAAAAACGAATAAGAAAAAGTAATCGTCCTTTTCATTGATATCATTTTATGTAGTGGCGTGTGGACCCAGAGACGACACCGAACGCAACATGTCAATGATGTCATTCTCCAGGAGAGCAACTTTTTGCGCTTTCTTGGTCTCACATTTTCCACTGACACGGAGGGGAATGATTATATTGACTCAATTACTAAGTCTGCTGGTAGGAAAATTGTTTCACTGTGTCGTGCTAGACAATTTTTCTCGCCAGAATCCAACTTGCACGTTTATAAATCTGTCAGTTGTTTATGTTTGAATATTGCTGCCATATTTAATCTGGTGTCCCTGCTATCTAACTAGAGATCTTTGATAAATTCCTAAGATGGGTCTGTAATGTTATCGGTCTTGACCTGGCATCTTGACTTCAGTCACTTTTCCTTCTGTCTTTTCTATATATATTTTCATGGCAACTGTTCTAATGAGCTTTCATCCCTGGTACCTTGACCGCATGAATTTAAGCGTACTACTATATTGGTAACTAGGCCTCACCATTTTACCGTTGAAATAGATATAACCGTAAGTTCTATTCTAATAGCTTCTCCATATGCACTTCTTGCTTGTGGAATTCTTTTCAGTTTCTTGCTTCCATACGATCTTCTAAAAATTTAAATACAAAATCAGTCGCTATCTTCTGTCTTCCTGAGTCCTGTGCTATTATTGTCTTTCTTCTCATTAGTGTCTTATTTTTTTTCACACTAAGTAACCCCTTGCTCTTAGCGGCATTATCGCCTTGTTTGTGTTGAAACTATTAAAATAACATTGATGCAGTCTCACCAATAAAGAGATAAGAACTAAACAAAGCGGAGTAACAAGAAGTTGATTTATGGGCGGGGTGGGGGTAGGCAGAAATTACAGCAGAACTGACAAGAGAAAAAATTTGGGTCAGGAAATTTCAATACAAGAAACCAAAAATGCGAAGAAAAACGAATTTGTAGAGATTTTGAAAGAAAAAGATTAGAGATGAAATGACATGCAAGTCCGTGTGCAGAGTAAAATGAAAATCGGCGAAAGAATTTAAATTTTGCCTGTGGTTCTCTCTGCAGTTACTTGCTCGTGGTTGTCTCTGCAGTTACCTGCTGTTATTTCCTTTGGTAAAGACATGAATCTAATTCTCTATACATTCTCTGCCACTGACAGTTATTCTGACAAACGGCTTTATCACTGATATATTATGGTTGATGTCGAAGAAGGGAACGAGGCAAATGAACAATTGACAAAACCATTCACACCATTAACAAAATTATTTAACCAATTAGTAGCCGCATAACGCTGTTTTCGACGTAATCAACCCGTATGGAACTAATGTTTGTACTAACCGCAGATACTACCAAATGAACACTTAGTGTTACGCCGGATCTTCAGAGAAGTCCTTTACATCAGCGGGTTGACCTGAATGACTTCAGAGTCACCAGGTTCAGATCCACTGCTCACAGCCTATCAATGGCTGCTCTTGACATTTGAACATGCGCTCTACTCTGCCGTAATTGGGATGTTCACACGTGGGACAAACTGGCTGTCAGGTAGATATACAAGCACTCCACACACACACACACACACACACACACACACACACATATAGAAAGAAAAGGAGCAGGAAAGTTTTTTTTATATTCTTTCGAGAATGTAGAATTTACATTCAGCGTAGATCCGAAAGCCACGCATCCACTCGCCGATAATAAAAGTCCGGTGTTAGACAATTAATGATCATGCATCAGAAGTTTCTGTGGGTGGGTGTTTGTTAGTTTTTACGACGTCAACACTACTTTTCTAAATACAAATTTAATGAATGAATTTATGCTACTGAAGTCTATTCTCGCAACTTTCAGAATGAAGAAAAAGAAGTAAATGCATTGTTCCAAGAAGCCGACCCTCCTTTGGTTGCACCTCCTTTTCGCTTAAAGTGTGGTGGGTCGGGTTAATGCCCGATGCCTAAAGAGTCAATAGGAACTGGATAGTTTTTGTTTATAATCACACAGTGGTGGTTGGGAGGGGGCGTCAATGTCCCGTACTTTAAATTTAATCTTTACTTTGTGGAAAGACGAAGCAATAACTATTTTTCACAAATACGTCCTGATGAGAAACCAGAAATCGATGAGTAAAGAAAGGAAACATTTTTTTCTTTTATATTGGCGAAAGGTTACATGTCAACTTCTGTCCATCTTCTACTTCATTTCTGTAATCTAGCGGATGTACGGGTGGTGTAATGGATCGCGGCTCTGAATGAGAAATCGGAGAGCCGAGTTCAAATTCCAGTCAGGTTGGTTGCATTCTCTTAAGCGCAATTATTTTGGGGAAAAGTATGAATATACCTTCTGAAACCGCTTGTAGGTTAAATAATATTGTTTCTGAAAAAACATTAACTCATTGGCAAAAAAGGAATTATTTTTACAACTGAAAAAATAAGGTTGATAAACCGTAAAAAACAATCTGCAATGTTGCACGATATAAACGATTTATTTATCGCTACTTCAGTGAATTCTTAGCACGAGATGAACTGTTTGTTTTATTTCAAATATCTATGTAGTTTGGTTGAATAAAAGCCGTGTTAATTTTTATTACTTGCTATCGTTTCATGCTATATATTTTAAGGTTCCCTTCTCTGATTGAAGATTGAAATGTAGAATAGTGATTATCTTATACAGTAGCTTTTCTGACGATTTTTCAACGGCAAGGTGGTCAATTTACTTGGATAAGTGTTGGTTAGTATGTTACAAGGTTATAAACTGCTTTCAGTATCAGGTATTCTTGCGATCGGTGAAACTATCATTTACACGGAATACACTTGGGATTGAACCGATGATCTCTTTATTTTCAGTTCAATATTCTCCAAACTAAGTCGTTTCTGATGACGAAATAAGACAGTGTTATTTACTTTTGTTTATGTCAAAGACTCATGACAAAAGAATCAGTAGACGAATGTACGACTAGATATCAAAGGCGAAATCAGGAAACATTTCGTTTAACGTTCTTTGAATTTAACTATTTTGGCTGGTGAACACAATGATGTCCTTTACTTGTACTTATTCAAACACATCAGAATAGAAAGAATCGGTAACTTAACTTCTGATGCAATGCCAATTCGTAACAACCAGAACTGAACTGGCCACAGAAATCTTTATCTTTCCAGTTTAATGCCTTTCCGATGAGGCTATTTCAGTTATGAATAACCTGCTTTATTTTCGTCTTTTGTCCCTTCAGTGAACGTTCAAAGCTAATTCACAAAATGGCGACAAACTTTTAGCATTTTATTCATGAAATCGTTAAAGTATTTTCTCTAAATGTAAAATACTAAATATATTTCTGTTCCATTGAAATGAGGTCAGGTTATTTAGAGAAAAGCAAAGAAAGAAGTTCTCGCGAAGTATTTTTAAAGAAAGAGTAAACTAAAACGATGTTGATGTAAAACTAGAAGTGTCAGTTATATTTAGCCTCTTCCCCGGCGTAGAAGTTTTTACCAAAAGTTTCTTTTTCAGACACCGACGAATAAAGATGCCCAAAACATAACATTCAAAAAGGCATCTACAGACTCTTTTTATACGTCGATCTTGATTCTTTTTATGCCCTTCTAAGCTCGAAACTAGTCTAATTGTCAATTCAAACGTCCGGCAGAGGTGTTAGCCACCATTCGGGTACTTTAAGGTACCTTAATTTCTTAATTACTATATTAAAAACAAATTAAAAAATTCGCCTGTAAATGAAAGGTTTTTCCCAAAATAATTGGTGGGGAACGCTGAGAAAAGTTGTCAAAAACTTACGAGCAGAGAGACTGTGATGGGTCCTTGGATGATCCATTGGAGGTCACTACTACCTGTCCAACATCTGAAACAGACGTTATGAAACATTAGTTTGGTTAAAAAAAAAAAAAAATAAAAATAGACGTACGGCCTGAAATGACAAAGCGAAACTATAGACTTGCTAAAGGAGCGCATCAACATGTTTTCAAAAATTAGAACAAAGAAAATAAATTTATGATAAAAAGTATATACGCTGTCCTGTCAGAAGTAAAGGGATAGATGTCTGGCACCGCGTCGGATTTACTCGAGTTCAGCGAAGTACAATGACTGTCGTGGCATCGATTCTATGAGTGGTAAAAAAAAAAAAAAAAAAAAAAAAAAAGCTCTCTAGGTTGAGCTATGTGCCCTGTCAATAGCTATCTACAGTTTCTTGATGTTTGTTGCTGCAGGACTTTGCCTGATAATCACGCTCTCTCCAAAGTCCTGTTAAATGCTCGACTGAGCTAATCTTGAGCAAACATGGTGACCACATAATTAATTGGAAACCTCCAGAATGCTCGTCAAACCAATTCTGGGAAACTTAGGCAACCGATGATGTGGTGCAATATCCTGCTGAAATAACCATTGCTGGGGCAGATAGACCATGTATGGGTGCAAATGGACACAAAGCAGTGCAACGTAATAGTTATTGGTCAATAACTTGTTTCAGCGGACTCAACCTATACTATGTGAATACACTTCATTTCTTATGGAATCACCACCAAGCAGAACGGACAATTGTTGGCAACTAGTGTCAGTGGCCATGTAGAATTTGCTCCACACTTAAACCTTACTATCAGCCTGAAACAATTGGGAAAATGGCTCATTAGACCATGCTACTCGTTGCCAGTTACCTTGTGTCTAATTAGCAACGTAACTAATCCAGGTGAAGCGCTTTTGTGTGGTGCTAAGATAATCGTAGTATTACTCGTAGAGAATATACAACTCTCTTAGCCACCACACCAAGCATAAATATGAGAATATATGTAGATTTGAGGATTATGTCCTCAACGTTCTACCCACCTCTCTCTCGTGGCTGAGTCGGTCTAAAGCACGTCGTATCTTTCTTCTGCAAAGAGTGACGCAGATTCGAATCTTGTCGGAGGGCGCATCTTTTTCTTTAATAAGATTTCTCGAATATTCAGGCCAGCAGACGAAAATAAATATACCGTTTAATAAATAAACGAGGCGTCGACTCAAATATGGGTATCCATTAAAAACGTTATAAGTGATAATACATATTCAGGATTATCAAGAATAATTGAGGAAAATGGTGACCCCCATGGGCCTAAAAGCACTATACGAGTAATTGCCGACATGTGAAACATAACTATTAAAATATAACAGAAAAAATACCGACCCGAGATAAAGTCTGTGTGGGGAGCTTTGAAAGGTGCAAGAAAACAACAAAAAAAGGGTGTCTCACTTTTTGTTATCTCCGTATAATGCCCGAAGGACTGTGTAGATAGCCGTCGGAAGTAAAGGGACAACTGAAAAAGAAATAAGACAAAGTGATTAGGGTATCAGTGAATGGATGTAATGTCGATTGAAGTGACAAGACCGAATAAAGTTTGACGACTTCTACTACTATTGCGTTCAGAAAGTGAATATTGGTCAAAGAAAACGGGGCGCAAATTAGGATTGCCTAAAGATGGCGGTCTCGTGAGTCAAAGGTGAATAAAATGGAAATATGAACAGAAGAATCTATTCAACAAAATAGACACGTTTCTTCACCAACAGTTACAATGCGTACTTACTCAAGTTTACTTCGACATATGACCACAAACGTAGGGCTCCTAATGAGGATAAGAACTCAGCTAGGCTCGATTGGTAATCGCGACTTCACGGTTAGGCGCCCTCTGTGTGTGATCTTTTTGAAAAAACAATTTGGCTTATTACGGCACAAAGTTCCAAAAGTGGGACAATGAAAATCAAACTCAGTATAACAATAATAGCCTGGATGATCACTTTGCTCACCACTACACCAGAACGACAAAGATTTTTCGAGAGATTAATAGCAAATGCGTGTCGATGTGCTCAATGAAAAATATTTCGTCAATGATGACGCCTTTGTGTGTGTTAATATAAGAGACATTTCTTGATCAACGGTAAGGCTGATATTAGTTGATGCGAGAAACAGTATCTATCAGCGCTAAGGTATTTGATAGTTTATATAAAAACAGTTGTTGCGGACCGGTGTACGCGTTGTGTGATAAACACGCGTGTCTCCTGAAATACCCACAGCAAACATTGTAGGGTCGAAGTATGCATCCACCAAAAGAATTGTAATGAAACAACAAGAACCGCTATATATGTAGAAACAAATAATGTATTAACAACAAAAAGTATTACAAGTGACAAAGACAATAATATGTGTGTAACAAATGAACGTGGAAAGTTTTTGGTTATGAAGTGAGTAAATGTGCGTACGTACGTACGTGTGTGTGTATGTATTGTTCATGCTTTTACCACGAGGGGAAAAGCGATCTTCTGCGAGCGACTTACATTGTTGTTGTACAAGCGAAAAAATAAGAAGAGGAAGATAAAGTATTATCGCAGAGTATTTATATTGTTGGAGAGCGCCCCCTAGGAATAGTTTAAGATATTAGGATGGAATAACTCGACCCAGTGTCTTAGCGAGAACTCCATTTTTATTTAATATGAGATTAATTTTTCTTACTAACAATGCTTTTGTTAGATAGCGTAAGAAACAGTGCCACTTTTCAACTATAAGGTATTTGTTAGTTAATGTAAGAAACGTTGTCACTTTGACAACGATAACACTTTCTTAGTTAATATAATGAACATTGTTTTGTTGTCGAAGGTAACGGCTTTGTTAGCTGAAAGAAACATTGCCTGTTAATGATATCAGTTGTTAGCATAAGAAACAATGTAACAGTCGTTAAGTATTGTTAGTTAACATAGACAATACTTCTTAATGGTATTCCTTTTTTTAGTTAACGTAAAAATATTCTCCCTTTCAACAGAAGTACTATTGTCAGCGTAAACAGTACTTATGTTAACGGTATCATTTTTGTTAGATAACATAGAAAATGGCGCCTTTTTAGCAAACGTATTTTCACTGTTAGTTCATATTAGAAACAATGCTATGTTTGTCAACGGTATCGGTTTTGTTCGTTAACATGAAAAATAATATCTCTTTGTCATACCCAATTGCTTTTGTTCATTAATATAAACAGTATATATTCGTTAACGGCACCACTTTTGTCAGTTAACATATGGAACATCGCCTCTTGGCATGATCTATAATTTCTTAATTCACATAAGAAACATACCTTTCTGTTTTACCCGAACGCTTTTCTTACTTAACAGTGTCTCTTTTCCAAAAGGTAAAGCCGTTGTTAGTTAACATAAGGAAACAGTAGCCATTTTATAAATGTCACGCTTTTGTTAGTTGAAATAGCTGTGTTTCTTTGTCAAAGATAACAATTTTGTTAACTAACATATAAAACAGATGTTTTTTTTAACGATTTGCTGATTTTTTTTTAGATATTTTTTTTTTTACAAGTGATACATTTTCCTCTTACATGATAGTGCTGAAAAATTCTCGACTAGACCAACTTCCCATAACCTGATTAAGCGTAAAGAAATTTGGATTTCCTGCTTGGTCGGGTCGAAAACAATTTTTTTTTTTTTTTTTTTTTTTTTTGCACCATCGTCGTATATTTTTGTATACATAGCGCTGTCATGGTCTACTTACCCCATCCAATGATGTAACAAATATTCCTCAGGTAGCAAGTTGTTGAGAATGTTTGTACGATGACTGTGTTCATGAAAAGCCCCTCGCAGAACATCCAGAAATAATTGGAACAAGTCGTGTATTGGGTCATTACATGAACGGCTTGGCACCAAATCTGCCATGATAAAAGTATCGGGATGTTAGCAAGAATACAAAAACATATAACCTATGTACACCAATAGATGTTGATTGTTTATGAAAATAAAAGAAGCAGTTTTTTATAAACTATTTGAGGCTGACTTCTGCATGGGTAACTGTTCCAGAGGCGTGGAGATTTTTCATTCTCTACCAAACCCTAACGTCCGTCTATATAAAAGAAGCGCCTAGTCTCTGTCCATCAAAATATTGTCTGTGTGTGACATTGCATGCGCGGATGTTATATATATGTCTGTGTTGCGAGTGATTAACTTACATGTGCTTGTGCCATTTAATGGGCATACGCACAGATATGTACCAACCTTTTAACCGGGATGAGAGCGTAGTATCTGTTCTTTCCTTAAGTGAGATGGGAGAAGGCACCCGATCTTGAGTATTCCAACCCTGAGGTAGCTTTGAATATTGCTGCCACATCTGGCCTGGTGTTACTGCTATATATTTAGAGATTCTTGATAAAATCCAAAGAATAATCTGCAACATTATTGGTCCTGACTTGGCATCTCGGCTTCAGTTACTTTCCCACCGCCGTCACGTAGATTATCTGTGCCTTTTTTAAAATAAATACTTTCATGGTAATTGTTCTGATGAACTTTCCTCTACAGTACCTTTATGAATTTAAGCGCAGTACTAGATTGGCAGCAAGGTCTCATCATTTTACAGTCGAAATAGCATAGATTTAACGGTAAATGTTATGCTAACAGTTTCTTCCATTGCACTTTTCGATTGTGGAACTCTTCCGGTTTCTTGCTTTCCAGCCAACTTTGATCTTCAAAAATTTAAATGCAATGTCAATCGTCATCTTCTGTCTTAATTCTTGTTCTTTTATTGTCCTCTCCCCTTAATGGTATATATTTTCGTATTATCGAACACTTTGTAACCCCTTACGTCTTAGTGACTTGATTGCTATGCTTGGTGTGAAATGATTTTTAAAAAAAGTATATTCCTCGTTGCACTAAGAGAGGCGGGATTGGTGTAATATCGACTCCAGTGTGACATTGGTTGCTGAGATTGGGTATTTTGGGCCTTGTCTCATATTGCACATTCATATGTATTTTCCCTCCTCACGTTTAAAAAGACCTTGTGTTGCTCCCTACTTTAATGAGGGGGTCAGGTAAATTTTATACACACAATTTGACTCAAAGTGAATTTGAAATAAGACAATGATATGTTCTTCAACTTAGTCTGGACAACCCCTACCTTGGACTGAGTAATAAAATCATAATGTTGGAGATAAGAAAAAAAAGGCAAAAAATTTTTAAATTCTAAAGAATCAGAATATTGAACTTTTCGGAAATTATTTGGTTATAAATCGAATGATGTTTTCAAGGTTTTTTTTCTTTTAAATTTGCACATATTTTAGGGCTATCATTGAATTAAAATATACACGTAAACATACATACTCAGTTTGGATAGAATTCTAATGGATATACGTGTCGCGAGGATTAATTTCATTTTATGTGAGGCAACAACTTATGGGTAACAGGAAAAGAGTCCAAATTTAATATGTAACCATTTGAAATCATTTTATGACACCTATATTTGAAGTGAATATATTGTCTAAATAATATTTTCTGTTGCTTTAAATGGAATTTGAAATCTGATCACCTTGTCAGCGAAGCGACTGTTGCCGAACTAGTAAGCTTAAAAGATGAAAGATTAAAAAGAAAGTTTTCTTTTTCTCGCAGACTAGAAATGTAATTTTTTTTCATAGTACTTTTGGGTCGAATTTGATCAGAAGCTTATTTTGAAAAATGAAAACATTCCAGTCTCTTTTAGCTGGACATCATATCAATGAAAAGGTCAGATTTTTGCAATTTTACTTGAAGCTAATGCTGTCACGATTTTGAAATAAGGAAAAAATTAGCAAACGAGTTTAGCATTTTGGGATCTGCTTCCGCACCAAACCAAAATTTTCAAAACGATAAAAATTAACCCGTGAAGTTTATTTCGTTAGGGATTTTAGTTTTGGAATAGATTGATTCATTTTCTATGGTGGTTTACCAACCTTTTACAGTTTATTTAAAGCCAATTTTAAAAAAAAATCTTATTGGTTTAGGTATACAATTCTTACTAATTAACCCATATCTAGGGGGAGAAGAGGTAGATTCATACTTTTCCCAAGGATATTTGCGCGAAGGTGAGTACAATGAACCCAAGTGGAATTGGAATTTGGCTCTCCGATAACAATTCTGAGGCATCCATGATAGCTGCTAAAATAATTCTTTCGATATAAAGGTAACAATCTTCCAGGAACAACAGTAAATTTCGGCGAAATAAAATATGAAATAATTCGCAAAGAAAATGCGTGTACGGTTTTCAGCAGAGGAAGTCATGCCAGCGACTTAGTGTCAGGAAAATACCAGTACCATAATATATGCTTTCGAATTATCTGACGTTCACTTTTTACGTGACGTGAAACAACTAGTCACCATAAAGTCCCGTATCTATTCGCTTTTTTCTGGATTGGCTTGCAGTTTTGGATTTTCTGGTCTTAATTATTTAACCCTGTTTATTATCGCTGAATTTAGGTCGTTTTTTCTTGTTTCCTTTTGGTTTTTATTTTGTTTCTGAAGGTTGGTTCGATGACGTTTGTGAAAAAGAATTTTTCTTCGAATGAGGCGGTTTTTAGTCCCACTTGAGTCCATCGAACCAATCTTCAGAAACGCCAACATACAGATTGACAATTCTGGATTTGATTCGAAATTCAAACAAATATCATCTGAAGAAGGCCGGGCGTACAACGACCGAAACGCTGCGAATGCGACAATAAAGGTGACAACAGTCCGAACAATGTAAATAGTGTAAATAGAATATCTCATCTAAGAAATATGGACAGATAAAACCCACTCCAATATTTCCCATTTGTAACATTTTATAACTGAGCGCCTTCATGTGCAGTTATCAAACACATCTCGTCTACCATTAAAAGCACAGTGAGTTCGATCCTCACTCAAGGCTCTACGCTTATCTGATGTTAGACCCACAATGCGCTCAGTAAATATCTCGACCGAAGCATATTTCATTTTAATGTCAATGTTACGTGTGTTAAACGACTGTGTGTATATAAAAAAAAAACACTTCCTTCGTTAAAAATCAAAAGAAAGCACTTTATCAAACGAAACAAACAAGGAGTATTTTGAAAGAGTTTTTTTTTTTTGAAGGGCTGTTGGACACTTTCACTGAAGAGTGAATTCTTTCAAGTGGCTTTTATAAAAAAATCAGTGATAGAAAACCCCTTTAGGTGGCTGGAAGATCCATTGAAGTGTTTTGCTATTTGGTGTTTCTTTGTTCTATCGAAAATCTGGCATAATACAAGAAGCACCGCATTTGTCTCAATATTTCGTTTTGATTTTAAAAAAAGTGTTTTCTCGTAGTTTCAAATAAAATTTATTTGTATTTGATAAAAAAAAAAAACAAAAAAAAACAAAAAACATACTGCCCAAACGAATTGAATTTGCAGAAAGAGAAATGATTACAATAAATAAATAATTGTTGATTATAAAAGGAAGGAAGGTAAAAAGAACAAATGAAAGAAACGGATTGGAAAAGATATGAATTTGAGAAAACACACCTCATGAGGCCAGGGAAAGGATATAAAAATATGAAAAAGAAACTCCGGTTAGATAGAAATGGAAAGAATAGAAGAAAAGAGATAAGAAAAGAAATGAAGAAAAGAAAAAGGTAATGATATAATGGAAAGGATATATATATATATATATATATATATATATATATATATATATATATATATAGACAATTTCTTTATCATTTTTTTGAAATCGTTTAAATTTTCGAATAAGGTGTTTTGTTTTATCGGTAAATTTGAAAAATTCATATTAACTTTTATTTTATATTTTTTTTCTCCCTAATTACTTTTGAATGATAGGTCATTCATTTTTAAGGATTGTTCCGTATGGAATTATGGAACAGGTTTTTAATTCCGGCGTTCTTACGTTTGATGAAATCAATTTCAACATATACGCAGTGAATTTAGTGCAATTCATGTACATATAGATGAACCGATGACAATTAGACAGAATAATATTAACGTCAGACAAATTTTAGTTGACACCAAAATGTTATTCAGGATACAGACTCCAAATTCTGGAGGCTGTTATAATAAAAGAGAAACAGCCAAGATTGAAAAACAAAAGGTAGCGGCAACAATTCGCGCGTTGTTCAAATTCCCCAAATTCTTGGGTAGGTTCTTGTAGAAATGTATTTTCCCAAACAGTTTTACATATTACAAGTCCCGTAACCTATTAGGTTTATAGGTGCACAACATGTACTACAGTACATAACATCAGTAGTGTGTGTAGGGCATGATAGCCTGACATTCTACAGGTTGGTTTTGAATTCAGTTTACCGTTTTCTTGTCTGGTTGCCACTTTAAGGCAAGAAATTTCAGACTCATGAGAGTGCGACAAAAGATGGATTTATGCGAAAGTGAACGTAATTGATATATATATATATATATATATATATTCAGTTCTCTATCTGGATTGCCGATTTCGCTTTCCAAGTGGCTAATAGTTACACTACACACGCGTTCCGTCCAAACAGTTACGTCCGGTAGAATATCTATATATATATATATATATATATATATATATATATATATATATAAGGCTCAAACACTAATACTCCATGGTTATAATTTATTACATTAAAATCGTAATCACGATCCAATTCATCAGACCAACAAATTCAAAAAGAAAATATTCTTACTCTATCCTGGACATTGAGTTGTACTTGGATTGTATCCTCTTGGGAATTATATATATATATATATATATATATATATATATATATATATATATATATATAGTATTTTTTTCCCGTATAAAATAACGGATCATTTTATGCTATGTTACTCGGACCAGCATGTTCATCTTGGTTGTTATACTCTCGAATTTCGGCTGCTGTGCCTTCTGGCATTCTTCAGGTGTCTGCCTTTGTCCTCAGTAGCATTCTTGAAATTTCTAATCGAGATCTTTTTATTCAGACTCCAGCATCTAAACACTAGATTGTCCAAGCTGGTCTAGTGGATTTAAGCATTGGATATAATAGACCCTATTTTCTCTGGAAATTGTGTATTCAATCCCTTGTTCTACTAGTGCTGAAATGTCACATCCTCTTATTGAACGGAAACAACAGACAAACGACACAAGGGTGAATAAGACTGTTGAGTCTTAACTGATATGAAACATACCTAAGGCTTAGAAAGTGAAACGAGAGAAAATTACGTACGTGGATTAAATAAAACTTTTACTCAGTGCCCCGTTCTTATCTGTGTAAACAAGAATCGAACAGTAGCAAGTTCTCAAGAGATGAAATAGCAATGTTGGCAAACTGATATTAGTATCAGGAATGTGCAGAGAACACAGTGAAAACATGGCGCGTTTTTTTTTTTTTTTTTTTTTTTTAAACAAATGAATGAAATAAAGGGACCATTACGTAAGAATCGTGGTTTCATTAGTTTCGAAAAACTTAATCCCAAGTCGAATTTGTATTCCGGAACTCAGCTTTTCTCTCCCCCCGCCCCAGAAAAAGAAAAAAACAAGAAACAATGTTAGAGAGTCAGTGTTTTTAAAAAGAAAAGCCACGACACTCCGCTTTTTCAGCTGACATGCTGTAAAATAAGAGGTGAAACAAAATATGTATAGAGAATGGAAAAAAACCTTACGGGATTTTCAAGCAGGACTTGGCCTTCAGTGACGATTGCTTTATACTCTATGATCCAAACGATTCCGTTCAGGATATATGTTAGGAAAAGGTTTTTGTGAATGGAGACACGAGCACAGTCCAGTTGCCTGAAACAAACAAACAGAAAGGTTTCACGATTCTCGATGTAATTATGGATCGATACAGGAAAGACATTTGTTGTTAAGATTCCATCAAAAAGCTTTGGGTGTTTTGTCTTAATAACAGATAAACAACTTTTTAATCAAAACTCCGAAAACAGAAAAATACTCCGAAAATTGCGCATTTGTATCACATATAAAAATTCAGTTCACGTTATGTCACATCTACGGAGTCGAATAAGCGTCAGTTCCCCCGTATTCCAAGTGTAAAGCGAAAGTGTCGTTTAGACAGCTTTTTCTCAAGAAAAGTCACATATTCAGATTCGGTGGAAGAAACGGACAAGAGACTGGCGAGTATTAATGAATAGAGTAATGGAGTTATCAGGTTGTTGCAAAAATAATGACGCAATAATGTCGTTTTTTGGCGTTAAAAACTAGGTCCCAAAACGACATTATTACGTCATTATTTTTGTGCCAACCTAATACCTCCCCTAAGCATTTGTAGTACAAACACCCGTATGGATGCTTCCTTGAACGCGACAATCTTAACCTCTTCAAGTCAAGAGTCAGTCGTTATTTATAGCTTCCTTAACCTCATAATCTTCACTTCTTACCATTTCCTCTTTTGCAGTAACCGTTTACTTTGATTTTCTCTCAAGCCTTTTTACTGGGTGAACTTCAATATTAAAATAAAGAACATGTATCTGTCTATATTTCTGAGATGAGCTATTGTTACTATTTACACTATTAGGACTGTTGTTCTCATTTTATTGTCATTTTCTCGACGTTCCAGCCGTTGTACGCTCCAGCCTTCTTCAGATGATATACGTTGGAATTTCGCCAAGGACACATTGCCCATTGGATAAGAGCGTTTGTTGAAGTAATCCAGTTATTTGATCCAAAAAGTCGTGAGTTCAATACATGGCCACAGCAGAGGTGAACAAAAACTTGCAGAGTTGAGTTACTAAAGGGAAATAACTGAAAACTGAGATATCCAGAAAAGACATGGCACGTTGTACTAGAATAATCTACCCTGGTGGACGAAATAAAGGGCTAAAAATTCCAACATATCTCACCCGAAGAAGACCGTAGCGTTCAACGGCCGAAACATCGTGAATATGACAATAAAGATGAGGACAACAGCCCGAGCAATGTAAATAGTGTAAGTAAAATAAAGAAAGAAGAATGTCAATAATTTTATAATCTATCTCGATCTAATTTACCACTTTACAAAAAACTGTGATATTCATTGTCTAAATTCACTCCATTAAGTATTGATATTTACGAGATTCATAGCAGAGACGTTACCATTTCCGAAACAATCGATTTAACACTCTCCAATATCTATTGATTCTATTCTTCTTGTATGTGCCATGTCCCTTCAGAGCATGCGCAATCATGGCTTTCCACAACATCTATCCTTCGTAGCTCTAAGCAATGTTTGTTCCTTTGCTATCATTCCAAGTCTCTTACACAAGCTCATTAGGGAAGTTACTGTTTCCCTCCGTTCTTGTTGCCTTTAATATGCCATGTGAGTATCTAATTCACCAAACCCTCTTTCCTTATGTGTCACAGAAATTTCAGTTGTCTTTTTATGATTCTAAGCACAAATGTTCGTTCCGTTCCCATTTTCCTTAATTCCTCATTGCTTACATATTCCGCCAATTGTATTCTCAGCATCCTTCTCTTTAACCACATCACTATTGTTGCGAGTCTCCTTTTCACCTATTAGAAAATTGACCAGAATTCACTGAATTATAGGAGGATTCGTAATCCGTAGGTGTTAAGCACACTTTTCTCTGTTTATAGAGAGCATATTCTCGTTTCTTGATATACTTGCACATAACGGCTTTAATCTCTTATTTACAATGCATTTCCAGTTAAATTATTTATTGTTTTTTTTCTCTTGGGTCGGAACAAAAGTTCGTAAAGTTTTAAGTGACTTCAAAAAAAAAAAAAAAATCAAAGACACTTAGTTTCATCATCTTTCAGCGGTTTTTTGATTTAATCTTCCCCAGACTTGTCATCTTTCTGAGTGATTAACCGATCTATGTGGTTTTACAGGCTTCCAGAGAAGTCAAGTCTTTACCAGTAAGAGAATTTTGTAAGGATCGAAATGTGGTAATCCGTAGGTTCAATGCCAGGTGAGTATGGCGGGTGTAGGAGTACATCCCAGCCAATCTCTTCTAATTATTGCTGAGTCTGCCAATATTGGATGGATGGATGTTGTCTTCCATGAAGACAACATCCATCCAATTTATACAATCTGGAGATTCTTCATCGATTGTTGACTATTAATCGGTCCACCTGGGAAAAGGACTTCAACACTGATTTTTTGGGGGAAGGAATTCGTAATACATAATTTCATCTCAATCTTCTTCCAGATATGCAGCATTCCCTTCGAATGTAGACTGGCTTTTCGACCGGTTCAAAGATGGTTCATTTCGGTTTCTTCAGGATATTTTTTTTCACTTGACATTTAAAACACTTAAAATTCATAAAAGAGGCACGTTAAAATATCTCTGTTTGAAATATACATCATAGATTAAGTCACGTGTGAAACGAAATTGTGTGTTTAACGGCCACCTACTGAAAACACGCTATTAGTGTTTGTTCTAACTCAATAAATAGCATTACATTATATATGTGCTAACATTTGTCTATTATTAACCAGGAAGAGTCACGTTAAATTATTTGTTGTCATATGAAATATTGTCAAATGATCACAATTTCGCTGACTGTCAAAAATATTTATTGCAGGAAGAGGTCTAAAACTTAAAATGAAGTAGCGGTAAAGTCAGTGGGTAGCGATAAGAAAATCCGATACTTTGCCTTTGTATACCGAATTAAAACGAGAGCAAGTTTTAAAATCTTTTATTTTATTTCCGCTGCCGGAATTTGTTTCATTAGATATGGATTGTTTCAGTGAATAAAAATGTTGGGGCCTTCATATGGATAAAATGCAATAACAGACACACACAATAAAAATATAAAGTATGCTATATTTATGGGTAAAAGTGTCGAGCTAGATAGTTAGATGTCGAGCTTATGTAGGTATAAAAAAATATAAAAGTGGAGGTCAAAACCGAGCGGCGACAATCTTCCTTGCTTGAACGCATGGCCTGAAGATTGGTGTTCACCTTTCTATCTATCTCTCTATCTCTATCTCTATCTCTCTCTCTATCTATCTCTCTCTATCTCTCACTCACTCACTCACACGAAATGGTTTAAATTCGACAAATATTTTCTGTTTATACGTTTTTTTTATGTATACACTTCATTGAGTATTAATTCCATTTGCCGTTTTTCATAAAAAAATATGTTCAAAAGCAGTAATTTGAGCTAAACAGGAATGTCTGTGGTTGAACGGTCATAGCACGTCAGAATTAATGAATGTTCCGTATAGGATACAGGTTCAATTCTTGTCGGAGGACGCGTATTTTCTACAAAATTTCTATCAATCAATAATATCAGTTATGAACACGGCCACAAAGTGCTGACCGTGTTTGGAAAATAAAACATTCCTATAACTGTACATACATACCTAAAACAATCCATATATTCAATTAAAAGTGAAATAAAATTTACGTTGCAAAAAAAACAAAAAAAAAATAATAATTATGTCAACATAGGGATAGCCGCGCACAGAACGGTTTGAAGTAAACTATCATCAGTCTTTAAGTGTCCGTCTTGGAGCATTGTTTTAAATTTTCAATGTCAGTCCTCCTCGTAATATCACGGATTATATAAATAGTTATTATTGCAATTTGTCAGATTTCGGGATTCTTAAAAGTCGATTTATCGCTCCATGAAGAAAGCATGGGTTCCACTATTTTATCCCTTCTAGATTCAGATTTTTGTGGGTCTGCGTTGTTTAAGATTAACTTCGGGATTTTCCCTGTGAATAATTTTTTTGACTATTGCTTTCCTTTGTTTTTATTAGACATTCAAGCTAAGAGATTTCATTAATTTTAACCTGAATAGAAATATATTTCATCTCCATCGCACTCAAGTTTCTTAAATTATTAAATATTCTTAGCTTGATGCGAGATGAATTGTACAGTTCATTTCGCCTCAGAATTTTTCACAATTGCGTTAAAGTCGTTTCCGTTAACGTGGTATTTATTAATACAATTTCCATTTCATTCAATTGATTGATTGATTTTTTTTGTCTGGTGATTTTAGCGCATTAAGATACTATCGTATCGTATTTCATTGTCTCTGTATCGCGAAATCTATAGAATCAGTGACTTCCGTTACCAGGCGTCTGCTATACACGGGAAAATGCAACTCTCTCAAATAATTGGTACGAAATAAATAATGTCCTGAAATGAAACTTAATTCTCCGAGTATATATAAGTGGGTACTGAAATCAACACTCAGTAGCGGCAGGATGTTTCGTGTTTAAACGCAATCTTCAAGCCTGAAGACTGCGCTTAAGCAGGAGACTGTCGCCGCTGAGTGTTGACCTCAATGCCCACTTTTATATTTACATAAGCTCTATACATAATATTGATTTTAGGAATAGGTACCTCAAAGGTATCGTAAAATAAGTCCATCGTTGAATTAAATTGTACTAGTTGCTTTTTTGTGCATTATTGACGTCAATTGATTTATATGTCTTTCATGTTCAAATCGTTCACCTTCAACAATGTACATCATACTACTAGGGCGTCGAATAATTTCTCCTTCCTGACAATTTTCCTTTCCGGCCTTAAAACTTTTTAAAATAATTTATCGCCAATCTTAACTGATCTGGTAGAATCAAATTGTCGACTTTTTTTATTTCTTGGCTGTAACTTGTCAAAAAAGGATCTAACTTTCTAGCAAACATGAGCTCTGCAGGTGACATTTTCGCGGTGACGTTTGCATTTATTCTTGTAGTGCCGTTTCTTCAACTTTCAAGCCTTTAGTTTTTCTTAACGTGTTGAAGGTGTCAACAAATCGCTCAGCTTAACCATTCGACCTCGGATGATAAATCGGCGCTGTCAAATGTTCAACTGCGTAGTTTTTGGAGAATTTTTAAAACTCACTAGAAGTAAACAGAGTTCCGTTATCGGATGCCACACTGTCGGGTAATCCAAACCTTGCAAAAGGTTTGCGTAGAAATTTAATCGTTATTGAGGTAGTAAGTCGTTTACACTCGTAATACACAATTTCCTCTCAATCTCGCCAGATATGCAGCATTCCCTTTGCATGTAGACTGGCTTTTGGACTGGTTAAAGGTGGTTCATTTCGGTTTCCTCGGGATATTTTTTCGCTTCTCATTTTAAAATCTTAAAATTCACAAGAAAGATGCGTTAAAATATCTCTTTTTGAAATAAGCATTAATATATATTAATCTCCAGCCGTTTTGCGAAACTCTCGACCACAATTAAATAGTATTAACCATTTAGTGATCTAGCAAAGTTCATATGTAGTCTTGGCAACGGTTTATCAGCGCTCGGCCATGCCTGATAATTTATAGGTGGTGATTTTGCTGCTGGATTACAACCATTACATTTTCTAACTGTATTTTGAATATCCTTGTCAAATTTTGGTCAATAAATGTAGCTTCTCATCAGCGATTTCATCCTCACTATTCCTGTATTCCCTATGTGCAATTGTTTCAAAATTCTTTTTTTGTAGTGATAACGGAATTACTACTCTTTCCACGTACAAAAGTACTTCATTACAAATAGAAATTCTGTATTACTGTTACCAGGTTTAATTTTAGTTTTACGAATTTTCAATTTAACGTCATTCATAGTTCTTTGAATAAACGTATCCTTTTTAGAATGAAATTGATATTGTCTATCATGACCGGCAATTCTTTAATAGTGTTACACGTAAGGCTTTTAATTTCGCTTTCGAATTCCATCGAAACAATTTCAGTATCTTCAAAATCTTTACATTTCGATATCAACCTGGACAAACCATATGCGTGTCCCAGTTTTGGTGACTATAGAAATTCCATCTTGAAATCATAGTTCAACAAAATCGTAGTTCAACGCTGTAGTCTGTTTATAGTTTGCGTGAGAATCCCGTTCTTAGAACCAAAGATACTTAATAATGGATGATAATCAGTTTAAAGTATGAATTTTCTGAAGCGTGGGTGACTGCTTTCATCGTACCGTCTTCGAATTTTATGGCCTATTACCGCTCCTATGGCGTATTCGCTCGCGTCCGATGCCATTATTATATTAACATTATAGATATTATGATTTGCTAATCCGAGAAATGATTGTAGGGTCCCAAATTTGTCGGAAAAGGCATGTCTTTAATGATACTTGCTCTAGCGATATCTGGTCTTCTTTCTTTTTCGTCGATTATCTCCCCTAAATATTTAATCTTATCGGTAAAGAACTGACATTTCTGTTCACTGAGTTTGAAACCGTAATCATGCAATCTCTAAAATACTTGCTAAATCAGTTTTATGTGCTGTATTTTCGTAGCGCTATTAATAATTATATCATCTATGTAAGCGACGGCACCGTCTAGTCCAACCAATATCGTATCCATTATTTGCTGGAAAATACCTGGGGCTACTTTTACACCAAAGGGTAATCTTCTAAACTTGTAGAGGTAATCTTCTAAACTTTATGTGTATTAATGGTCAAATGCTTCTGATATTCCTCATCCATTTCGATTTGAGAATATGCCTCGGACAGGTCAATTTTTGAAAAAAAAATTACCACCATTTAATTTGGCAAATATATCTTCCGGAGTTGGTAGGGGATATACATGTGGTAGGAGGCAGTCGTTAAAGCCAGTCGAAAAATCTGCACATAAACGAATCTTATTTTCTTTTCTAATATAAATCGCTGGCGTGGCCCATTCTGAATAATCTATTTTTACAATAACTCTGCGGTTTTCTAACCTGTTAAATTCGGTACTAATAGACTCCAATGCAGAAAAAGGTTTATTTCTTTTGGGATTAAAAACTGATATCGCAATTCTTTTTTAAGTTGGAGTAATGGATAGTGGCTCGGATTGAGGAATCGGAGAGCCGTTCGAAATCCAGTGGAATCCATTACATTTACTTACGTGCTAATACCCTTGGGAAAGGAATGAATCCTCTTCTCTCTCCAGCTTTGGGTAAATAGCAGGACAGACCATGTTCTATAGACTTGGTTGGCATCTGGTCTACCGCAGAAAGAAATACTTCTACTGCGGGATAAAAAAAAATCTGCCTCGTTAGTCCAGGTATCGAAAGATACATGATCGCCTAAGCGTGTATCACGCATGGCTGACTAGCTGACTGACTGACGTCGTACATTTTCCCAACTCTTGGAGAAAATATTCGTGAATTTATTTTTTAGTTTAATTTAGCTGTAATCTTTTTTCTGAAGAACAATGAAGTTTTACACAGAATGAATTAATCGGCCAATTTCATAGTTCAATGTGAATATGTTTCAAGATATTAAGTGCCTGAGTATATTTCGATCTGCCAAGGAGAGCTCTTTCTGTTATTGTAAACACTGTTAAATACACTCGTCAGAAATTCAAAACCGACAAAAGTGAAATTTGAAACAATATAACAGAAGCCCAGCAACGGGAAGGAGATGAACAATATTAAGTGAAATACTCACCTGAAACTGTTAAAAATGATCATTGATATTATGAGAGTAATAATGGAAACCGCGTAGCCTGATGTGAAGACTGACATGACTGTTTCTGGTTGCTGAAAGAATTCAAAGAAATAAAATCAGATTCATGGAATATGTAATTCAATTAAGCTGTTCGGTATTAACATTTCCTTAAGAGCTTTCTTGTTTATGGATTTAACTATACTTAGAATCGACATCAATCGTTGTTGCACAGTTTTACGTTTTTAGGTCCCCGTTTAACGTAGCTGATAATTAAACATACAGTAAAAGAGTTTTATTATATGAATTAGCGAAGTGCAAATGGTTTTGAAGTGAGATGTGTATCTACCTAGGAATCTGTACTACCTTTTTTTTTCAATACAGCACGTTTTTAGCAATATCATTTTTTCAGTTATTTGGTTGATGCAAAAGTTTCTATTAGTTTTTAATATTTTTTTTATTCATTCAATTTCATAATACCATTGTTGAATCGTTAAAGTATTTTCTATAACTTTCCTCCGCCTTTTAACTAAATTCTTGAACTTTGTCGTGACTAAGTTTTTGCGCATGTGCGAAATATGCAATTTTTATTGGCTTTCATCGCAAAATATATATTTCTGAATTATTTGTATTTGATTTAAAAATTAACTCAGAAATATATATTTTGTTCTTTCTTTGACATTGTTTGTCGTTGTAATAAATATTATTACTCCATTTCTGCTTAAATCTTTTCAAATTGTAACATACGATATTTTGTCTCTCACGAAATAATATTCAGTTTCTTTAGACATTAACACTGGTCGAAATTACTTTTCTTGAATTTCGTTTTTTTCCATCTTCTGTCTCTAATATAAACAAAGAGATAAACCGATGGAGAAACACAGAGATAGAGAGAGAGATAGATATAGATAGAGTGAGAGAGAGAGAGAGAGAGAGAGAGAGATATAGAGATAGAGAGATAAAATAAAATAAAATACAGCTAATATTAGAACGGAACAATCAAAGAGTAAACGAAGACCTCAACATCGTGAAAGATATAAAGAAATAGGGTAGAAAGATAAGATGGAGGAATATATATATATATATATATATATATATATATATATATATATATATATATATATATATATATGGTGTATCAAAAATATCATTGGGGCGGATTCTTTATGCCAAAAGGACAAAAGTTCGCAAATCCTTCGTTTTTGAGTTATGTTTAAAGAAAGTTTACGGTAGATGGCGCTGGGTTGCCATAAAGACTAGGTTACATTTGACATTCGTGTACATTTGTGTCTAGTCTGTTCTTCAACTTTTAATATGTGTAGTAGTGAGTTAACTGAGAAGTGTTCCATTTAACAATGGCAGGATATTCATATCTTGAGCAGGCTGATATAGCCACGCGAAGGGTAATGGACTCGAGGCTGCACGGCTGTATCAAGTTGCATTTCCAGACTGAAGGCAGCTGAGCCATCAAACCTTTGTTTTTTGTCGTCGCATTGCTGGAACATGATCTGTGACACCGCAGTCTTGTACGCTTGACCACGAAGACTCCTACAGTCTGTCAGAGACAATCCAACTATCAGCACACATCGTACATATAGTACCGCTTGGCAGGTACATCAAGAACAACTCCTGTATCCGTATCATTTGCAACGTGTGAAGGGTCTTTCGCCCTCTGATCACTCACCACGGGAGAAGCTTTGTCGATGGTTTATTGCACAAACTGCCGATCTTCAGATCTGTCTCTTCAGCTCTTGTTTACGGATGAGGCGACATTTGGAAGCGATGGAATAATGAATTTAAACAACCAACATTTGTGGGCGGATGGGAATCTCCATGGTACAATACAGGGTAGACACCAGCATCAGTTTACAATTAATGTGTAGGCTGGTATTTTAGGTGACTGTCTGGTAGGTCCATATGTTCTTCCAGCACGTCTAACAGGAGTTGTCTACAGGGACTTTATTTTGAACACCCTTCCAGACATGCTAGAGGATGTACCCCTGCTAATACGAAGACGCATGTGGTTCATGCATGATGGGACTTCAGCACATTTTAGTCACATTGTTCGCGATGCACTGGCTGACATCTGCCGTGAAAGATGGATACGTAAGGGAAGAACAGTTTCATGGCTCCTCGACCGAATAATTTTTTAATTATTGTCCATTACAAGTTTGTATTCCTCTTTTACATTTGTACTTAAAAATTAAATCAATTTAAATCTTTGATCAATGAAGGCAACAAACATCTCGAAGCCTGTATTTACATATAATAATAATAATAATAAAATAAATATTATACAGTTCTTGTCTCCAATTTCATGTCGATCGTACGGTTCAGTAATTTTTTATTTCATAAATGATCTTAATTTCTGAACAACCTTAACAATTCTTCGTCCTTTTCCCAATTTTGCAAAATCCAGGTGATCAGCAATGACCACATTCATAATCTAACTATTCGATTTTATGCTAAGTCCAATGATAACAATATAAATATTTCCCCAAGGAAATAATTTCCTTGTATTTGTTGTGATAAGTGGCAGGTGTTCGATTTTTGAGCCGAGAATAATGAACATTTCAGTTTTACTCTGTTGTGATTCCATTCAAACAGTAGATGCGGCCGACAGCTTGAGTGGACCCAATATGTTTCATTTGGCTGTGTTTCACCACCTTTTAGTTTATAAGAAAATACTATCTTGGAAATTTTCTGCTTTGAATGAATACTCGTGGGTTTTGATATTTATCATTGTTGGTCTTTTGGTTAAGCAGAAGTCTATATGACAATATCGTTTTTTAATGAATATCTTGGTTTCATGTTTTTAATAAATATTTTTGGGTCTAGTTTGTTTTTTTTATTTTTAAAAAATATCTTGTATTTTTAAATAACTTCCCATTTTATTCCTAATATGTTTTTAACTACGAAAGTCGACTGAAAACTTCATAGGCAGACCAAGATAGTCTCATGGTAATGAGGTTTATTTTACAACGTAATCCCTCTTGCGGTCGACAAACTTCTTCCATCGGTGTTGCAATGCTTGTATGCCATTGTTGAAGAAGCTTTCATCTTATTGGTAAAAAAAAAAATGTCATCAGCAGCTGATATGACGTCATCATTACAGCGATGCTACTTTGTGGAACTGACTTCAAAGAGGATGCTTCTCCGATCATTACAATTTTAACCTGTTCGTTTGTATGGTTAACGGTTATCCTCCCCACATATCCACAAACTGTGCTTCTTACCCCCTATTCAGTAACCCTCTATCTAGAGTGGCTCTTGATCCTTGTACCGGGTGAGCATTATTGTAAAAAAAAAAAAAAAAAAAAAAAAATGGCGTTGTTTATCCAAATTTCTTCGATTCTGTCATGCTGCTGTGGAATGAATTATTCACCAAGACAGGCGATGTTTTTCTTCTAATCAGTTTCATTGTGTAGCCTTTGACGTGCATAGCAGATAGGTTTATTAATATTCGCAGAGTGTGATCATTTCGCACAACACTGCTCACTCGTGCTCTCTCGGCTGAAATTCTGTTGTTACCATTCTACTTGCGTGTGGAAAGTTATCTTAGAAAAACAACACAGCACTTACGTTTCCTTTCAAGCGGGGCTATTTCCGTCTGTACGGACCTTTGCTAACCAGCCGCCCGCTTGTCTTCCTTTACAAACCAGTATATCATGACTGTCGAGTATTCTTGCGAAGGGATTTTCAAACTAAACTCAGTCGCTTGTCTGTTACACGTAAATCATTTTCAAGATGTTGCTTCTATAAGATTGATTACCTGGACGACAGTCTGCACGATTTTACTGACATGTTACTGTTAACTTTATCTTTTTATTATTCCTAATTGTAGAAGCAGTATTACTCCCAGTCACACGCTTGCCATTATATACATTTGTTTTTGTAGCATTCGGATATGGTTATATGGGTAGCGTCGCGGTTATCGGCATTTAAATCGCAATCTAACTGAGTCTGTTTCGTTCACTTTACACTATTGTGATTAGGAAAGGCATGAGCCCATCTTTTCTCCCTGTCTTCAATGAAATATAAGAGTAGATTCGAATCTTTAATCATGGGTGACCACTAGTCTGAGAAGGAAAATTCTGAATTCCCAAACCGTGGAGATAGCAACAGTGAATCACGTTCAAGAAATCATAGCAATCCATATGTAATAAAGAAAATTTATCTATGGTGAGCCTTGATCGCCTCCTTCTTGGAAGAAAGATTGCATTAAAAAAGGAGATTAACAAAAAATCAGTAGATTATAAAATTAACGCTCTGGCTAAAGGTATGAAACCTTCTCTTTTTCTACCTTGCTATGAGTTAAATAACAGGGTAGACTGGACTATAGTCATGGATGGCAACTAGTCTAGGAGAAGGAAAAGTCAATTTTCAACCGTAGAGAAAACAACAGGAAACTACTCTAGTGTCTTTCTCAAGAAGTCATGGGAATCCACAGGCAATAAAAAATGTGGATGGCCAAGTGATAAAATTAGTGCCCTTGGGACAGGCAGGAATCCGCCTCTTCTCTCTCCAACTGGAGGTTAAATAGTATAGTAGACTGTTCTCTAGCCTTGATTGGCAGCCAGTTAAGAGAAGGAAAACTTTGAATTTCAAACCGTGGAGAAGGCAACTGAAAACCATTATATTTCTCAAGACATGACAATCTACATGTAATAAAGAAACTTTAATTGTGGAGAGCCATGATCACATACGTACTGAAAGGATAATAGCATAAAAATATTCGGATCACTATTTGTTGAGCTTCGAAGAGAATTATGTCGGTCAACCGGCGTATTATAAGGAAATATCGACAATAAGAAATGTTTGAAGACCAAATTATCTCTAATCTTATTTATTTGATTTAAAATTCCCATTTGTGTAAACATACTCTTTTATCAAGTTCATTTTTGTCTTCTATTTCACACAACTTTCTATAGTTCAATGGTCTTTCAAACTGTTTCATTACCAGTGGATGTTCAGTAATCTTGGTCATTTATTTGGACCAACTGGAGATAAATCTATATAATATAAAAAAACCCGATCTATTTCAGATGTTTGAGAGCCGCAAGACATTCTCGTGTGATCCTTGTTGACCGGAAAGTTATTTAATCCCTCTGTAGACTATCATTCCTTTACTCAGTATTGAAGAATAGTCTCACTCGCATTAAAGATTATTCCTTTGATATCCTTACCATCAATATTAAAGTGAAGCTTTAATGGACTTGCATTTCATATTTTCTAAATGTGATTTCGCTAAGAACAAGTTGGTCGCTAAAAAATCTACAGTTGGGCGTTCACGTTTCAGTTAGGTCTTTCTTTACGACTTGGATTGATTATATCGGAGCTAAAAGCAGTAGGTTTAGCAGTCTAAGGTTGAACACTGGACTCCAAGTTCAGTCATCGAACTTTTATATTAAAGTTCATCCAGTACAAAGCTGGAGAACCACTCGTGTTACAGGGTTACTTTTGAAATGGCCATGACGAACAAGGTGTGAGATAAGGGAAAGAGGAGATGGTAGTAAATGAAGATTACGAGGATAAGGAGTATAGGTAACGTGTGAAGTATAGGCCCCCAGACGATTGGCTTTGAACACCTACGAAACTTTGAATAATTTCATCTAATCTCGGAGGACATTTTCAAAGAAGAAATAGGAAATAGAGTAAACAAAAGTTTTCGGGATCAAGTGTCAGTTTGCCGGAAGTGCCAATAAGCAGAGTAGTTAGAATGGGCATAGTAGTTTCGGGTCAACTGTTAGGGAGTTGCGAACTGTGTGGAGTTCTCGCTGTCCGAAAGGAAGATTTAGTCCATTAGCACGTTGTGAGAGTGGATAAAATTAGTGAAGTTACACCTACATACACTCCGAATGTATCAAGTGAATCTCTTGAATAAATAGCCAAATATATTGGTAATATGATTCACATTTTCATTTCTGCCCGTCCTGTTGATTTCAACTTTCGTTTTATCGTGAACAAGCGTAGAGTATTTCCCAACGAATGAGGAATAAAACACAACGGGGTATTATCTCTCCAGTCACTGAAATGTTCAGCGAGGCCCTGGAATATGTTTACAAACGATTAATACTTGACTTGAATAGGTTAATATCGTAGGGTTCTGGTTAAACATTCGGCAGAGGGACTCAGGAAGCTGAAGACAATTTTCTGATTATCCTTCGGTTGTTTTTTTCCTTTGTCTTTGTTAATTTATACGTATTTTTAATTCGGCTCTATTTATTTTTGTGTCTGGTCCTTAGTTTTACGACTAATATTCTGCCTGTTGTAGTCAGATGCCATGTTTTATCTGTAACGAGAAACGATTTCAGCCAACATATTTTCACAAGCAGCACATAAAATATCAAAAAGCCGAGCTTTGGTCACCTATTGTCCGAGACTGACCTACACATAATGAATATCTTAAGTGCCTGAATTTGAGCCAATTTAGCAAAATTCTCTTTCCAGTCGTGACAAATGCGTTCACGTGGCACTGTGGGCACTTAATTATTCGCAATCCTATAGCCTGTTTTTAACGCAAACCTATTGCTATTCTATCGCTATTTCCATAGTAAACGAGCTAAAGTCTTTTCCATCAATTCAGACCTTTACAGCTAGGATGACCTGTAGGAGGTGCGTTCCAGAAGTTTTAAAACTTTTTAAGAGAGATTTATTACTTTCAAAGAAGTACAAAAATTCCAATCTCCTTCAAATAAGAATCTTCTGATTTCAATGTACTTATAGCGCTCCAGTCACTCCGGGAAGATCCCCAAGAAAGCCATTCAAAGTGAAGGTGCCCAGGACACTTGTCACAGTCTCCTTCATCTTTTCAATATCTTCAAAACGACTGCCCTTAAGATTCTTCAGTTTAAGGAATAACTAAAAGTCACAGGAAGTAAGGTTTGAACTGTAGGGAGAGTGAGGAACAGTTTTGATGACCATCAACTATCTTTATCTGTTACCAACACGTCTTTTCTTCTGTTCGCCACTGAGCACTCCGGGAACGAAATTTACAGATTTTGTGCATGTTCAGATCTGAATAATTCTGTGTACAGTTGTTACACCAACCCCAAACTGTAAGCTTATTGTCTTTAGAAACACATGGCGATCTTTGATGTTTTGACGTCACCGTTCACATGATCTTCCTCCGATATTGCTTATCGTCTCTAGCATCCTCTCCACTGCCTTGAACTTCTTGTGACAACGGAAATCAGATGCTCAGCTCAAAAATGAATCCAGAAGCAGTCTGGCGCATTTTATACATTTCTGTAGCATTTCCCCCCCTGTTTAACACAGAACAACAGTGTGCTTCACGTCCTGACTGCATTCTGCAAATTTGTCCGCTGTGACAAGCAGTGTTTATTAGGGTGTGTTCAAAGAGCTTTTGCAAACGTCTCCTTTAATCTGAAATAACAAAAGTTGGCAAGTGAACTTATATGTATAGTAGCTATATACTAAAATTACAATAATTTACGAAAGTTATAATTGCTTCTCCAAAAAATGTCTTGGAACTTCTTGAATGCACTCCGTACACAGGGTTGAATCATCTTCATTCCTTTCGTATTCCACTGGTAAAAAGAAAGTTCTACACGGTCAGCCTCTTCCTGAGAACCGTTACTTTATGGATGTTGTGTAGAAAGACGACCGACCTTTTCTATACTAATTGTTTAACATGGATTAGTACATCCGTTATCAGTAGAATGTCTTATCGTAAAGTGGGTTGCAAGGCGTAGTGTTTGAGTCGTATGCATTGCCGCAATGAATTACGGTATTTTCTAGTACCGTATTATTAATCCATGTCACTCATGTGATTAAACCTTTTCGTCACTTAAGTACCAGTGTTCCCTTACAGTATTATTAACAAGAAATACCAGCGGGTATATGAACTTTATAATAATGGAACAGATTCCCGAGTGGATTTTTCTTCGATCGTTACAATCTGCAAGTCTAGGGTCAACTGTTATCCAGTCTACATAATCCTTCTTACGTCTATACAACAACCTCCTTCACTAACCTTTTATTTTGGGTCTAGGATTGCGGGGAATATTTAGTAAAAAAACACTCGCTCGTGATACTAATTCAGTGTTCACTGGGTAGTGGATATTCTTGTGCCAGACTTAACTAAGTTTAGTAAATAAATGAAGTACCTTCTGTAAAACGGTAGTTAACAACTCGTCTATCAGAAAAAATAGCTAATATATTGGGTTTGATCCTGATTCGGTATCCTCCTATTAAAACTTTAGCGTAGATTAAACCGAATAAACAATTCGGATATGTCGTTGCAGAAGCATGGTTAGAAATATTACTCTTTAGGTATTTCAGCCATCATTCTTGGGGCCTTGTGTTTTACGAAGTTAAACTTGCTAAATACTTCTACCGTTCGCCAGACAAGATGAACTAATAAACGCAGAATCACATTTATCAGACAATTCTTTCGGTAATAAACTTTTTTCTTTACAAAAAACAAAAAACAAAAACACAAAAAACCCCTGATTTTTAAACCTCCATTGCCTTGCGGTCATATCCAAAACACAGAAAAGGCCATGGAAATAATTTCGGACAGAAAACTCGGAATGAAGCCCCCGAAGGTGGTTGGATGTCAACAGTAAAAACTTTCTGGCAATTCCGGCAGCCAAGCTATCGCCCAATCTAATGCCTTATATTCCTTTCAGATCTTATCGGTGTGGTCGAGATGGGTCCATGTAGTCTGTGCAGCGCACGGCCTTCATATACCATCGCTCATGCCTGTGCCCTGGAGAGGTCTCATTACCAAAGGACTGAATTTTGACCAAACAGGACGCTACCTTTTATCTCGCGAGAGAAACGGATTTAGCACGACCCACTTATTAAAGTCAGTATATTAATAGCCAAACAATGGGTCAGCTCGATAACTTTTCACACACACACACACACAAACGTACACGTTATCTATCTATCTATCGTCGATTTGAAATCCATTTCTACATTTGAGTCCATTAAGAGCGTGATAACAATTAACTATTTAGAAGCAGACAAAATGATTTTTATATATATATTTTTTAAACAAATTCCACAACGGTCGCATAATACGGAAAATAGAAACCTTTAAAATATAGTATTCAAACTTACCGATAATATATTTGTTCATTTTGAATTAATTACGCGAACTCTATAATGGGCCAAATGAGATGAATCCATTTAATATTTATTAATTGACTTCTGTTCAAGTTATATGTTCAACATTTTTAGAACAAAAACTGTTCTAACCTTAAAATACGTTAAATTCTAGTAGTTTTTATGTATTTTGGTTGGTGTCTGAGTTGCATTTTATATATATATATATATATATATATATATATATATATATATATATATATATATATATATGGTGCATCAAAATACTTTTACAAACATTGGGGGCGGTTTCTCAAACCAAAACAAGAAGAAAAGTCTATATAAATATATGTCCACAAATCATACATTTTTTCAGTTATTAAATTTAAAGAAGGTCTACGGTAGATTCGTTTACATTTGTGGCTAGTGTGTCTTTAAAGTTTAACGTATGTAGTAGTGAGTTGACTGAGAAGTCTTCCGTTTAACAATGGCAGGATATTCATACAGTGAGCAGACAAATATTTACATACGGCCGCGCAAATGGTAATGGATGCGAGACTGCACAGCTGTACCTAATTGCGTTTCCAGACCGAAAGCAGCCTAAGCATTCAACCTTTTCTAAGTAGCCGAGCATTTCGTACATCTCATAGTACAGCATGAGGGATACTTCAAGAGAATTTCCTGTATCAGTATTATTTACAACGTATGCATGGTATTTCGCCCTCTGATCACTCACCACTGGAGAACTTTTTGCTGTGTTTGTCTCTTTAGTATTGTTTACAGATAAGGCAACATTTGGAAGAGATGGAATAAATTTACGCAACTAGCATTTGTGGTCGGATCGGAATCCCCATGGTACAATACAGACTAGACACCCACCAGCATCAGATTAATGTAGTGGTTGGAAATGTAAGTGACTGTCCGGTAGGTCCATGTGTTCTTCCAGTACGTTTTACAGGAGCTGACTACAGAGTCTTTACTTCCAACACACCTCCAGATCTGATAGAGGATGTACCCCTGCTAATACGAAGACGCATGTAGTTCATGCGTGATGGGTCCCCAGGATATTTTAGTTACATTGTTTTCGATACACTAGCTGACATCTACCATGAAAGATGGGTATGTAGGGGAGGACCCTAACCCCAACATCAATCCTTTGGATTTTTTTTATCTGTGGGGCCACCTAAAACAATTGCTCTATGCAGCAGAGATAAATAATGCAGAGATGTTTCATCAACGTGTTATGGGGTCCTCCGAATCATCCGATACTGTCTGAGAGTATTGGAAAGGGTCCGCCAGTCAATGACCCGACAGGTCCATGCGGGTGAATAAGCAAGCAGAGGGCATATGGAATATTTGTTATAGTGTTGCTGAGTTGAGGTACAACGATAGCCTTTTGGGCATATTTACATGGATTTTTTACTTTGTTTTGGTGCCAGGGATCCGACCTAAAAGTATTTTGGGATTGTATTTTGGATTGTACATTTAACAGCGTCTACCGTAAACTTTAAACTTAACTCAAAAACGAAGGATTTTCAGTCATATGTTTATTTGAACTTTAGTCTGTTTTGGTGTGAGGAATCCGGCCCCAAAGTTTGTAAAAGTATTTTTGATACACCCTACTGTGTGTGTGTGTGTGTGTGTGTATATATATATATAAGGCCCAACACGCACAGACACATATATTTCCATGAGGACAGAATCCAGGTAGAGTTCATTGTCCATAAGACATAAAAATTCAGAAAGCTTTTTGAATTTGTAGGTCTGATGAATTGGATCGTGATTACGATTCCAATGTATTAAATTATAATCATGGAATATTTGTTTTTGAGCCTTTTGTGTGTGTGTGTGTGTGTGTATATATATATATATATATATATATATATATATATATACCCAATAACTACTAAATCGTTTCTCTGCTGCATGTAAACCATTTGGTCTTACACTTAACATAAAGTAAACTGTAGTGCACCAACCTTGTCCTACTCCGAAGCAATTATGTGGTGAGAAACAAAAACCACCAGTCTACAAATTTCCAGAGCTCTGAACTCTAAAGTCTTTCACCTATCTTGGTAGCAAAGTCAACTTTAGTGGATCTTTAGATGATGAAATCGTGCATAGGTTTGCTAAGGCTACCAGTGCTTTCGGAAAACTTCGACATCGCTTGTAAGATGAGTGAGGTATCCGACTGGATTCGAAAATTCAGGTTTAGAGTTGTTCTTTCCATCCTTTTGTACGGCTCGGAGATGTGGACTATACTGTTTATAAATACACAATCTTTGACGATTTTTCTCCATCGATCATTTCTACTCATGAAACGTATCTTAACTTAAACAATGACATGTTATCAGTTGGATAAAGTTCAATAATTATTTAATATCTTTTGTTTTATACGTTATTTTTATAGATACAATTTATTTAAGTAATTGCTCTGTTTTTAATTAAACCGTATTAATTACATCTACCTGTCTGAATCTTCTATATATTTTCTACGAAATTTCTGCTCAAAGTTCCATCAACTACTGAAATTATGGTAAATGTAAAAAAAGTCGTAATGGAAGTTGATCTAAGAGAAAAACCCCAACACCTTTTAATGGAGGGTATGGGCGGGCCCTTGGTCGTAGACGAAGCTTCCCACCTGAGATAATATTAACTAGCCATCATCCTAACATTGTGATTTGGTCAGTGAAATCCAGAAATTAAAAAGTTAATATTGAATTAACTGTACCTTTTGAGAAAAAAAAAAACAAACAAAAACAAACCCGACTGGGTTCATGGACAATACATCATGCAGGACTGTATGGCCAGTGAATTTTTAGTTGCGATGGAATGTCGAAGTGTTTATCACCTATCCAACCTCAAAACACCTATCTAGATTTGGGTTGTCACAAACGGAAAAGAAATATGTTTAGAGGCCCCAAGCCCGAGAAGAAACATGTTGATGGTCATTTGTTTAGTAAAGATGTATGTATTTAGATTGTTACCTTGTATTTCTGTGTTTCGGGCATGACGAATGTTTAGTGTTCTATCGGGAACAGGAACACGGGATGCTGACGTATTGGCCAATTTGGTGAATAGCTCAAGTCCATTCGTGCCATTTGGACCGCTGAGGCGTGGATGGTGCATCCTTGTTTTCATGGATAAACCTTGCGAGTTAAATGTGACTTCGTTAGATAATTTCGTCGCTAAAATGTCTACAGTTGGTCATGGTGTGCGTTCAGTGAGGGCCTTCTTTGCAACTTCGAAGGATTCTCAGTAGGGCCAGCACCAGGTTTAGCAATCGGAGATTGAATACTAGGTGATAAGTTCAATCATCGCATTGATTAAATATTCTGCAGAGTGACAGATGTAGTTCCTTCTTTTTGTCAATTATACGTATTTTCATTCGGTTATTTACCTGTGTTTATTCATTGACTTTACAACTAATCCTTACATTTTCGTAGTCAGATGTATTGGGCGGGAAGGTGTAGAAGAAAGGAAATTTACTCAATGAAATCCTGGAACAGAAAACTGATGAGTAACAAGAACGGCACCCAGGAGACACGGACCGAGAATTATGAAAAAAAGTTTCTATGTTAAAATTTTTTTAATGTTACTGGTTATTCTGGGCCTACACAATGTTAGTGTATTGTGTGCTGAAAATAGGTATTTTTTAGCCAATAACAGGATATGAAATAAGGGAAAAAATTGCATTCGTGCATATTGTAAAAAATTAAAAGCATTCCCTTTCCATTACTATCTAACAATACAACATAACACCGAGGGGCAAAAGCATTCTTTTTAAGCAAACAAGATTAACAAGATGAATGTAGCGTTTGTTATGAAAGCTAGTAAGTTTCCGAACAACCGTAAACGTATTTATTGTATTAATGCAGAGTATATACAGTATTCTTCAGTTAATTGAAAAGGGTTAAATATTCGAACAGTTTCAAAAATAGAAGTCGTAATAGTAAGAGAAATGATACTTATTGTCGTCAGAAGATGTCCAGAGAACAAAAAAAAAAAAAATAAAAATAATAATTATGTTTGTTAAATCGCCACCACGACAGCAATAGTAGTAGCAATTCTCAATAACTTTATTCTCGTACCAATGAGATACAAATACAAAAATGTATCTGGCCCCTGGCCAGTCAGCTGTTTATATAACATTGCACGAGGTAACTTATGTCTGTCTGTGTAAGTCTCATTATCTAATGAGACCTTCCATTCCTACTTTACAATGTTAACATTCTGACAACACAAGGACAGCCCGCGGTTAACCAAAAATATGTAAAAGTAAAAATGAACGGAAGAATTGTAAAACTACAATTAGACACGGGATCCGACATAACGATTATAAGTAAAAAAAAATATGGAAAGATACTGGCGCCCCCAAAATTATCGAGATGCGTTGGGGACGAAATTAAATATTGGTTTCCTAAGCGTAGCTGAGATGTGGCACACGGCCGAAAGTATGTGGCACCCAGTGAGGATCGAATTCACTATTCAGTCGTAACTGTTTTAGAGAGACGAGCTTTGCTAACCATTACACCACACAGAGGTGACCTGGGACGAAATTAAATATAATGAGAACCATGTTTCTTTCCGAGGGCAGGACTCGAAAGCTACGTTCTATGTTGTGATACGAAAACCCATGAACGTTTTTTGGGGGTGAGCGGCTCAAAAAGTTCAATTTATGGTACGAATCCATAATTCCTATTTATGATGATGTATTAATGTACGCAAACCACATAGTAATTCTTAAATCAGTACAGAAACCGATATTAAACAAATTCCACAGAGGCCATCCATGAATTTCTAGAATGAAATCCTTAATACGTAGCTATGTTTATTGGAACAATATGGACTCAGTCGTTGAAAATAAGGTTAAAACATGTCGTAAATGTGCATTAACGACAAAATCCATACTCATAAAAGTTGAACCTTGACCGGAAAACATGGTTAAGATTACATCTGGATTATGCAGGACCAGTAAAAAGATTTTAACATGTAGTGATAGACAGACGAAATGGCCTGAGATTTCAGTGTAAAAATGCTACGACGATAGTCACCATAAAATTCCAGAGAAAGATATGGAATACCCGACACTATAATATCAGATTCAATTTACGTCTAGGAAATTTCAAAAATTTCTGCAATATGTATGTGTTGAAATATGTAAACTTCACCTTATCACCCTATAAACAACGGACAAGCAGAAAGATTAGTCGACACTCTCAAAGTAGAATTTAAAAAAGCTAACGCTGACAGGCGAGAAAATGTTACAGCATTTTCTGTTTGTACAGACACTTCAAATCCTAACAATACGTCGAGGAAATCGCCCATCGAGTTAATGTTCTCGAGAAAAATAACTATATTCTCTAAATTGTTTACTGAATTACGAGAGAATAAAATGAGGGAAACAGCCGTAAGAGGACGGCTTGATATTTTGGCGAATTGGTCGAATAATATATTTGTTTCAAAATCAAAATGATGTGCACAAGAAATATATAAACCAGCCACGGTAGAGAGATTGCAAGGAAAACTCCCTTCGGTCGACAACACTGCAATTCGAACTCGTGTGTGACGCATTTCACCTGCCCGTGGCTACCATAACACCAGACGAAGTGGTATCAGCACCCCGAGAAAAGAAAAAGAAAAAGTACCAGCTGGTTGGAGGTGAATCCAAGTAAAAAGAAAAAGATATTCAGTAAGATTCAGGAATATGAACTAAAAGGGAAAGTGTCATAGAGTAGGACCCAGCGTACTTCCGTCTCTTCCCTACTTAAAGCGAGATTTGAGCAGTAGTTGATTTACTCAAGTTTTCCTGTTCTACGTATGAATCTTCAATAAACCTCTACTTTGTTTTCCCTACCAAGTCTTCTGTTCCTTCGATATTGTCTGTAACTACGGCTTTTCTAATTCTCAGCTATTTTAAACAAAGACAACATTACAACACCAACAGAACTCGAGGTTACAGAGTACTATGACGGACTCCTAAAGAAAGCTGGAGAGAGTAACGATCGAAACTTTATGAGTATAGAAGCAGGTATCAATACAGGAAGCTCCAGAGAGTCCTGATCACTTACGTCCTGAAGGTTGCACTTCAAATGTCAACATGTTACATGCGGAGATGTACAAGAGTATCATTAAGAGAATGATCAAGGCTTTTACCAAAACATAACAGTGGTCAAAGACTGGAATTTTCAATAGTTTTACTGGTTTTTATCCCAGCTGGATACAGGAATTAGTAATATCTGTCTATGTTTCTGAAATAAGACATTGTAATTATTTACGCTATTTACATTGTTCGGACTGTTGTCCTCATCTTTGCTGCCATAATGAATATTCCGACAAAGATGAGAAAAACAGTCCGGACAATGTAAATAGTGTAAAGGAATTACTAAGTATAAAGAATACGCCTTACCTGATCTGTAAAGCATTGTGTGTAGTTGGTCCACGATAGATTTGATAGCGGGTGTCGAAACCAGGTTCCATTTGGAAGACAGTCCTTGAAAGCAAAAGCTGTTGATAAAAAAAAAAATATTTTAAAACATTTTCGTGCCAATATTAACTATCACCGAAATAAACGTTTTAATTTTTTTATTTTTTATTATGAAGCTGCAAGGAATCAGACAAGTAACTGATGAAAGCCGGAAGCACAACGGCCGAAACGATGTGATAAGAAAATCAAAGAAGAGGACAATAGTCCGCATGTAAATAATGTATGATAATGTAATAATGACGGTTTTTGACGTATTATTTAACGTCAAAAACAGTCATTATTTTTGGGCCAACCCAAGTAATTTTTCGATTTTATGAGTCGTGGTTACCAAATCTTTATTCCTGTCACACAATATCAGTGGAATTCTTCTTAGAATTGTTATATGAGCTTTTTAAATCCATGTATGTAGTTTTCTTTTGAACTAATTTTCCCTTGTTTGTTTTTCGTAAAATTTCGACCGTGTACGCCCTGAACTTTCTTACGAGACAATATCCCAGTTTAAGGGTCACATACGCATCTACTCCGTGCAATACACGATGTATTTTACGTAATGTTTTCCTGGGTTGGTTCTAGTCCGACTCCTGCACTGACCTTGTGTCTACTCCTTGAACTTAAACCCCACCCACGGTTGTTGAATCACGTACAAGATTCAATTGCGGAAGTCGGGTGAAGACGGCATTTTTGATGGTGCAGTTAAACTATTCACTATCGTAATACCCATCTCTCTCTTTTATATATATATGTATATGTGTATATATATATATATATATATATATATATATATATATATATATATATATAATGAATTGGGATCAAATATCGATCGCAATCGGAGAGAATGATAGGATAAAGAACAAAAAATAAACATTTATGTATAGGAAAATAAGGGTCTTACCATAACGTGCAGCACGTGACATCAGCAAGTTTGCTTTGTGAAAATGGCATTACTCTCCCGTCCAGCCATTCTAGCAGTATGTGCAAGAATGAGGGTTTTTTTTTGTACAGTTTGGAATGCTTCCACCAATAGCAAGTCGTGTGCTGATTGGTCGAACTGGAGGAGGCAATTTGCCTGTGTAACCGAGAATAACAGCGAAGAACGCTGATTGGCTGGGGAACCGCGGTGTTGGCCTGATAAAAGAGTGCTGGAGCCGTGAAAAAGGGGACAGAAACGTTGGCTATACGTAGTGACGTAAGCGAGAACGGTGAATTGAACCAGCGATATTGTGATTTGTACAAGTGACTGCTGGGAGAGCAATAGACTTATTTAATCAACAATTTATCAATCTAACATATTTTAATAAAGCTCCATCCGAGAATGAAATATGGAGAAAAAAGAATTTTATTTTTGTGTTATTTGGTTTTCACTGGTTAATCAGGGTTCATGTGCATTTGACTTTATTAAACAGAGTTAGTATAATTTATGGAGTCCCGAATCCAAGGAAAGATAACACGTAGTTTCGAAGCTCAAAAAAATTAACGGATTTTAAGCCTAACTGATAAAACGTAAATATTGCTTTGTGTATGTAAGAGTACTATGACGTTTTTACTTAAACCTTCTTTGTTTTAGATAAACATATGTTAAATTCTTTAAGAATGGATTCAATAAACGTTGGTGATGTAATGTACTATCTTTGACGAGTGTTTATAGTTGATAAAATATTTACCAGGACTCCCTCGAAGTACTTTCGACGTAAAGAATTATGTTATTTTTTTAATTAGTGTGGCATTTGCAAAATCGATGATTTTTTTTTTTGTTATTTGACCGCCATAACTCTGAAGCTTTACTAAAAGTGAAACATGTTAGATTGATGTTTTCTATTCGTTCTTTATCCTATCCTATCACACACACATATATGAGAGAGAGAGAGAGAGAGAGAGAAACTGAGTAACACATATTCGACATCGTGCACAGATGCTCGAATCAGAGGCAGAAGTATCAATTCATATTTAAACAACACCGTAAGTTTTGACAGGTACTATGTTATTAAGATTATTGTTACGAAAGAAACTCTTAGATTTGATCACACTGAAATTGATATGAATAGGTATTGTTCAATGATTAATACAAGCATTATTAATAAAATATACACACACACACATATATATATATATATATATATATATATATATATATATATAGTAGATGTAATTGCTCCGTTGGTATATAATCCGGGTGGATCCTAGTAATATTAATTATTAAAACTGATCCACAGAGAGCTCGATGTATTTATTATAACAGAGCATATGTATTTTTTTTTTTTACAGTAAAGACCAAAAATTACCTCAACATGGGGATAGACTATTATAAGCAGATCTGTACGCGGCTATCATCAGCCTCTAAGTGTCTGTCTCGGAGCATTGTTTTAAATTTATTTTCAATGTCAGTCCTCTTCTGGTAGACGACTTGTTAATGAGAAGGGACAGCAAGTAGTCTTTGTAATTAATCAAAAAAGAGTATAACAAATGAAATTAAATTTTCGCTTATATATCGCTACACTGATTTTCGTAGCAATTAGATCCACTCTTCACACAGGACAATAGTAAACTTCTCCTATTTTATATTACTATTTTACTATTAAGTTCTCTGACGACTGGATATAATCTCCACGAAACCTAGAGATAAACGAACATTAAATTTATTTCTTACAATATATACAATGTGCGATGGATAAATTGTCTAAATTACGCAAAAATGAAAATAACACTGACATCTAATTTTAACAGATATATTTACCAAAATTACACAAAAATATCTTTAAATACTAGAGAGTAAATTTATTCCATAAAATAGCCATTTGCTTCAACCAGACGACTTCGGAATCTCCTGCAACTCTTCTGGGCGGTCTCCTTGTTTAAGTTGGTAAATGCTGCCATAATCCTTGCCTTCACTTCATCTTTGCTGTTACAAAAGTTTTGTTGGCCTCTCGCACAACTGAGCCCCACACATAATAATCAAGTGGATTGTAGTGTGGGGAGTTTGGTAATCAGATGTAAGGGAAGTTGTGGTCGCGGAAATTGTCTGATAGGGATGACTGGGTTCTCCTACTTGTGTGGCATGGTCCAGAGTCCTGTTGTAAGAGATAGGGTCTTCCAGCAGCCACCCTCTTGACCCAGGATAGCACTACCTCCTCAAGGCACTTGACGTAGGCTTCTGCGTTGATCCTAAGGCTCTCACCAACAAATTCGGGAGTTTTTTTTCTTACCAGAACATTCGGAGTGGGTTTTCCAAGCTGACGCACCTTCGTAATCACCATTAGACTTATCCAACACTTTCCGAATCCTCTGTACTGTTCTCAGATTGACACCCAAACATATATTTTAGCTCATTTGTGGCACAGTGCGGCGGCCCGGATGAACTGACATTGCAGGAATAGTTTGCTGACCTCTGGTTTAGTGATAGAAGTCTTACTAATTAACCCATAAGTGGGGAGAGAAGAGGTGAATTCTTATCTTTCCTAAGTATATTTACATCTAAGTGAATATAACGATCCCAACGGGAATTAGAACTCAGTTCTCCGATTAACAATTCCAAGCTATTACCCATTACACCACCCGCACATCCTTATTTTCCCAAGCGGTCTCTCCCCCGTAAGCAACGAGAGAGAGAGAGAGAGAGAGAGAGAGAGAGAGAGAGAGAGATGAATATAAGGATACATAGCCTAAGGAAAAACACATTTATTTTCTCTACACATAGGAATAACATTTAAGTAATTAAATTAACAATAATCAGTTCTCGCGTTACGTTGCAACAAATTCTTAATCGACCTGTGTATTGTAAATGTTGCCAAAGTTTAGATTTACAACACCGATAAAAGCAGACCACAAAACAAAAAGTTTTAACTAAGTTGAAATATATTTTCCTTTCATCTATTAATTTATGCAGTGAGAACGAACGACTTCATGTAAAAAATAATTAAATTAGTTAAGAAAGTGATTTAATTGTCCGTGGAAAAATATTCACTTGCTTTCACTGCGAGTTATTTCCCTTTGTTTATTTGACTAATGCGGAAAAAATAAATAAATAAATAAAATAAAATAAAAAAAGATCCAGAGAATATTTATTGTAACTTTCAAGGAAATCAAATCAAGTCAGTTTCTTCGGCAAACTTTAGTTCTCATTTCTTTTACGAATTTGGTGGTTTGATGATTGAGAGTTCAATCCCTTGGCGGGGTAGTATAGATTCCGATTCGATGGAAACAGGGCGAACACTAACTGAGCAGTACTAAATAAGAACAAGACGAGATAATCCTCGACATGGACATCAAAATGAGAAAAAAAATCTACCCTAGATATATTAAATAAATTATTCATTTCGAAATTCCTGAGGGCTATCCGAAATGAAATACATCTGAAGAAGTCCGGGGAAGGCACAACGGCCGAAATGTCGTGACAATATAAAAAAAGATGAGGATAATAGTCTGAATGTAAATAATCTAAATAGCAACTCCAGTCATACAGGCAGACTTTTGCGAATGTAAATGCAGATTTTGAACGGAGCAAATTATGGTATACAACTCTTGTATAAAAATATATATTTAAAGAAATAATGCACATAAAACATTATGACCGAGGGTTCGAGTGTTCACAAATTGTTGATCACACCAGATTGTGCGCTTTCTCCCAGGAACCGTAACTAAAGTACGCTCAGCATAGTATAAATCATAGTTTGGCTTGACTCTGTGGATATGGGAAAAAACACAAATATCCCTGATCAAGCGTCTGCAAAAAGGATCAGCTAGCCACCCGAGTAGACCGGTGTATTCGGATAAGAGCAGTCAGCAAGTCGCACAAAATAAATACTTCAAGTCTTATTTTTCGAAGTCAACACTTTAATCAGTAGCAAAAAGAAATGTATTCAATAAAATCGTCATGGCTTCAACCACGATCTTCAGACAACTTCGGAATCTCCTGCAGCTCTTCTGGATGGTCTCCTTGTGCATTTATATTTCTTGTGTACGCGCAATTATAGTTTCTCCCTTTTGACACCCGTGCGAAGAGGTGAGAGCAATCTTCTTGGTCTTCACACTGAGAATTTTTATACTCCCCATCTCTCACTCAGTCTCTCTCTCTCTCTCTCACACACACGTACACACACACACACACACACACACACACACAATAAAATTGCAACACCCTGAACATGTTTCAGTTTACTCAAAATGCAACTTACAGGTAATTTAACTGTATTATAGTAAATGATCACATAGGTTGATCAAAATTTATACAAGCTCCAAAATAGGGGATGTATTTTGACCCCATAGTAATACACTGTATATCCTCCTTGTAGCTTAGCATCCATTCAATCGTAGAGATGGCGGATACCATTCAGCGATGTATCGTTATATATCTCTTGTCTGTTGTTTATGCAATGTAACAATGTAGGTCAGGTGAATGTGAGGCGTTTTCTTATGATGTTCTGTAAATATTCGGTGGGAAACAGATCTGTCCAAACATTACAATCTCATCATTCGCTGGAAAATTATGCGATCTAATGACTAAAATGTGTTTATTGCATTTTTGAATGATGTTCAAACAGTTTACAAACACTGATAGTATTAGTTGAAAGTAATAATTAACTTTAGGCTTTTTATAATTGTATTATTGGTTTAGCATATTATTATAGTAGATTAAATAAAGACTACTTCTTGTTCTTGTCTTCTTCCGTATATATCTATTTTTAATGTATATTTTAATGTAGAGAGTTTTCTCAACTTGTAGATCACATACTTTAGTGATACGTTGTTCTAGTAGATCAAACTCGGAAGGTAGATCACATACTTAAGTAGTTTCAATTCATTTCTCTTCATTCAGTTCGGATATGAATCAAAAAATCGCATTTTCACATTAATAATACACTCACGACGGTAAAAATTTCTGGATATAAATGTACAATTTTTAAAAAAATACGAAACAATGGCAAATTGCACGAATGAAAAATGAATGAATTGTAGAAAGTTACGTATATTTTGTTTACTAATGGAAAATTAAAAAAAATGTATTGTTAAGAAATTATTTATTTTATGTATTTATATTTTATGAAACACAAATTTAAGAAACCAGAAACAGCATTTTTTTTTCATTATTATGATCTAAGTGTGATTATAATTTGAAATATTTTTAAAAAAAAATGTGACCAGGAAAAACACACACATAAACACACACACACTGGAGTTAATTTCTAAACTCTACCGATTAACCTTTTATCATTTCTTTTAAAGGGAATCGTTTTGCGATTAAAATTTTCTTTACTTGAAAATGAAAAATTAACTTCACTGCAATAATTCATGGCAAGTAGATCTTTAACTTAACAGCGTTACACTATTATAATTTGGTGATTGTTTTCTTAAAACCACGATTTGTGGTAAACTTTTAAGTTTCATTAGTACCCTTTATTAACGGTGTACTTTTAATAACCGGCAATATATTTATTTAAATAATGACAATAAAATAAAATTGTAATGAATATTATTCATCTTGAATTGATACATTACTAGAGATATTTTGATATGATACACGGGCAACGTCGGGTAGCCCTGCTCGTACAACACTAATTCTAATAAAAATTGAAGAAGCATTAACGTCATGTCTGGTAAATTCTTGATATAGAAGAACTTTCCTTCATGATATGCACTCATTAGTACCAGATGTCTTTGACAAGCACTTTTAACTCTTGTCAACAGAAAGGTCACTAATAAAAATGACGTTTTGCACTAATTGGTACGTATAATTGTTAATGTTTCCCAATAAGTTATCGAGTTGGTTATTTGAAAGCTGTAATTGTCCATGATCTAGCTGCGACGTTTTAACTCTGCAGCTGTTGTAAGATTACCGGCCACACACCCAATAAATTGCTGCTTTCCAGTTTTTGTTCTTTTGTTCTGCTAATCAGTCAGGTGTGGCTGGGATCATTCATTTGATGAAGATGAATCATAACAAAACAAACCATTACTGTCACATCTGCGCACGAAGCCATCAATCCAGGTTATTTTTAGCAGATGCTTTTTGTTTTGCTTAGAGAATTGAGCCAAAAATATCACAACCTTCACTTCCGTACCACCTGTTGAAACGGGAAATGTAGTCTTTCGAAAGAAAAAGAAAAAAATCGAATTGGAGAAGCATAACCTTGAACACCTTTCGATGATTATGGCATTTATAGTGATATATATATATATGTGTGTGTGTGTGTGTGTGTGCGTTTGTATGCTGGAAGATCGCATTGAAGCGTGAAACCAGCAGTCGCCACACAGTCTTGATTCCTATGTCTATATTGTCTATACCCATAAATGGTCTAGCTACAGTATTGAGCAACATTCCTATTAATGTCGGAATTTTAAACAATTTATACGCGTTCTCTCTCTCTCGCACACACACACACATACATATATATATATATATAATTTCTCAGAGTTAACATATAGAAAAAGACAATATGTATAAAGGTAAAAGACAATAGGACGATAACTGTATTATTAGCCAACGCATTTCGTCGAATGTAAACTTTTTCGTTTTTGCCTTGAAAAACTCCACATTGGACGAAACGCGTCGGCTAATAATACAGTTTTCCTATTGTCTTTTACTCATATAATATATATATATATATATATATATATATATATATATATATATATTATATATATGATATATATTATATATATGATATATATTATATATATTATATATATGATATATATATATATTATATATGATATATATTATATATATGATATATATATGATATATATTATATATATGATATATATTATATATATTATATATATGATATATATTATATATATGATATATATTATATATATATATATATATTATATATATGATATATATTATATATATATATATATATTATATATATGATATATATTATATATATATATATATATTATATATATGATATATATTATATATATATATATATATTATATATATGATATATATATATATTATATATATATTATATATATGATATATATATATATTATATATATATATTATATATATGATATATATATATATTATATATATATATATTATATATATGATATATATTATATATATATTATATATATATTTATATAATTATATATATATACAGTAGCGGCCATAATATAAGGAACAGAAACAACAAAGACATAAATATGTGTATTACTTAAAAAGTAATGCATGATTAGCAATTAAATTTTTACTGAATAAAGATTAGGGTGTAATGCATAAATATTATACAAAATTACAAAAATTTACATAATAGTTTTTTTTTAAATAAAGATTAAATGGAACAAAGGAAATAAGCTACTGGACAAAAGTTAAGGAACGATCTTGTTAATACTTGATTGTGAACAAAATATCAACCAAATTTAATATTTGGTAAACATCCCCTTATTTTCAATGACTTCTCTGCATCGTCGACCACATGATCTAATTAATTTATTGCAAAAATCAGCAGTAATTCCCTCCCATTCGTCTTTCAATAACTCCCATAGGTGATCCTGGTTTTTCGGGTTTCTTTTCTGAGCCCTTTCTCCAATTATCTTACAAACATTTTCTATTGGATTCAGGTTGGGGCTCTGGGCTGGCCACTTCATTAGGGCGATTCCTTCTTCTTCAAATAAAGTCATAACCTTCTGAGTCTTGTGGCAAGGTGCATTGTCCTACATGAAAATAGGTGATTCATAAAGATTATGGTGTAATCTTGGTACCACATGCTGCTGAAGAAGCCTTTTGTAAATCTCAGCATTGATATTGCCATGTACGCGGATGATAGGGCCAACTTCTGCAGTTGAAATCATTCCCCACACCATCACACTGCCGCCACCAAACTTAACGGTTTTCTTGACACATTGAGAAGACAGTCTTTCACCTGTTCTACGGCGTACGTAAGTTTTGTCCTCAGAACCAAATATAGTAAACTTGGACTCGTCACTGAAATGAACTGTATCCCATTGTGCGTCAATCCAAACAACATGTTCTCTCGCATACTCCAGGCGTGCCCTTTGGTTTCGCTTTGAAATGAGAGGCTTCCAAGCTGGAATACGGGCATGCAATCCTGCATTTTTTAACCTGCGAGCAACCGTTTTCCTTGAGATCTTATTATCTGTCTCTTCATTAAATTTACGGGCAATTGATGTAGCAGTTTCAAAACGGTTTTTTGTAGATATTCTAACAATTCTTCGATCTTCTCTTTGCAATGTTTTTGGAGGTCTGCCGGTTTTTGGTTTTGCATCTAACATTTTATTGGTTTTATACCTGCTAATTACATGATGAACGACACTTTTAGACCTATGAACAATATCAGAAATTTCTGAAATTGACTTTTTTTCTTGATAGTTAGCGATAATGAGTTTTTTATCTTCAAAAGAGAGCGTTTTGCGTGTAGAATTTGCAATATTGCTTAAAAATAAATTCCTAATGATAAATGAACTTGTACTCTTTGTTGAAAAGCTCCATCGAGTTTTTAACAATGTAAATTAAAAGTTTTTGCAAATTATTAACATCGTTCCTTAACTTTTGTCCAGTAGCTTATTTCTTTTGTTCCATTTAATCTTTATTTAAAAAAAAACTATTATGTAAATTTTTGTAACTTTGTATAATATTTATGCATTACACCCTAATCTTTATTAATTAAAAATTTAATTGCTAATCATGCATTACTTTTTAAGTAATACACATATTTATGTCTTTGTTGTTTCCGTTCCTTATATTATGGCCGCTACTGTATATATATATAATATATATATGAATGAAGAAATATAGTTTTAAGGTGTGATATATTATGGGATAAAGGGCTCAATATGAGAGATAGCGTATGTAAATATAAAAGTGAACATTGAAGTCAACACTCAGAGGTGACAAGGTGTTTCATGCTAGACACAATCATCATGCCACGTGTGTTGTTTTTTTTCTCGACTATTTTTAAGGGTCAGTGGTCCATTGTGGGTAGTCCATTCTGAGGGTTATTTTGGCGGGAGTGGTTTGTTTATTTATTTGGGTTAATTTATTTTACTTGTTTTTTTTATTTATTTTCATTTTCATTTTTATCTTATATTTATTTATTCTTTTCGGTTTTCTATGTTTTAGTAGCGCAGGAAATAAAGACAAAAAAGATCAATTTTTCATATTCTTTGCAAGGATTGTGGTATAGCGCACTACACACGTGCAGCCATTCAAAACGAATTATATTATACTATTATATATCACTTCTTTCGGACCCGTTTCCTCGTCTTTGTTGTCTTCATCTCGACGTTTCAGCTGATCTATTCTTTCTTCTTAAGAGTCAGCTCTGTTCGGTGAACATCTCCGTTTATTTTGATTTGTTATTGGATTCAACGTGGATGTGCGTTGTGACGTAATGGTCACCGGGTCTGAATGAAAAATCAGAGAGCCGAGTTCGAATTCCAATCGGGTTCGTTATATTTATTTATGTGCAAATACCCTTTAGGAAAGCTATAAATCCATCTCTTCTTCAGTCTTGAATAGCCTTGGTTGGCAATCAGTCTACTAATCAGGTCATGATTCGAAAGAGACATGATCGTCCAAGTGTGTATCACTTATGGCACTTTTTAACTGACTGAATTGAATTCAAATATTCTTCATGAATTACGGCTTTGCGGTGTTTCTCGAGCATTCTTTTAGAAGTGTTGGTGCTTGTGTCAGCGTCGCGTTTTCTGTCATAAGCGCATGGGATACTGTGGAGATAGTTTTAGTCATGTTTTATTCTAATAGACTTTGATGCCTGCGAAAAGCAGAACTACTTTTGGAAATTGTTCAGATGATGTTCGGACCACAGATCCTCGGAGGTTTCTCAGAAATACTTTTAAAAAGATTGTCACTCTGGTTATAGTTTTTCAAATCCGCACGCTTTCTGATACACTTTCAGATTAATTATTTCTTTGGAAGATGTTCATTGGGTGATCATCTCTTATTTCTATGCGTCTTTGGAGGCAAACCGGTGATATTTTTTCTTCATGCTGCACCTGATGATAGTAATTCCATCATATAGAAACTGTTTAGCATCCGGCATGTGATGTCAAAATCACTTTCCTCTGAGTGTTTGGTTGGTTGATTTTGTTTGGCGGCATATCAGCCTTTATGGATTATATAATGCCGAAATCTCCATATTGTGAACACAATTTTATGGCTTCAACTAAATATGTTTTGAACGCAATTGTATGTCTTCGAACTACAGATAAAATGTATTGTTGGTAATTTTACTATAAATATATATTGTTGGTTGGCTGATTTTAACGGCGTATCAACGTCTATGGGTTATTTTATGCCGAAATCTGAATATTTTGTCCGTAATTTTATTCTTTCAACTACAGATATTTTGTACATAATTTTACACGTTCAAAGTAAAGGTATGTTTCCTTTTAGATATATAGTTTGTAGATCATAAAATGTATTTTACTATAAAAATGTATTTTTATATTTTTAGTGTTGCACTGATTGTCGTTTTGCTATAAAATGGTCAGTTTATTAAAAAAAGAAAAAAAATGTACTATTGATTTTTTAGGGGATGGGAGGTTCACTATTTGCCTAGAGCTGGGGCCCTAACAGAGGCTACCGCCCCGGGCCAGGGTAGACCTGGGAACAACAGCAATTAAGAGGTGGTGCCACGCTCCTCAAAACTTCTAATCTCCTGTTCAGAGGCCTTGCTGTGGGATGAAGTTTATCTTCATACCTTGGACGACCCTGTGAGTGCTATTAGTACATCTAGGAAGGCAAGATTCTTGGGTTTTTTTGTCTTTCTCTAATGGGCTGTATGAAGGACATGCTATATCAAGGAAGGAATCATCATGGACTTTTTTTGGATGGGAGATGCAAGTGTAGGTAAATTATCATTTAATAGCGTATTGGAATCGGTGAGCCGACTTCAAATTTCGGTTGAAACACTTTGCGTTTAATTCGCACTAATATCCTTGGAAAAGGCATAAATCCATTTTTTTTCTTTTTTAAGCTCTGGATTAAATATCAGATCAGACTGAGTCTTAGCGCTTTCGTTGGCAACCAGTTTAGGAGAAGGCAACAGGAAAGCACTATATATATATATATATATATATATATATATATATTAGGCTGGTGCAAAAATAATGTCGTTTTCTCACATAAAGTTGAACGTCAAAAAACGACATTATTTTTGCACCAACCTAATATATATATATATATATATATATATATACACACACACACACACACGCTGGTATATAATCCAAGTAGATCCTAGTAATATAATATGATTTGGGATTTTACTGTGCATTAATTTATATATATATATATATATATATATATATATATATATATATATAAGGATGAGAACTAGAGCTTAAATGACTGGGAGATCTTTATATATTTGAACTGCAGGGAAAACATTGCTGCCTGATTTGTAAAGAGACATCAATATAGATCAGGGATCATCAAACTTTCTCAACATTTTTGTTTCTTTCACCCGCCTCGCGACCTCCCATTTAAAATTTGAGCCTTAAAACTAGCACTGCCTTTGGCAATTAAAATGTTAACTAAAATATTAACTAAAATCTATGAATAGTTAAGAAATTTGGATCAGGTTCAAAATCCCAGAATCATCAGGTTCTGAACCACCCACCCCTAAATATATTTAAGAAAATATATTAAATAACTCCAACGAATCAAGCAAATAATATATTAAGTACACCAAGCCTAAATACAGCCAATGCTTAACCACTACTAATATCAAATTAATAAGGTATTGTGTGCAAAGGAGATGGTTAAAACCTTGAGTGAAATGCAAAAAAGCTTTGAAATTAGTGCCCTATGAAAGCATGGAGGCACGGATTGAGAAATCGGAGAGCCGAGTTCGAATTCCTGTCAAATCCATTACATTCACTTACGTGTTAATACCCTTGGGAAAAGTATGAATCCTGTTCTTCTTCTTCCAGCTATGAGTAAATAGCAGGACAAATCAGGTTCTATAGCCTTTGATGGGGTCTGGTCTACCACAGAAAGAAATAGCAACCTACTGCGGGAAAAAAAATCTGCCTCGTCAGTCATGTATCGAAAGATACATGATCACCTAAGCATGTATCACGCATGGCACATAACTGACTGATAAAAGGCACAGAGATGGGTATGAAAAGCGTATGTGCTTCATACAAAAAATATAGCAATATCAGAACGAGTTTTTTTTTTTTTTTTGATGAATTTGACACTTCATTAAAAGATATTATTAGAGTAATGTTAAAGTATGATCCCAGGCAGTTAATATACAGCATAAAAATCCCTTGAAAAAACATCCGAGCACGAAAGTATATATAAAATATATAACATTACTCTTTTCATTCGTTACGTCACCAGTATGATGACACAACCTTTTGTGAATACCGCTAATCCGCTTTAAAGCTACACGTAATATTAAATTCGGATTGTATTGAATAAGTGATCCTGTGTTAATTCAATTTTCTTTTTTTGATCGTTTCACTAAGCAAGGAAACAAATCCACTAACACAGGGGCTTGCTGAGTTTGAAAGAATATAAGAAAACATTATTAATGAGTGAGAACAATAAAAAGGATAGAAATGAAGAAGGCAGAAGATAACAATTGACATTGCATTTAAATTTTTGAAGATCAAAGATGGCTGGAATGTCAGAAGTCGGAAGAGATTTCCACTAACGAGAAGCGCGAGAAAAAGAAAGAGCATAAAAGTTACGGTTATATCTATAGCCATTTCGACTGTAAAATGAAATCTTACCGTAAATTTAGTACTGCGCTTAAATTCATAGAGTCCCATAGACGAGAGTTCATCAGAACAATTACAATGAAAGTATTTATAGAAAATGCACGGTGAAGCTACTTTACGGTGGTGGGAAAGATGCCAGGTCCGGACCAATGATATTGCAGATTCTACTTTGGATTTTATTGAGGATCTCTAAATATATATAGCAAGAGCACCAGACCCTATGTGGCAGCAATATCCTTCATATTATATGGAATGTCTGGTCTGCAAATATAAGATGAACGGTGGGAGTAAGCTGTAGAAATTAAAATTCTCACTGGTCAGTTAAAATCTACTCATGCTCTGTAGTGACATCGGTTGCCATTCTCTACCATTTCTTTCCGACGCATCAGATTTATATTCTTAGCCTTCTAATTATTACACTTGAGGACTTTCTGACAAAAACGAAAGAATCTTTTCATAATGTCAAATAGGAGATTGATTTTTTTTTTTTTAATTTTGAACTATGGCCCCTGATCTTTGTTTAAGTGCTGTCTTAGATCTTGAATAAGCGGCGCTAATCATAAAAGCAAAACTTCATTTTTACGTAGGCATAAGTGACCCTTCTACATGGTGGGGGAAAACTATTTTAAGAACTGGAACATCTGGTCTGTGTTGTCATTCAAGCATTTTTCTCCCTCCCCCTCTCTCAATTAATAGTGGAATAATGGATTACGGCTCGGATTAAGGAATTGGAGAGTCAAGTTCGAATTCTAGTCGAATCCACTGCAGAATTCCAATCTTGGGAAAGGTATGAATCCTCTTCTTCTCTACCCAGCTATGGATAAATAGCAGCACAGACTGGGTTCTATAGCCTTGGATGGCAACCTGTCCAGGAGAAGGACAACTTTGAATTCAAAATTTGATAATTACGAGCAAAAACAGAAGGTTGAGGAAAACCAGAAAATTTGGTGAAAATAATTGATTTTATTTCCTGAGCCAGGTAGTAAGGATTTAGGTTAAGTGGAAACAGGGCGAGCAATAACTGAGCAGTACTAAAAAGAGAACAAGACGAGATATCCATTCCTATGAGCAGCGGAACGAGGACAATCTACTACGCTATATTAAATAAAAGGTTTCGTATATCGACAGACATCTGAAGAAGGCCGGAAAGCACAAACGCCGAAACATTGTAATAACAATTTTTGTTTCCATTTTCGTTAAAACTTCCCCGTTGTGCACATTCTGCATCAAGGTCATTCTCGGCATCCTTCTGTAGAACCATATCTCTATTGCCTCAAGTCTCCTCTTCATCTCTGACGAGATTGTCCAGCTTTCCCTGACATATAAATTGATTGATGTTGAATAACATTTTGTCACTCTATTCTTTTTAATTTTTTTTCCCTGTTTCTTAATACTTTGTTTAGCTTTTGGAAGGCACCTTTCCCTATTCAAGTGCGCCTTTGAATTTAGGCGTTAGATTTTCTGTCCTCTGTTATGACAATTCCCAAATCCTTAAACTTCTGCATTTGTTTGATTCTGACATCTCCAATTCGTAGCATCCATCTTTAGATGAGCCTCTTTCTGGAAACCATACATTCTGTCTCCTTATAATTAATAGTCAGTACTTTCTTCCCGCTTTCCTTACTATGTTGTCTAAGAGTTCCTACAGTTTTCTTTCTGTATCTTACCAGTGTCATCTGCGTATCTTATTTTGTCAAGATTGTGTCTACCGTTAATATACCCGGTAGGATCAACAAAAAAGGAAATCCGTCAAAATGCTTTGGATAATACAAAAATGTTAAACTATATGAACCATAAAAATAACTAAAAATATGAAAAGCATGAGCTATAAAAAATAAAGACACCGCCAGTAATAAAATTTGATTAAATTTCAGAAACAAACATTAAATGATTTTAGTAATAAAATCGACACAACCTACCGACGTGTAATTTGTACTAATGCGTAACATAACGAATACATTTTAAAACTGCGAAACGCTTTTTAGCCAAACAAGTATACTTCTTTGAAAATGGCTTATGAAAGCCGAAAACGCTTAAAATTCAGATAGTACTTGCACTGTTGGTCAAAAGATGAATAAGGTTAATAAAGAAATCGTTACATAACTTTCATTCCTGATTAATTTAACTAGCAATTATTTTTTTGCTCAAATATAAATAATCTAAATGTTTATAATGTCAAAGTGAATGTGGAGTTAAATGGATTCTGAAAATTTAAGTAGATTTTAAATCGCGTGTTTCTAAATTACAGCAACACAAGACAGTTCCATGTCGATAGTACTTTTGAAACAAACGAAAAAATACAAATATTAGAAACTATTCATATTAAATTAAAACAACCAATAATTAAGAGAAACACTTATAATTTTAGAAACACGCAATTTAAAATGTATTTAAATTCTCACAACCTATATAACGCCACACTTACGTGACATCATAAACATTTAAATTCAGAAATATTTTGATATCAATGACATACATATGGAAGTTGGTTCACTGTGTCATACGAAACAATTTCTATTGCCAGAATCCATCTTGCAACTTTATAAGATTATCATTCATCCGTGAATCGAATATTGCTGTCACATCTGGTATATTGCATCTGATATATATATTAGGTTGGTGCAAAAAATAATGTCGTTTTCTCACATAGTAACATATGTGAGAAAACGACATTATTTTTGCACCAACCTAATATTTTGAGATTCTCGACAAAATTCATCGAAGAATCTGCAACGTTATCGATCCTGACCCGGCATCTTGGCTTCAGTCATTTTCACACTGCCGTAAGGTAGTTTCTCGGTGTCTTTTCTATAAATATCTCCGCGGCAGTTGTTTTGATGAGCAATCTTCGTTTGATACATCGACTTCATGAATTTAAGCGCAGTACTAGATTGGTCTCGATTTTACTTTAAATTGCTCGTTGTAACCTTAAGTTTTATTCGAATAGTTACTTCCCCCGCATTTCTCGCTTCCGGCATTTTGCTTTCTTGTCAACTAAGGTGTTCAAAATGTCTTCATCTGTCTCCTCGTATCTTGTTTTTTTTTTTTTTAATGTTCTCTCTCTCTCTCCCCTCAGCGTTTTCTCATTTTCTTTCAAATTCAATAACCCTTTGCTTCTTAGTGGCGATTACCGCCTTACTTGAGATACCTTACTTGGAAATAATATAAAAAAAACAAAACAACAAAACATAATGGTTGGATGCTCAATACCGTGTAAAACCAGTTTTCTACGGTGCCTAACTAATCCCTGTTCAAGATGCCTGCTCAGGCACATTTGTATTTTTCAAGTGCGACGCTGCTGAGCGAAGTTCTGTTACAGTTTCAGGAAAAGAGCATACAATCTGGCGTGGTCAGAAGTTAAATAAGAACAGTACGTTACGTTTTATCCGGCGTGCTTTGGTCGCTCGACTACAGAGAGCTTTAGAGTCAAGCAAGTTTCTATTTGCCTTCAATGCACATTCACCCGTTCAGATTTCTTCCAAAGCCATATCAGGTTCGGATCCAAAACATAAACAAAACTATTTCTTAAGAATTAATTAATTTGTTTTTAATCCAACATATTTTTTATTACTTCAAATGCAATTTTTAATGAATACCCGTATTGAACAGTTTTTCTAAAAAGTGTTTATTTCTACTAATTACATTGTTCGGACTGTGGTCCTCATCTTCGTTGCCATATTCACGATGTTTGGGCCGTTGTACGTTCCAGCCTTGTTCAGGTGAATTTCGAACTAAATCCTTTATTTCGTCCACTGGGGTACATTGTTCTAGTTCCACGTTCCATGCCTCTTCCGGATATCTTCGAAATTCACCTGAAACGGCTGGGACGCACAACGGCCAAAGCAACGTCTGAGTTTTTGTCTATTGTTTTCATATGAAAACAATAGACAAAAACTAAAAATCCTTGAAGCAATATACATCAGTTAAAATTTAATTTCCTTGAGCACAGTGGATAAAGGCGTTTGTTAGATCCAGTGACAGGACCCAAAGAGTGTGAGTTCAATACCCGGTTAAGGCAGTGGAGAACTTTCAGAGGGAAATTAACGTGAGATAAACTGATAACTGACATCCATCAAACATGGCACGTGGAACTAGAACAGTTACCCCGGTGAGCGAAATAAAAGGTTCAGTTCGACATTCCAACCACCTGAAGAAGCCCGGAGCGTACAACGGCCGAAACGTTGTGATAAATATGGCGACAAAGATGAGGACAATAGTCCGAATAATGTAAATAATGAAAATTAAAATTGGAAACACCGAAATATAAAAAAAAATCCGTTAAGCGTAAATGGATAGCGAATCTTAACTTTATATAGATAAGGATAAGAAAAATAAACGTGTAATAACTATTTATAAATAAGTAAGAATATAAAAAAGAAATATATTAAAAATAAAAATACATAAATAGTAATATTAAATATTATAGATGAAAGATAATAAAAAATATACAATAAATATTACTAAATATATGAATAATTAAAATATATAATAGATAATTATAAAAATAAATCTAAAATTAAGAATAGAGTTATAAATATAGAAATAGAAGAAGTAATAAACATAACGATATATTTATGGAGAAGAAATAAAATATAAAGGTATGGTTGCTTATGTCTATTTATTTAATTCATATCATTCACACACATACTATCGTAAATTGCATATCTGTTAATTTCCACATGACAACAGAAAATGGGAACGTGGAAAAAGGAAGGTAGAAGGTAGGATATAAAAAATCTGGAGAAAAGCGAAAAAAAAAAAAAAAAAAATAAAATAAAAATAAAAACCCGGTGAAAAGAAAGTATGTCTTGTTTCGAAAAAGCCATAGACAGACAAGCTTTCCGTTTTAAGTTTTATTACTTTTTTTATTCTTTAAAATCGAGTCAGATTTTATTTAACTTTTTTCCCTTTAGTATGACGTACTCTTTGCTGTATTAATAGATTTTATATTTTTCTCGATTTTCAAAGATAAAACTAAATACTCGTGGGAAATTACCGCTACAACTAAACATAAAATGATCAATCGATATACAACATCAGAAAAAAGAATTACAATAATGAAGACAAGTTTCTGCTTAATTAATCAAAGGAAAAGATTAATTTATTCCCTTGTTCAAGTGCTTTTTACCAATTGCAATTAGGTACGTGTATAAAAAAAAAAAAAAAAAAAAAAATGAAAGATTTTTCTTGGTACAGATGAGAAATGAAGAAGGAGAAATTTCTTTTTGATTTTATGAGCATATAATTGTTTTTAAAAGTGGTAGAAAGAAAGTATTGGAAAATACTGAAATTTTAATATTTCAATTTTTTATTGATGCTAACCTCCAGGTGATTGACATGTTACGACTTCTCGGACTAATAATCTCTGCTGACAAGAAGTGGAAAGATTATATTGAATCAACTGCTAGGTGTGCTGCTAAGAAGGTGGTACGGATTGAAGAATCTGAGAGCCGAGTTCGAATTCCAGTCGAGCTCATTACATTCACTTACATGTTGATACCCTCGGGAAAGGTGTGAATTCACCCCCCCCCCCCGAATATGGGTAAATACTGGGACAGACAGGGCCCTAAAGTTTTAGTTGGCAACCAGTCTAGGAGAAGGAAAACTCTGAATTCAAACCACCTGCTGCCTTGTATGTCTTGCCTCTTTAACTTTTGCGAGGAAGGACGGGGTAACCTCAACATCCCTGGTGCAAAAGGAACCGATAAGCCATTGCACTATTCTGCCTTGAATGTCACCTTGAACCACACTTGTGAGATGAAAGGGAACGGTGAACTCATCGGTGCAAAATGTGCAAGCTGAATAAATGAGGATGGTGATGATGATACTAAAAAAATTGGTTAACTCTGTCAGAATCTATCTTACATATTTATAAGTCTACCATTCGTCTATGCTTTGTATATTACTTCCACAAATGGTCCGCTGGTCACATATTTAGAGATTCTTGACAAAATCCAAAGAATCTGCAGTGTTATTAATGCTGACCTGGTACCTAGGTTTCAGTCACTTTCCCGCCACCATTTGCCTTTTCTATAAATACTTTCATGGTATTTGTTCGGATTAACTTTGTTATGGTACGTAGACTTTATGAATTTAAACACAGTACTAGATTGGAAACAAGGTATCATCAATTTACGGTTAAATTGGCTAGATGCAACCGTATGTTCTATGCTAACAGTTTCTTTTCTCACATCTTCTCGCTTGTGGAACTCCTTTCCAGCTCCATAATTTCCACCTAATTTTAATCGTCAAGAATTAAATGCAATGTCAATCGCTATATACTGTCTTCTTGATTCCTCTTCTTTTATTGTTCTCGATCCTTAATAATGTTTCTTTTTTTTTCTCATTAATTCACACTCAGTAACCTGTTGTGCCTTAGTGACTTCACCGCTTGCTTGGGGTGAAATGATTAAAAAAAAAAAAGAATTGTGCATTGAGGTTTCTTATAGAGTAAAAGATGCGGAAATAGTGAAACCACAATCTTCTCCCTGGTTCACATCTGCCTGTTAAGCCGCTGTAGCTCACAGGAATCACTTTTCTGGCTATACCAACATGATAGTTCTGATCACAACAGACGGCCGTTTGCGTCTGCTCGTGATAATTGTAAACATGTTCTCAGTGAGGTCTTTGTTTGCTGATAGAATGAAGCACCTTATAGCCTCTAACAAGTTTGGTTCTCTTGGCTACTGGCAGATTTGTAATATTGTGTTAAATAAGAGTAAATCTTCTTTCCCTGCTCTCTTCACTCATTTTGTGATGTAATCATATTCTGCTGATAAAGCAAGATGTTTTGCTCGTAAATTATCTTTCATTTCTACTCTTGACTCTCCTGAGGTCTCTTTGCCTAACTTAGAACTGAGTCTTTACAGTATGATATGTATATAACTCCATCCATGGTTTCCGCTATCATCTCTAAACTGGATCCCCACAGAGGATGTGTACTTGATGGTATCCATGCTATAGCCATTAAGAAATGTGCCCCTGAATTGGCTCCTGTTCTCTCCAAACTCTACAATAAATATCTTGCTACTTCTTGCTTTTCTGCTTGTTGAAAATATTCTGTAGTTCCTGTTTTACACAAACATGTATGTGCATAAAAGCTGATGATCTGCCATGTATTCAACTGCGAAAACAGAATAACATTTTTATTACTCCCAAGAAAATAAAATTTCGGCATTAAATGACCCATAAGGTGTTGATATGCTGTTAAACAGAAAAATCAAGAATCAAATCAATTCCATTTTACAGTCGGCAGATGTAGAACACTTTCCTTGAGGTCAGATATGTCTTGCTCTCCGCGTTCAATATAAATTATAATTGGAGACAAAATTCACGCGAAGAGTTGATGAAAAATGTTCAGATAGTGATACTACCAAAAGTAATATAATCTTCCAAGTGTTGCTTGTTTGCGTTTTGGCGTGTTCACCTAATATCGATCACAGTCTCAATTCGAGATGTTATAACTTCATAGAACATACAAAAAAAAAAAAAAAAATGCCGAAATTAGTCATCATCAAGTTAATCCAAATACCGATCACTTTATTGATACGATGGGAGAATAGGAAAAGCATCTGATGAAAGTTACGGCCTCATGTCACCAAATTGCGATAGGCTAAGACGGTAATTTATCACAGGTTATTGTATATAGAAATTATTAACATTATAAACTTTGAGATTGATTAATATGATTTTTACGGCTTATAGTAGCTTTTGCAAGTCGGAAAATATTTTTAGATTGTAAGAATTGTTTGGAGATAATGATTTACCGATAGAAGTTCTACTAATTATCCCATAGCTGGGGGAAAAGAGGTAAATCCATACTTTCTAAAGTGAATTTTTACGACTGTTCACGATTATTCTTCCTAGCGACTTTTCCTGGCAATACTTCCGACGAATGCGTGCGACTGGCTTCGAAACACTTCCGTGACTTCTTGGAGATTCCTGCGTACCTGAATAGGGAGTTTTGCCAAATTCCCCCACCTCAGCCATAATTCAACCCGATCGGTCAATTCCGACTACGTGATCCATCTGAGGTTGTTTTCCTCGGACTTTGAACCTTCCAATTTCAGCACACACGAACTTTTGAGGAGTCTCAAATTTCGTATATACACGAATTTATCGTGTCTCGAGATCGAGATGGTGGGGACGTCATCAGAGTTGACGATTTTCACTTCTTGAACTTGTCAACCACTGGTTATAATAGCTATTGTTTCAAATCATGGTTTCCGGTTTCAGCATTATCTTGATCTCAGAGCTATGAGTGAATACACATTTTCAAACCGAGGGAACTGATATTTTCGTTTTAACACTTTCAAACCATTTAGCGCAGTTGTATCATCTAAAATTTACGGTATTTTCTGTTCTCTCTCTCCCATATATAACGATAAAGAACAAATAGTAAAAGTTTATAAATGTAACATGTTTGACTTATATTAAAGCTTCATATCAAAAGCTGTTAGATTTATAAACGTCTCTCATTTGTTCTTTTTCTTATGATTCTGTCGGATTCCGATCTGTATTTGATCTTTATATGTGTATGAACATAGGAATCAACACTTCCTGGTGACTGTCACTTTTATGCATGAGTGCGATCTTCAGACCAAGTTATATACACACTGTTTTAATATATTTTCTGTTTATACGTTATTTTTATAGATACATATATTTAAGTAAATGCTCGGTTTACAATAAACAGTATTGACTACATTTACCGGCGTGTAAATCTAGTTAGCACTGTTTATTATAAATGGCCCATTTATTTAAATATTTGTATCTTTAAAAATAACTTCTAAACAGGAAATATATTAAAATAATTGTCGGACTTAGTCCATTTCACAATATATATATATATATATATATATTGTAAAAAAAACAACTACAAATACTAGAACCATTAAGCATAAAAAACAATGAACTCAACCTCAATAAAATATTATCAAATTTGGGAAGAAACATAATATATTTCATTAAAAAATCGATAACATGAACTCTCAAAATTACGAAACTGACATAGCAAAAAAAAAAAAAAAAAAAAAAAAAAAAAAATTTTTTTGTTTTTTACCAACACCTTTTTAAACGGCTTATGAAATTTGGAAGTACACAGACTTTGGACAAGTTATATCTAAATATATAGCGTGAATCAGGAAAATGTTTCAAAATAATAAAAATAAAAATATCCTCAAAGAACTTTCGTTGGTCTCCAACAAAATTTATATAAAATTTAGTTTGTATATTTTTTGTGGGTATTTAACAGTAAACGTTGAGATACCGGAAAGAAATTATCGGATCAGGATTTCATAACTGATACATATTTTGTTTTTATTATTGCCCATTTCACGAGCATGCGCACTCACTCATACGTGCTGTGAAACCCAAGAACATCTCTTACATCGGTTTCGTCATTCATTTCAACTGAACCTCTTCCAGTCGTTCTGGAATAACACAGTTGATGACACTAGTCAAAAAAGCATCATACTTCTGAACATAGATATGATAAGAACAGAATTTTCATCTGAAAATATCTTAATAAATAAATGATTTCTATTAAGTTATCAAATCGTTTTGTCTTTTTGATAGTATAAAGTGATTTGTTTCCATTCCCAGATTGAATGGAAGATCAGCGTAATAATTTACTACCTGCTTTTATAGAATCGGTTCCTGGAAAGTTGGAATACCATTATCTATCACATATGAACCCTTGCGAGTCTCTCATTGTTCTATCTCTATTTCCAAGGCATGTGTTCTGACGAACTACATTCCTTGAACCCAAAAGCCCTGACCTTTACAACTGGGACCCACCATACCACATAAACAAATGTGAATCATCCCCAATCCCTTCGTATTCCATTAGTAAGAATTAAGTTCCAATCGGACAGCATCTTCCCAAGAACTGCTGCTTTGAGGAATGGTCTCCCAGCAGGATGCTTTCCCAATCCCTACACTCTTAAGCCTCTTCAAGTCTATAGAGTTAATCGTTATCTTTCCTATGAACTTCACTCCTTATCATTACTTACGCTTATACAACACCATAGAGTAACCCTCTACCTTGAGTGGCACTTAGGTCTTGTATTGGGTAAACATTATTATAAAAACAAACTTCATGCATATAAATATATACATATAGATACGCTATGAACTTGCAGTAGCCCGGATTTCTCAATAACAGTATTTGTCAAGAATTTGTCTGATTTTAGTGTGAAACAATTAAGTGGGTGGTTTTGAGAAAGAAATGTACTTGGTACGAAAAATGTTCGAGTCTTTCTTAAATTCTTGAATGAAATAAGAAAATTGAAAATTTGAAAGGACTAAAATACTGAAAGGGACTTGAAAGATGAAAAATTCGATAAACCATAGAAAATTGAAAGAATGAGATGTATAAAAACAAAATAGAAAGGCAAGAAGAAGCGACGTGTTCTAGGAAAGAAACAGGTGCACAAATACAAAAAAGGAAAAAGGAAAACAACGACAAAATCGAGACATCATTTAAAGTTCGTAGCGTTTTTAAGTGAATTTTGAAGACAATATTTACATAGATTTAGTCATCCACTATCTTTCCCCACCTTCGAGATAGTTTCATGATTCCATCTTTCCAGAATTTAGCATCTTTCTGAATGATCAACTATTCTAAGTGGTTCTACAGTTTTCCAGAGAACTGAAGGTGTTCCCATTAAGAGAATTTTGTAGAGATCAAAATAATTGGTAATTCGAAGGTGTACGGCAGGTGTCGTAGAACATTCCAGCCAAGCTGTACCAGTGTCTGCAAAGATACTTCAGGTCTGGTGATGTCCTGATGGGAGACAACACCCTTCCGATTGACCAATTCCAGACTCTTTTAGTAGACTGTTACCTTTAAATGGTCCAGGTGGGAACAATTTTTGTCAGAATTCAACGTTTGATTTTACGAAATGTTGTCATAATATGCAATGCAGTTCCAATCCTACCAGATAAACATAATCTTCGGATGCAGACCGATTTTGGGATGGTTAGCAGTGGTTCGTTTCGTTTACTCGGGATAATTTTCTCTGCACATTGATGTCAACAATCCACCTTTCATCACTTGTGAGCGTTCGTTTAAAAAATCGATAATTTTTGTTCTGTTTGAGCGTTGAATTGTAAATGAAAACGCGGTTCATTAAATTTATTCCGTTAATTCACGAGTCGCCCGGTTATCGTAGCGATTCACGTATTCAGATATTTATAAACGCCTTAAAACGTACCAATGAGATCTGTGGAGTATCTCTGCAATGTCCCGTGTCTTGTGGCCTGGATTATTTTAAATCAGCGTTTCGATTTATTCCTCATAAACGACTGCAGACCTGCCGAAACGTTCTTGGTCTTCCAGATAAAAATTTCCACTTCTGAACATGGCGATTCACTTATGAATAATACTCTCAGCTACGGCACCACCCTGTAAGTGGCACATATATTTTTGCTGTTCTTACAGCGTTTTTACTATTCTGCAATTAAAAGAGCGTCAAGAGATGAAAATGTATCTCATTTTACTCCATTTTTAATTTTAACGTACAAACAGTTAAAATTCGTAATCTACGCACGAATCATGTAGAACGACGCGTTAAAATGTCAAGTTCTAAAAAATTTCAAAGTATGTGTTTAAGGTATAAATTTCAATCACGAGCTCAAACGCCACCTACCGAGAAACCTTTTGTTCCAAATCAATATTATTGAGCATATGATAGTCTCCCCTCTCGACTCAATGACGTAGAAACATTGTTCTGGGTATGACAATAAACTGCATCCGGCAGCAAGTCTTCTGATTGTGAGGTTCTGTGTTGGTAAAGCAACGGTCTCAACTGATAGTAGCAGGTAGGAAAACGCGAGGAGGGTAACCGACAAAACAGTGTCACACGTCCAACCTTCTCACGAGCAAAAAAAAACCGTGCTCAGAAACAAAAATGCACCTGCTTTATACAGCCGAGGACCGACCATGATTTGCATGCGAATGACGAGACAACGAGATTTTGCGTTAACTGTCCGAGACCGCCTGGCATAAAACATGGGCGCCGCCATTTTGGTTCTTTTCATCGTTGAGCAACCGGAGTTTGCACGACGCACAGATTCGCGGGCGTTTCCGAGGTAGGCCATTTTCACAATTTTCCCCACAGGTTTTAAGGAGCGTTGAACCACATCTTAATTACTGATGTTCCCAGGTCTACCCTAACCCATGTTAGTAGCACCTGCTAGAATCTCAGTTATGTGCAAATAGCTAACCCCCAAAATGGAGTAAAAACACTATGAAAGAATAATAATACATTTTTGAAGAAAAATTAACCAGCAATACATTTTTGTGTATTTTGTATTAAGGAATTATTAATGCTCCCAAGAAAAATAAACTTCGGCATCAAATGACCCATAAGATGTTGATATACCGTTAAACAAACCAAGCCCAAGCATAGAAACATTACTTGGCAACTCAACAAAATGATCCATTCAGTTCATCAATTCTTACGAACAAATGACATCTCTTATTTGTTTTTAGATGAAGCATTGTCAATAAATATTAATTTTAAACTTTGATTAGTAAGTTTATTTCATCTTCATCGTTTACTTGTAAAAATTATCTCAAAACCTTGTTTCAATTAATATTAACAAGGAACTGTATAACGGACACAGAGTGATCAGTTTGATATTAAATCATCCCCAGATACATTGTGTTTTGTACTTTTAATGGCATAATTTGAAGGGGTTAGTTTCATATTAAAGTCAAGTCATATCTTGATAGGAAAAAAGTAAAACTCATTTCCGATGAAAATGAAATGTAAAAATTAAATTGAAAGAAAATTACTAGACTGAATTAACGATTAATATACAAAAATGACTCAGAGCTCACAAGAAAACTCTCCGCCAGGCTACTCGCCTTGCCGCTGACAGCGGAAGGACAAACTAAACTATACAAAAATGAGACAATTTTTTGACTCATTCCGTGGCAAGATTAGTTGCCTGCGTCGTCAGTGTTTGAAACAAGGCAAAAGCCACGATTTAAAATCATGTTTTCGATCAAGGTAGTCTGTTTTCTAAATCTCATTTGCTCTTGTGCCGAGTTTAGTCAACTTCAAGAATCTAAGATATGATTTTAGTATGGCACCTTCGATTACGTTATCACGTTTTAACATCACTTCCGTTAAAAAATGTGCTTCCAATATTAGCCCTTTTTATTACGGACTTGTCCAACATCCGAGGCATTGCACTTCACACGGATGGAGGTGATCAGATCAAATCGTGATGAAGAGACTTTATTTCTTTTTCGTCTTTCCATTCTCTCGTTCCATTCAATGTTCTGAGTAAAGAAAGCTGATATCAAGCACTTGTTTTTATTACATTAGCAAAATATCGTAACCGGCTTCTCACTTTTATTTGCAAAAGCTATGATTTTGAATGCTGAATTTAATGGCAGGCCGACCGGCTCTTTCTATTTGACTTATTTCCTTCATTTTGTCATTTTGTCTAACTCGGGTAAATTTAATAAAATATCTATTCCCAAATATTTCATTTAATGAATGAAAAACTTAAAAAAAACAAATAAACTATACATGATGATTAACATGACGAGACATTGTGAATATGAAGTGTCCTTAAAGTATCTACCAGATTGTTAACGTTGTCTATAAGTCTTTTTTTAAGGAATAGATGTCCTGTTCAAGATTAAAGAAGGGGACCTTTAAGTACAATTTCGCTTTAATGAACTAGCGCACAGGTAAACTTTATCATATCCAGTATCTGTTAAATTCAATTCGGAAATTTAAATATCTTCAGGTTGGGATCAAAGTGGAGTATCTGTTCTAATTTGAGACAGTCCCAGGGATTCCAACTCTGTGTCAACACATTCTTTATTGCACTAAGACTGGTGGCGGTTAGTGTAATACTGACGCCAGCGTGACAGTCGTTGAGAGGGCTGTATAAGTTTTGTTCTTTACCCATATATACGCGTATGGGCATCTCATATAAAACAGAGCTTGTGTCATATCCTACCTTAGTGTGTTGAGCGATAAGCATATAACTTCGTCCATGGTTTATGCTACCATCTCTAAACTGTCCCACAGAGCATGGGGACTTGATGGTATCCCTGCTATAGCCTTTAAGAAATGTGCTCCTGAACTGGCTCCCATTCTCTCTAAACTATACGATAAATGCCTTGATTTCCTGCTTGTTTGAAATTCTCTTCTGTAGCTTCAGTCTTCGAGAACTCAGGCGAACCGTCTGATCCTTTTAACTACCGGACCAATAGACTTCTACAGTTTTTGGCAAGGTACTAATCAATTCTGAATTGGTTAAGCATCTCAACTCGCAGGGTCTTCTTTCGGATAAGGAATATGACTTTCATCTCTCCAGGTCAACTATTGGTGTATTGAAGATTATTGCTGAAAGAATCTATCAAACTTTAGATAAGAATGGTAAAGTTCGGACCGTTGCTTTAGAATTCTCGAAGGTATTTGGCAGAGTTTGGCATACTGGTCTTCTTCATAAGTTGGTATTATATGGTATTATTATTCAATCTTTCTTATCACAAAATGAATGTTGTCTTGAATGGCGACTTCTCTATATCTCTTTTGTATTAATACTTGTGTTCGCCAGCGCGATATCCTTGGACCCACGTTGTTCCTAATTTTCATCAACGACCTTCCTTCTCAACTTGATATCTATGCTGATGACACAACTATTTACTCTTGTATTAATAGTAAATCTGATCGGTTCGATAAGGTCAAATTAGGAGATGATCTAAAAATGGCCTACAATTTACTGTTAACTGGGGCAAGAAATGGCTTGTTAATTTTAACGCCGCCAAAATTAAACTACTCTCTTTTAATTGATTAATAAGAATCCTTTTTGCTTTTCATCAGCATAGCTGATGCTAACCCCCAGGGAAGTTGGTTCACTATGTCGGGCTAGATAATTTTTTTCTCTTGGAAACTATCTTGCGCTTTTATAAGTCTACCATTCGTTCCTGCATTGAATATTGCTGCCACATCTGTTATTGTGCTTCTGCTAAATATTTAGAGATTCTTGATAAAATACAAAGAATCTGCAATGTTATTGGTCCTGACCTCGCATCTCGGCTTCAGTCACTTTTCCACAGTCGTAACATAATTTAAATACTTCCATGGTAGTTGTTCTGGTGAACTTCCCTCTTTGGTACCTAGATTATATGAATTTAGGCGGTTATAGATTGGCGACCGGGTACATCTAACCACTTCAACTGTAAAATGACTAATTTTATATTTGAAATAACTAGATGTAACCGCAAATTCTATGCTAACCGTTTCTTCTCTCACATTTTCTTGTTTGTGGAACTTTCTTCCAGGTTCTTTCTTTCCAGTCAAATTTCATCTTCAAAAATTTAAATACAAAATCGTTATCTTTTGTCTTAATTTCTGTTCTTTTATTGTTTTCTTTTCTTAATAATAGTTTTTCTCATTCTTTCACGCGCATTAACACCCCCCTTGCGTCTTAGTGGCTTTATTACCTTGCTTAGGGTGAAACGATTAAAAAATCGTATTGGGTAATCAATTAACTCAAATTTTCGGCTTCAACGTGCTTATTAGAAGTCGCTATAAAAAGATTCCAGAATTAAAGAAACAGTTATGTAATTTAATTAAAAAAAATCTAGCAGGGTTTACGAACATTAAATTTCTTTAAGTTTCTTTTAAACGTTTTATGAATAATTTACCTTTTGTATTGAAAGGGCAAGGCAAGTAAGCCCTTTCGCCAGCTTTGGTTTGACCCCAGCAGAGAAAACCATCAAAGGTGCTTTCACAGTAATTCTCGTCTACAATAATAAAAAAAAAAAAAATGAAAGAAAATAATTTTAGTAATGTAAAAATGATAACAGTCGACCATGTTGGTCGAACAAATGTAGGAGAAAGAAAATGAGTTCACGAATCAATAATGAAAAAAAAAAAAGAAAGTGTCACTGGCTGTTTTATATCTGTAGATTATTACTCTACAGGGTGGGGGTGGGGGCAAAATAGGTATACGGTAATGAAAACAAAAAGTCGGTAGACGATAGGAATTTCTGCAGTTTCCTTTTTCGTTATCTATGAATTGCCATGACTTCTTTTTAAAGGTAGTAGACAGATTTCTCGTTGCCTTCTTATATATATATATATATATATATATATATATATATATATATATATATATATATATATATATATATATATGAGGAGGCACGGTGGATAGCGAATACCGAGATGCTTGATCGTCATACGTCGAATACGAGGGGAGAGTCCACTAAAATATATATATAATATATGCACTTGGCGGAGAGGTTAGAACGTTTTATGTCTGACCATCATGAGACTTGGGTTCGAATCTCACCAGGGCACATTTAGAAAGTGCCTGAAAATCATAGTGTAGAGGATTCAGAAAGAGTTGGATGAGTCTAATGCTGATTACGAAGGTACGGCAGCTCGGAAAACTCACTGTGATCGTTCTGATAATAAAAGAACTCTGGAATTTGTTGTTGAGAGTCTCAGACTCAACACGGAGGCCTACATCAATCCTGTTGGCAACAGGACTGCACCATACCACACAAGCAGGAGAACGCAGTCCTGGCAGTCAGCCAATTTCTACGACCACATCACCCCTCACATCTGGCCACCTAATCCCAAATCTGTAACCGCACTTGATTATTATGTATGGGGCGCAGTTGAATGAACGACAAACAAAACTCCTTGTAACACCAAAGACGAACTGAAGGCAACATTCATCAACTTAAATAAGGAGACCATCCAGAAGAGATTCAAGAGATTTCGAAGTCGTCTGGAAGCCGTGGTTGAAGTCAATGGCGATTTTATTGAATAAATTTACTCTTTAGTATTTCAAGATATTTTTGTTTAATTTTGGTAACTACATCTGTTAAAATGAAATCTCAGTATTATTTTCATGTTTGCGTAATTTAGACAATTTATCCATCGCAAACACATAGACACAAATATATATATATTATACGATGTTGAATTTCATCTTAACGTCAAGAAACTGATAAGACAACTGGACAGTATAACAATAAGTAGACAATGTTTATATTATTCAATGAAACATGTTTGAATGAAGATATACTGCCTATATATATATATATATATATATAGAGAGAGAGAGAGAGAGCGAGGTCCGAGTGGCCTTTTTCTCAAACAGTTCAATCTCAGAGTTTTAAACTTACTCCGTGTCACCTCCTGCTTTACGTTAAACCATCGAGAAATTTCGTTGCTTTTGATCAATTTAGTTGAGAAAATCGTTTCGTTTTATAATCAGTTCGGGTCATAAGCAGAATTGTCAGCGAAAGCCACACTTTTCTGATAAATCCTTTCAAAATATTCTCGATTTGATTCGATTCTTTATAAAATAAGGCCATAAACTGTACAGCTGGACTGGACGAAAGTATATTCTCGCGGTGTTCTTAGTTAATGACGATAGATTATTTAAAGGTGGGGAGGGGCTGAAATCAACTTTTCTCTCTGTTGAATCAGAGGTCAACTTTATGAGAATAGAATTATGGATGTTAAATAAAACTGTATGAGTTGCTCTGAGGCATTGACACAAAAGAAAATTTAATTTTTCGATGCTGCGCTTTGTACGTAGCGTTTGCTATATTTACTGGGGCCTTCATGAAAACTTGAAGTTGGATCTCATTTACTGAGAAAAGTGTGAATGCAAAGAGATTTAAATCTTATATTATCTTTTTCGTTTGGTTGATAATACTCAGAACAAAAAAAAAAACGAAGAAACGAAAGAAGATACATACATTTTTTACACATATTTAAACAATTATTTAAACATATAATATATACAAAACAACATGTTTTGAATTTTTACACATATTTGAACAATTATTTACACCCTATTCAGCGCCCAAGAGCTACACATGTTTGAGGTTTACTGAACAAGGTTGTTGTATGAGCCATAAGAGATAAGAGGCACAGTTTTTTAAGATATGTGGGAAAGATATCGGTTGACTCCCACTTGAATAGGTTAACTCTTGGGAGTCGGTTCCACAAATTATCGTATCGTGCGAAGAAACAGTTCGAGTGAAACTTACTCCTTACTAAAGGAATAGAAAGGGGAAAGGGTGGTTTGCCTCAGCGTACGCGAGTCTTAGATGTGAGGGTTAGGGTTGGTGGAACCAAGGAATGTTACTCGTCAGAACATTTTCCATGGAAAGAGCGATAGAGTAGCATGAGGCTTGCAACATTTCGTCTATAGGAAAGCTTTGGTATATGGTCATAGTGATATGAAAAACCACCTTTAAGGGCAGTGTGCGCTTTACTATAATTGTTCTTTGGGCACCTCGAGGTGCTGTAATGGTTAGCAAGCTTGTCTCGCTAGAACTATTACGACTGAGTAGTGAGTTCGATTCTCACTGGGTACCCCATACATTCGGCTTTGTGCCACATCTGAGCTACGCTTGGAAAATCACTACTACACTGTAACCCGGATATAAGAGAGTTGCCGGGACCGGAGAAGAAGTCTCTTATATCCGGGTTTCTCTTATATCCGGGTTTGGTCTATTTTGTTTAGGTAAGTATGGCTCTAATTTGGGACCAGAGAAAATCTCTCTTATATCCGGGTCACACTGTATAATTGTTCTTCTCAGATTAAAAATGAAATTAATGTTAGATTCCTGTTGAAAGACACATTTTCTTTAATATGACTTTTATTTCAGTTTTTTTGTAACTTATATAAACATTACGCGCTGTAAAATAGAATTTCTCCAAATTTTATAAATTTAAATAAGTGTGGGATAACAAACGTAAAAAAAAAAAAAAAATTACCACGATTTTCTTTAAAAAAAAAAAAAAAAAGAAACGTTTCAAAAATAATTTAATTCATTTGTGAATAAGGCCTGAAAGTTTCATTTAAATCCGATTATTATCCAAACCAATATGTTTTTATTCAAATTTCGCATACAAATTCATGGTGTTGCGTTGACGCCAAGCAAACAAGAATTTTAACTAAAATTTCGAAGATTCGAAAAAGGATTGAAATAAATCATTTTTACATAAAATATCCTTTGGTCTTCCCTCTTAATAATAACAGAATTGTTTTGACGCTGAAATATTGTTTTTACTAAGTTTTGGAAAGAGCGATAACAGTTACTGACCTTGAGAAACCTATTTTTCTGAAAAATTGTATTAAGAGAAAGATTTTATAAATTTCAAGTGAAAGTAGTACTGGCTGCTCAGTCAATGAATGCCAAATGTTTCATTGTAGAGAAACTGTTAATATTACCATTACAATTAATCGTCTAAAATGTATGAACGGACATATTCTTACTGAACAAGACGCAAAATTGAAATTAAAAAGTGAAATTAACGCTATGTGTGAATTTTTCAGAAAGCACCATCAGTGTAATACAATCTGGAAAGAGATTCGCTTGATGAAGACGATTGATTAGCAATCCAACATAATAGTTGGATACCAACATGTCTTAGACAAGTGCAAAAGTTCCTAACACCGTTTTCTTGAAAAATAGGAACTGATTATACATTTTGAAATCGATTTATCGCTAGAAAATTTGCACACAGTTAAACCCCCACTCCACACACCAGCGAAAAAAAAAAACTGCCAAAGTATTAAATCTGGAGGTTTTCCTTTCGTTATTTGCTTGGAATTAAAGAAGCATTAACATTGTTTTTATGGTCATCATTTTAAGTGATTTCATTATTTGAAAAAGCACAAAAAATCGCAAAAAGATTGCAGAGGGTGAGACACATGTGAGGTGGTCAGGACAATCTGTCACTGATATTATGTTATAAACACAATAAAGGTGAAGATACTCAGTGCATCTAGATGACAACCCGATGACGTTTGTCGAGAAAATGCTTTTTTCAATCATTCCACCCCAAGCAAGGCAATAAAGCCACTAAGACGAAAGGGGGGATACTGATTTGGTTTGGTTTGTTTTACGTAATATATATATTGGGGTGAAATTATATATATATATTTTCCATATGAGATTTGCTTGATGGAGTCAATTACCTCTTGATAAGTAGGTTTAAAAGACAACTTCGGAATTTCAGGATTTTGCTCAATTGATGTAATGGCTTCCTCATCAGTAACCGAAGTGGTGTTTAACACAGTTTCGAAATGCTCTTTCCAGCGATCTAAAATGTCTGACTTATCCGTCAAGAGTGTTTCACAATATGCTGTGGAGATAGGAGCAACACCACTTTTCTTAGGACCGAAAATGCTCTTGAGGCCAGCATAGAAAGCCTTTAGATCCTTTCTATCTGAAACTTCTTGGAGTTCAGTGGCCTTTTCAGACCACCAACTCCCTTTCATGGCTCTGAGAGCTCGTTGGACCTGACTTTTGCACTTCTTGTAAGCGATCTTATCGGACGAGTTCTTGTCCTCAATCTATGCTTCATGAGAAGAGTGCAATTGATCTATAAGCTGCTGAACTTCTGTATTATTGTCATCAAATCAGTCTTGATATTTACCATATGGCAGGCGGAGAACCTCCAAGAATGTAGAATATGTTGCATCGTGCAGAACCGTTCAAGATGATTCGATATCATTGGTCATGTTTACAGAATCAATTGCAGCATCAAATTTGTCAGAGAGCTCAGTTTTCGTTTCAGTCGATTTAAGAGGCGCTTGGGCACTGTAGATTTTATAATCCTTCGCTTTTGCAGATGCTTTACTTCGGAGTAGAGCGTGATCTGACAAATAGCATGTTGTGTGGAATGAACGCGTTATCTTAAAATCTTTTATGTCCCGTCTTTTGATGCCAGTCTTTCGAACGAGGATGCACCCACGTAGTCTTACGACAGTTGCGTTGCTGGTAGAAGGGATTAGTGATACTAAGGCCAAATTCCTTACAGATAGTGAGAAGGCGTAATCCATTAGAATTCACATGACCAATAACATGTTGACCTAAAACGCCCTTCCAAGAATGATAATCATTGCCAACACGAGCATTGAAATCACCTGTAAGGACTAATTTATCCTTATGTTGGACTTTGGAGATGACATCCCGAAGAAGATTGTAAAAATCATCTTTTTCTTCATCTGAACTACCTAAGGTTGGCGCGTAGCAGCTAACCATCGTTACACGTGTGTTGCACTCCGGATTGAGGGTTAATTCCATTATGCGATTGGATACACCTTTAGGTAAGGAAGGCAGTGAGCTAGCAAGGTCTGACTTGATGGCAAAGCCAACACCAGACTGGCGTGGCTCTTTCTCAGTCTTGCCAGCCCATAAAAATACGTATCCGCCTTTTTCTTCCCTAAGTTGAGAATTACCAGCCAGACGTCTTTCACTAATGGCCGCTATGTCGATGCTATATTTCTTTTAACTCGAGAGATACAAGAGCTGTTTTACGCTCTGGTGCAGAATCATTGTCCTGAAGAGTGCGAACATTCCAGGATCCAAAATGGAAATATATGATTTCACCCCAAGAAAAGCGTTAAAGCTACTAACACACAGAGTTACTGAATGTGAAAGAATATGAAGAAAAACATTATAAAGAATTGAGGCCAATAAAGGAACAGAAGTGAAGAAGACAGAAGATAACGATTGACATTACATTTAAATTTTTGAAGATCCAAGCTGAATGGAAAGCGAGAAGCCGGAAGAGAGTTCCATGCATAATCGTTGCTAATTATGTTTTCTGATCCTAAAACTTTACAGATTTTTAGCCATATTTTAAATGTGCCATATTGCAGTGAATGCTGGACAATTTCTTAACAGAAGAAGAACATGAAGCGCCTGAGATGTGAGAATAACATGAACAGAGAATGTGAAAATCGATGAAGTTTTTAAGGGGAATAGAAACTTCAAAGAAACTGCCGCTAAAAACATAAATAGACAACTTGGGGGACATGTGACAAGGAAAAGAAACTTGGAGAATTTAGCATTCACTGGATGTACTGAAGCATGGAAAAAGTCATTTTAATTTTACAAATCTAAGTAAATGAGTGAAGAACAAAGATATCGTGAACAAAGATGCGGTAAAGAATTACTTGGAGTAAAAGAGGAAAGGAAGTTGTAGAGAACTGTGATCGAAATGAGGAAAGAAGGGTCGAAGAGTTTAACAGTCATAGGACATACTGAAGCAAGAGAAGCAGGGGAAACGTTCTTTATAAGTTCAAGAACCGCAAGGACAGAAGAAGCAAGAGTTACTTAGAGCAATAAAAACAGGAGGTTGTGGAGACCCTTTGAAAGACAATGGCATAGAAAAAGAAACAAAAGCCGTTAAATGATATTACAACTACAAATCAATACAGTCGGTATTAAACTTTGATCAGAATTGATTTGCAACGAGGTGGTCGTAATGGAACCTGAATATTTAAAAGTTAAATCACATATTCCTTTTTATAAAATTATATATCGCTTAGTCGTCCCATTCTTTGTTCTCCTTGACCCTGGGAAAAGAAGCCGTAAATTAACTTTATAATCAAAGATTGTTCGATGATGAGAATAATACATGTTCTACAGATTAACATTTCAGATTTGTCCTTTTTGGGATTACGATCTCGGACTTCTGAAAACGGATGCTAGAAAATAAGTAAAGACAATAATGGAAATTTAGGAGAAGCCAACTAGAGCTTATCTAGTCATGAATTTTTGAACAGGGCCCAATTTTTATGTTGAGAAAGTGGATACAACAAAGAGAAAAAAATGGATATCTTAGATTAATACCAAAATAGACAGATAAATAAAAAAAGGACGGAGAAAAAAAATGAAACAAATTGTAAACATGTAACTCCAAACTAATTATAGACATCTAGTTACTTTTGCCCACTGTTTTTTTTTCTATTCTTCACACTTTCCATTTTCAGGATATTAACTATTTTTCCTCTTCTCTCATCTTGATTAATGCCTTCCCAAAGAATTACCTCTTCGAAAAACCAGCGTTCTTTATCAATTTCTCTTGTATGTTTTGTCATCAAACGCGTATGCATTTCTGGCTCTTTTCCTCTTAAGGAACTAGAAGATACATTTGTAAATGGATTTTTGTTCATTTACTCGCGTTGCTATATTTATGAAATTTTGATGAAGGCTTCAAGCAAAGTTGAACATAAAGGTTATTGAGCGAACACTTTCCAAGTTAGACCCATTTGTTTTGAAACATTGTTAAATAATAGTTTAGCAGACTATTATTTTTAGTGGGAAGTGTATCTCTGATCTGACTTCCTTAGGTTGAACTTAGGAATCAGATACAAGACAAAATAAAGGAAGTCGATTTTGATTGGCTGAACCAGCGTGGGAATGACAGTGAAAGGTTTTTTGGGAGTTGAGTCCTGACCGTCAAACAATGTAGACCTGTTTCCTTCGTGTCTGTATTTGCTCCCCAGTGGAGGGAGGGAGGGAGGGAGCTCCCCCACTGGGTAGTTAGAAAATGTATAAGTCAACGTTAATAAAATAGCTAAGTTAACATTCCCTATGTTGAAGTTATTTTATCTCCGAATCAAAATGCCTAGCGATCATCAGTCGGGAGAAGACGGGAGAGAAGATACGAGTGAATCAACGCCGTTGCCCAAGACCAAGACCCCTACCAAAGGAGTATGCCACAACATTACTTTAAAAAAGAAGTGAATTTAAATTCTAATTTCCAATTCCCTGATCATTAAAATAAATCTCGAACAGTCAATACAAATTTAGCCCAGGTTCATCTCAAATTGGATGAAAGGAACAACAATACAAGAACAATCTTTGCAATGAACTTTGCCTCTAGTCTCACCTCCACACTAGAGGATAAGGACAATCCACTACTTGATCTCCCCTTTCTCACGGTACATACACTTTGTAATATAACTTTCTCAGCTCGTGACGTTTCTAGTCTTATAAAAAGCCTTGACTCTACGAAAGCTACTTATCCAAATATAATTACTGTAGAACCTTATCCCAGAGCTATCTCAAATTTTGATAAAATTGTTTAATTGGAGGGAGAAATATTTGCCAGGTCTATGAAAGGAGTCAGCTATATGCTCAGTTTACAAGAATGTCGGTGAGTGCTCATTCCCGTCGCAAAATTACCCCTATCAGCCCCCCCCCCCCAGTGTCAACAGCAAATGTTTTGAGGTTATCCTCAACAAAAACAACCTCCTGAGCAATAAAGAGACACTCAATCACCATGATCCTTTTTTCTTTTTTTCTTTTTCGCTTGCTAACAACCAAACATAGGTCGGTGTCAGTTGTACCAATGAGTATCAAGATGACTTTTTTTTTTTTTAAATTTATTGCAACATGTTTACTAATTCAATGATTCTTATTTTCTGTTTCTATATCAATTAAATAATTGGCAATTCTTCTTTCATTATCTTTTATTTTATTATTGATGAGTTTATATTACAGAATATCCGGTTGGAGGATTTTACTACATATCAAGCCTTGTTCTGTTATTTAATATCGAAATCAGTGGTTTTTATGATACCTGATTCACTAGGTAAACATTGGTCATGTTTAAAATTGGTCGATAGGTAAACATTAGTCGTGTTTATACTCGGCTTCATAAGTAAGCATTGGCCATTCATAAACAAGTCCTTAAGCAT
>OZ010584.1:86087084-86099584 GCA_963932145.1 Acanthosepion lycidas
GAAAGTAAATGAACGCCAATCACAAAAGCTCAACTTCAAATACTGAATCAATAACATCCATTTCCAGTAACTAAAACAAAACAGAAACAGATGACAACTGATTTGAAATGAATAAGTACAATCTACAAAATTGTTTATGCTGTGATAATGATCAGAGTCTAAGATGTTGAATTTAGTATACTGGGGACAATTTGGGACAGGATACTTTTTTTTTCATTGCAAAATATAAGTCTACTATCGTTCATAGATGAGAGTAGCTTGATACGAACATGGTACTGTCTGAAAAAAAAACAAACAAAAAAAAAAACGAGACTTTATTACACGAGCCAAAATTGCAGTAATCAAGAGTGGCTAAAAACTTATCGTAGCGCCCTCTGTATTATAACTCAAGTTATAATGTTGCGATTTTAATCCCGCTTTTGTTTTCCAGTTCTTCATCGTCTACTATTATAACTTCAGTAATAATGCTGCGATTTTATCCCGCGCTTGTGTTCAAGTATCCTAGTCATGAACTATTACAATTTCATTTTGTAACGTAATTCGTTAACGTATTTTCTATATCTAATGCTTAGGCTACTGCCTGTATAGTTAGTATGAAGACTGACACCAATACGACAGGTATTTACCGGCCGCTCCACTGCAGACTAGATGCGACACAAGGTCAAGTTTAATGTGGGCAACCAGAGGGTTTCCACCCAGGCCACTGGTCAAAATTTACCCAGTCCCCACAAAAGCCCGGATAATATTTCTTCTGTTGTTCCTTGAAAGAAGTACTAGATTTTGAGGACTTGGCGTTACCCTTAACGCGGGAAGAGGGAGATGGTCTGCCACTGTCTTTCGTCCTGGAGGTTTCAGAGGACTGAGTTCCTACTGTCTGGCGCTTCGCTTTGAGCCTACCAGAAACCAGCCATTCCCCCATCGTCCTCCTCCACAATTGCACTAGCTGCGGACGAAGGCCTTTCAGGAAATGGGGGCTTTAAGTTCCACCCAACCGAGGGTTTAACCACACCGGTCCCAAAAATTTGGCATGCCTATCACAGGCGAGTCAGAATTTAAAGACGCGGTCAGAGGGGGGTTTTGATCAACCAAGGCCTGACTTCCAGAGGCCTTCTTTTCTGGGCAGGAAGAGAAGTGACTAGCCCATCCGCACTTCCAGCAAGTTGGTCTGTGGTCGGTCACAATGACTGGCAAATCCAGGCCCCCTACTTCCAGACAGTTGGGAATAGAAAGGAAGTCTTTTCGGTCTAAAATTATTTCAAAACTCCATCTCCCGTTCAGGCTATCGCAAGAAGCACGCAGAATATCACCAAACGCAGCAGGATGCTTCTAGATAACCTGAGATGAGACCTCGAATACTGGTACGATATCGTACACCAACTAGAATGAGATATTGTCTGATCAATTCCCGACTAGTGGCGTGGACACAATATTCTGATGTTGGTTGCAATATGTCCCACATGAAGAAACCTGTCCCCTTAACTAGTTTTTGTGGCTTAACCCCCAGGACTCCAGTGATTTCACCGCTGTGTCTTTCGTGGAGCGACAAATTTTGCGCAAGCGCTTGCCCACTATGAACATTGACACTATTCATTTTTCAATCTTCTTCAGTTCTTCAAGCACAGTGATAATTTTTTATGTATTTTGTATAAGTAAGGAAAGAGAAGGCGAGGTGTGGGAGAGAAAAAAGAAATTAACAATAGTCGTGCAAAATGGAAATAGAAAAATTAGATTCGTCTACAGGCGAAAATAAATTCGTCTAAATGACGAGGACAAAAGTGGATTAAAGGATTTTAAACTAAAACAATCAACATTAAGGAAATAAAAATAGGAAATACACAATAAATTAAACTAAAATATTGGTAAAAAAGTCGAAGGGAAAATGAAAAAAAAAAAAAAATTTAACGTAAAGAAAAATTCAAAAAGTAAAAAAAAATACTATTTAAGCTGACAAAGTTCCAAAAATAATGGAAATAATAAACAGAATTAAAATAAACTATAAATTAAACAAAAACAATTGTCTGGTAAGACTTGCATCAGACCAGAAGATAAAAAAATACAAATGGCGGCCGAAGCCGAAATGAAAACCAGAAAAAATTCAAACGGTAGCCGAAGCTGAAAAGAAAACTAGAATAAAAAAGACTGAAAAAAAAAAAAAAAAAAAAAATTAACAGTGCAAAATCCCCAAAAAGTAGGGTAGCAGGTTCGCCTACAGGCTTAAAAAAAACAAAAAAAGAAAGTAAACTTTACGAACATAAAAGAAAAATACTAAATGTTGTCTGGTAAGTCTTACATCCGGCCAGAAAAATTCAAATGGCGGCCGAAGCTTAAAAGAAAACTAGAATAAAAAAAATACTGAAAAAAATTAACAGTACAAAACCCAAGAATGTGTGTGGGTGGGGAGAGGTTCGCCTACAGGCTTAAAAAAAAAGTAAACTTTACGAAAATGAAAAAAAAAAATGGTAAAATTTACGTCCGACCAGAAAAAAATACAAATGCGGCCGAAGCCGAAAAGAAATACGTGTCTAAGACTAAAAAATACAAAAATTGATTGAAATAAAAGAAAAGTTAATGAAAATAATTTAACAAAAAGTATTTAAAAAATCCAAAAAGTTCTTCACTGGTTTAAACTGTTCAAAACAAAAAATCTTTACAATTGCGATCAAAAACGCTTATGAGAAGCGAGTTTTATTAAATTACACCAACCTTCCCTGTGCAGGCAGAAAGAGCATTTTGTTCGTTCTCTCGGATTTTTAGGAGGTATTTGAGTGAATTTTTTCCATTTTGTAATCACTAGGAACCCTTTGGCACTTTTGCCAGTATTTTTTCTTCCTCGTTTTTATTAATAAATTTGTATTCTTTTTTTCTCCTTATATTTTTCTTTTCTCGCAGGGCGGATTGTTATTATGTCAGTTTAATATTTGCCAACGAATTTTTCTGGCGAAGTGTTGGCTGAATACGATCCTTAAAGAAGAATGCTTTCTTGCATTTTCAAATCTATATATAAGATCTGTGTAAACTTTGTTTATATATATATATATATATATATATATATATATGTGTGTGTGTGTGTGTGAGACTTGAAAAATATAGATTAAATTCGATTAAATGGTGAAATAAGAAACAAATAAGAAAACCTTTGTAAATTTGACATGTTTCACTTTAACTACAGCTTCATTAGAATTTTGGGAGGAGAAAAAGGGGACACGTTAGAAAATGTTTCGGTATTTCGAATTCTATGTTGTTTGTTCTCATTGGTCGGTAGATACATGTTTTTATATCTTGTTTATTTATGGGCTTGTGTGTGTATATTTGTACGAGCGTTTTTGTGCGTGTCTCGTCGTGTCTGTGTAATTTCTGAAGACTTGAGTGATAAGTAAATGGGATAATATGCATGTGTTTGTGGATCAAATTTCTAATTGGGCGTGTGGTGACTGCTAATAGAATGTGTGAGGAAATCTTTGGTGTGTAATGAGAAAACAACAAAATTTAGTAATAAACACATGGTATCTACCCGACCATTGAAAACAAACATAGAATTCGAAATACCGAAACATTCTCTAACGTGTCCCCTTCTTCGCCCTCCCAAAATTTTGCTTAAGCTGCAATTAAAGCGTAAAATGTGAAATTTACAAACGTTTCCTATTTGTTTCATATTTAACAAATACATACATATATAAAATCCGTAAGTGGTAAGGATAATCCAAATAGGTCTTGTTAATATAAAATATTAAAAAGATAGATCCATGAAGAGAGTTCAGTGTATTTATATACAGAGCAATATCAATACATCAAAGGAAAAAGATTAACACATCATCGAAGAATTCGGTAATAAATTCATTACGACAGATAAGTTTTTAATATCTGCCTCATCAGACTGAAATTACAAAATGGTTTAAATTTATCTAGACAGTATATTAAAAATATTTAAAATTAAATCACAAGAGAAAAGGAAGTAAATGTCTAAACTACTTGACCAAGAAAAATTTTCCTGGAGATTTACATTATTGAAGACAGGAGAGGGGGAAAAGAGAAAGGAGAAGCAAGGTGTCAGCACAATGAGCAGGAATAGGAGAGGGTATATATATATATATATATATATATATATATATATATATATAAAATCTAAAATATTACAAACACTAACCTTTTTCGCTACTGCGGTTTCAACCAACGGAGTCTTCACCAGGCAGTGAAAAGGTCAATTATTTTTGTATATCTCTCTATTGTATATAAAAAAAAACCTTCCTTCGTAGAAACCGCAGTAGCAGCAAAGCTTAGTGTTTGTAATATTTTAGATCTTACCACGCTCTGCACTTTTTAAATATAATCATTTCCCGGACAAGGTAAACCTTGTCAGTAAAAACAGTTTTAGTGAATATACATATTTAAATATGTTTGTACCTGAAGATTGCATGTTTGCATGAAACTCCGAGTCATTCTAAAGACGTTGGATATTATGTATATTCACTAATATATACTTATTGCTCTGTTTCATAACATTGAGCACTGTATTTATAATACCTGAGAAAGAAATATATACGTACGTGTATGTAGATTTTTTATTCTACCCATTCATATATATATATATATATATATATATATATATATATATATGTGTGTGTGTGTGTGTGTGTGATAAAAGATAAACTAAAAAGTTTAAAGTGGGCTAAAAGCCGTAAATATATGGTAAGTGGACACTGCGTTCAACACCGAGCGGCAAACGCAATCTTCAGGCTATGCTTGTTGTGGCAAATGGTGCATTATGGATAGCGGTGTCTATTGTATTATCCTGAAGGTCATTGTGTACGCGGTAACGGTTATGATTAAAATTATTCTATAGGCTCTTGGAATAATTGTTGATCTGAATGGGGTTACTTAATGTTGTTTGTTAACTTTTTACTCATTATTTATTATTTATTACTTAATTGTTTATTATTATTATTATTATTATTATTATTACAGATACTTGTTTTTATTCGTACTTTGCTAATGTTTATTATTTACTTAATCTTTTTATTTATTTAGATTTTTTGTTTATTTAATTTTTTTGAGGATTGGTATCTTATTATTCTAGTTTAAATTATTGTTTAAACTATGCTACCTTATCTGCGTTGAATATAGTATATATATTTACATTTTTCATGATGCTCTATTACAAGGTATTCGTTTTCAGTTTTAGATTTTTAAGTAACGTAGTAAAAATTTGTTTTCGTGTTTGCATTTTGAGATAATTTCTGATCGTTTATTTAGTACTTTCTGTTGGTCTAGAAAGGTGATTATAACTATTTTCTCCTCCAGACAGATTTTACATTTTTTGGATTTATTGTTGTAGGCTGATGCTTTTTTCTTTATTTTCCATGATATTTTGGTGTCATTTTGTTTTTGTTTTTAATTCCCTTATATATTTAGAAAGTATTGTACTGTCTCCAGGGTCCTTCGGTTACTACTACTACTACTACTACTACTACTAATATATATATATATATATATATATATATATATATATATATATATATATTTTTTTTTTTTTTTCTTCGTTATCTTCTGATTTTACAATGGATTGGTGTATTGTTTCACAGGCCCGGTGTTGACAGCAGTGTCCACTTTTATATTTTTATATCTACATGCGCTCTATCTCAGAACACTTTTACCCACAAATATAGCATACCGTAAACTATATTTTTTTATCATATTTGTTTATTTCCCAGCATTCAAATACGAAAGATATAAGGATAACACCATATTGTCATAATATATATTGAATTAAAAAATGAAAGATGACCTATTTATGCAATGGTGTCATAAAAAAGCTGAAGAGGAACAAATGGAGCCATTGCAATCTATGCATGGAGAAGAAACTACTAATTATGAAATTTGAGAACAGGAAAAATTAAATAAAGGGAATGATATTGAACTTATTTTAAGCTGTCGCATTTAAAAACAAAACGTTGAATATGTTATTTGTCTACTTTAAAAAAAAAGAAAATTATATTTTTATACGTTACCAAGACATCATTACATAGAGGTGGCTAGCTAATCCCTATTACAGACGCCTGTTAAGACACATTTGTATTTCTTCAACAGCCACAGCACCAAACCTATAGTTTATATTGCAACTATACGAAGCGAAGCTTGGTTAAACATTAGTAAAATGTAACTGCATGTGTGCGCACGCGTATACAGATAGAAAGCTAGATCGATAGAGGGTGGCATCATGCAATGTTGATTTCTATGACTACCCTCTTTATCTCTGCAAACTCTACAAAACGCTATATTGAGTATTGAACAGTCTTTCTTCATAGATATACCCTAATTTAAACATGTATATAATGTAAACTATATATATATATATATATATATATATATGGTGCGATGGTTAAATTATTTAAATTACGCAAAAAATGAAAATTTAACAGATGTATTCAGCAAAATTACACAAAAATATCTTGAAATACTAAAGAGTAAATTTATTCAATAAAAACGCCATTGGCTTCAACTACGGCCTCCAGACGACTTCGGAATCTCCTGAAACTCTTCTGGGCGATTTCCTTGTTTAAGTTGATGAATGCTGTCATAATCCTTGCCTTCAGTTCATTTTTGGTATTACAAGGAGTTTTATTGGTCTAACAGTCAACTGCATCTCACTCATAATTATCAAGGGTTTTGCAGTCTGGAAAGTTGGGTGGCCAGATGCAAAGCATGATGTGGTTGCAGAAATTGTCTAACAGCCATGACTGGGTTCTCCTGCTTGTATGGCATGGTGCAGAGTCCTGTTTCCACACATAGGGTTTTCCAGCAGCCACCCTTTTGAGCCAGGGTTGCATTACCTCCTCAAGGCACTTGATGTAGACCTCTGTGTTGAGTTTGTCCCACGTAGAAAGATGAACGGAGGCATAACGTCTCTTTTATTATAATAGTTGCTTTTCTCGCATGTGGAACTTTCGATTTCGCCGCCTACAATCTTCAAAAATGTAAATGCAACGTTAATCGGCGTCTTTTTTTCTTCCTGAACCCTGTCCCCTTATTGTTCTTTCCTCACTTCTCCTCACTAAAGTCTTATCAATTTCTTTCGCTCTTAGAAACCCCTGCGTCCTAGTGGTATTATCGCCTTGCTTGGAGTGAAGCGATTAAAAAAATATGTAAAATTATATAATTTAACGTATGTTAAATTTAACAGAATAATGATTTCTTGTGTCCCGACGAGTGATTGAAAACAACTTTTGATAAGTACTGAACGTTATTAGATCTTAATAATAATAATAATAATAATAATAATGGACTCTCCCGTCGATGTCGACGTATGAGCATCCGACAACCTCATTCAGATTTGATGTTTGTATCGTATGTGACATTTAAGTCCTGCAAGTGAGCTGCAACAAGTCCACATATTCTACAACAGCGAGCGTTTCGAGACATAGCAACAGGGATATTTGTTAACGCTTTTAGTCGTTGTCTTTCGCCTCTCTTAGCTACGGTCAATAGGAGGACTGATTTCGAAATGTCTGATACCACTCTGACACAAATATCTCCAGTTATTTCTATCCAGGCAAGTTTGTATGAGGCACATTGACAGCTGAGGCGTTACTCTTTAGCTTTTCTTTATACCTAAGCCACGGCCGTCCAACATTCCTTTGTCCATTTTCAAGCTGGCTATACATGGGGACCTTAGGTATTCTGTCGTCACTCATCCTTGCAACATGACCAGCCCAACAAAGTTGTCACTGCAACAAAAAAGTTTCACTTCCACTAATTTGGGATTTTGGACACCCTATCGTCAAAAGTATAGCCAGAGACACCTTTTGTGGAAGACATCCAGCTGATTGATATGGGACCTATATGGGACCACGATTCTGAGCTGTACAACAGTGTGGTCAAAATGATTGCTCTATAAACGTCTATTTTGGTGTCCAATTTGCAACTTGTCTCGTTCTATAGACGGTGGCAAAGCTTCCCAAATGCACTTGTAGCTCTGGCGATCCGATTTTGGCGATCCGTGTGTGTAGATATATATGTGTGTGCGTTTGTGTATATATATATATATATATATATATATATATATATATATATATATATATGTATGTATGTATGTATATATATATATATATATATATATATATAACTACTTTTAATCGATGAATTTTATTATTTTTATTTGATTTTTGTTGCTGTCTTTTATACGAAAAAAAAAATCATGAAACCAATTTATGTAACCACTTCAAAATGTTTCGATTTTTGGAGTACATTGTTTTTTAAATTAAATATTTTAAGTTTCTAGCTTCCATTTTATTCTCTCGTTTATAAAAATCAAGAAAAGTACACATTCTCTACTTTGATCTTAAGCAATTAACGAAAAGACAGAACTTTGCAGTCAAATGAGTAAGTCAGTATAAAGAAAATGTGAAAACAATGAAAGACATGTGGAATAATGAATAGACAATAATACTACAAAGAAATCGAACGTTCGACACAGCTGCAGATGAAAGTGAATGATTCGCGGAAGTCTTTTCTCTGATTTTGCCGATGCAGTTTTGTAGCAAGATTCAGAAGTTTCCGTCGAAGCGTTCAATCAGACCACATACAACAATTCTCGTTAATGCATTCCAGATAAAAAATTCGCTAGGTTGAAATGGGAGACTAATTTCGAAACACCATCTGTGGAATCATATTCCACAGAGTGCAGTAAGAGATTGATCTTTGCCGTTCATCGATTGACAGCTTCTAACTGTTTAGGTATTTGAGATAACTTTCTTCTTTTATGTTCCGTGGACATAATGGCTCTCCACTACTTCCTGTCTTTTCTGCTCAAAATAACTTTTGAATCTTTACCATCCTTTTTCGTTCCTGTTCTGTCATCCATTAACACAAACTTTCGTAGATGTCTCGCTGTTTCTTCCTTTTGCCTTCAATATGTCCTGTGAATGTTAAATTCTCCAAGCATTCTTTTCTCCATATGTGCCCCAGAAAATTAAACTCTCCTTTTATGTAAGTATAAGTGTCCTTTCTGTTCCTATTTTCCTTCGGATGTCCTCGTTGCTCACATGTTCAGCCAATGATATTCTCAGAATTCGTTCACAGAACTACGTCTCTGCAGATTCAAGTACCTTATTTATCTAGTTCTCGAGCGAAAAGTGCGAGAAAATAAACTGTTAGCATAGAACCTACAATTGCATCTAGCTAACTCAACTGTAAACTGATGAGACCTCGTTGCCAGTCTAGTAATGCTCTCAAATTCATAAAGTCTAGGTACTATAGCGAAGAGTTCATCCGAACGATTACCAAATTAGTATTTATGAGAATAGGTTCAGGAAGGCATCTTTACGGCAGTGGGAAGTGACTGAAGCCGAGACACCAGGTCAGGACCAATAATATTGCTGATTCTTCTTTGGATTTTATAAAGAATCTCCGGAGCACCAGACCATATGTGGCAGCAATATTCTGAGAATGGACGAATGGTAGACTTATAGATATGTAAGATAAATTCCGGAGAGAAAAAGAATCTAGCACGATAAAATGAACCAACCTTCCTGACAGCTGATCTAGAAATGGATTCAATACAGTGTAACCCGGATATAAGAGACCCGGATATCAGAGAGATTTTCTCTGGTCCCAAATTAGAGCCATACTTACCTAAAGAAAATAGACCAAACCCGGATATAAGAGACTTCTTTTCCGGTCCCCGACAACTCTCTTATATCCGGGTTACACTGTATACTCTTTTCACTTTATGTCAGTCGAGAATGTTAGCACAAGAAGGCGCAACGAGTCAGTTTCATGGAGGTTAGCATCAGTTATGCTTATGGAAGGTGGAAAGCGGTCTCTAAAATTTAATTTTCTGTTCCTAGTTGAAGTTAACGTTCTTAATACGTACGCCACTACTTAAACTGGATAAACATTAACTATTCATACTTATACTACGTACTGAGGCTTGCAATGTGTGTAATAGAGACGGGAATCAGTTAACATCTATTTTCAATGTAGACGACTGTCTTGAATTTCGCCTCGTCAGCAAATCGGCCACCATGTGAAACTGCAAGAACATTTGTTGAATGAACAAACACCAAAGAAGAAAAAATTCTATTGAAATTCTAGGACAAGTCTAGCATTTTTCAGACTGCGAAGTATTTGATGTTTACTAAAAATAGCAAAGATGCATTGTAAGATGCTTTATGGATAAGAAAAAGAGAATAGAAATGGAATATTCGAAAATGTTTCAAATTATATTGCATTTTTAGTAACCGACGAAGGGATTTTTTTTAAAGATGACTTTCTGGGGAAGAAATATAAGTGCCGTTTTTTTATGTAGCAAAAAATGATTCATTACTTCTGCAGTTAATATTTCTCAACCAAAATCTTTATTCTTGTGATCAAAAGAAATTAGCGACTCTGTTGTCGGATGCAATTTCAGATTAGGCATTTCTCCCCTCTATTTGGTATTTATCGTCGTTTTCTGCCTTGTATCTTCTTCGTTCGTTCGTTCCATCACAACTGCACGTATCGCACGATGTATCCTCAACAGAACTCACTCTTTTCTCCAAGATTGTATCGTTTGACGGAACGAGGCACTCGCCTTCTCTCAAATAGAAGTCCTACATGCCATACCTAGACCAACTCTCTCACTTCGAGATGCCGGCAAAAAAAAAAAGAAAATCTCATTCACCGCTTCCGGCCCTCGACTCGGATTCCGGTTCACTATGTCTGCTACAATTCTATGAAGTAGTGATTTTTGCAAGCATAGCTTAGATGCGGTACAAGGCCGAAAGTAGGGGGGTGCCCAGTGAGAATCGAACTCACTATTCAGTCGTAATTGTTTTAGCTGGACAAGCTTGCTAACCATTACACCGCCTCGAGGTACCCAATGAAAGTTTACCTCGGTAGTAGGGGTCTGCTTACAGTACCAGGTGTTCACAAGCGGTACCCCATCTAAGTACTGACCTGGCTCTACGATGCTTAACTTCGGTGATCGAACGAGAACCGGTGTTTTCATAGTGATTTGACCGTAAGCAAACAATTGTATGAAGTATATTGATTAGTATATGCCTTATTATTCAGACTAGTATTCTCATCTTGGTTGTTATACTCTCAGCATTTTGGCCGTTGTCTCCTCCGATTTTCTTAGGCGTATGTGGTTGTATTTAATAACCTTCTGAGAATTTTGTACTGAAAACTTTATTCACACCTCACGAGTAGATTATTTTCATTGATTGTCGCCAGGGTATTTGTCTTTTCAGCACGACCAGTGAGTTCAATCCTTGGTTCTACTGGTGCTCAAAAGTCACATACACTAGTTCAGTGGAAGAAAGAAAAGAGGCAGTAGACTGGTGAATATTAACTGATACGAGTTATCTCCCCTGAGCATGGAAAGCGGAACGAGAACAGTCCATGGATTGAATAAAGTGTTTGGTTCAAAATTACGAGAAGGTTACCGATTACGACAACAGACACCTAAAGAAGACCTGTGGTTACAATGCCTGAAACGATATGAACGTAATAACCAAGAGAAGCATGCTAGATAGAATAATAAATAATGATACTCGTATGTCTCGGAAATGGATATATTTGATCGAAGTAGCTAAGTGGTTTTGGCTACTGTAATCAAGTAGTACACGGTAGCAGTAATCGACCGGTACTCGTCGTAGTCGCAGATAATAGGTGTACACCAATAGGATAGCGAATGGCGTAGTCCAATGGGCGTCGTCATAGACTTAAACTCTCTCGTACCTACACGTCCGTCTGTATTTATGACGGACACCAGCCAATCATATTCCAGTGAGGGGGAACTCAGGTGTATGCATATTCCATTATATCAGATACTTATGATAATTCCCCATCTAAAATATTCCGAAATAAATATATTCTTCTTTGTTATAAAGTGAAATCAGGCATGGCAGTTCATATAAAAAGAAAAGAGTGATCGCACCATTCTCTCTGAAATTAAGTAAAAGTAATATATAGCAGACTATCCCGGTGATTTTATTTTACTAAAGTTCAGCCAATACAAGGCCAAAGAACCACTCACAGTAGAGGGCTACTGAATGAGGTTGTATGAGCGTAAGAATTTATGAGGATATGTAGACAACGGTTAAACCAAGATTTGAAGATGTTAAGACTGTACTAGCTGGAAAAGCATTCTCTCAGGAACCCGTCCCACAAAGTAGCGGTTATTCTGAGTGGAACTTTCGGCTGTCTGAGTGGAACTTTCTCCTTACTAATGGAATATGAAGAGAATAAGGATGGTTCGTCCAAGTATGTGCGACATGGCGGGTCTTAGCTGTGAGGGTTACAGTTGGAGGAATTAAGGAATGTAGCTGGTCAGAACATTTGCCATAGAAATAGCGATAGAGTAGCGAGTGGTTTGCGACATTTCGACTGTGGGAAAAGAGACTGTAGGGTGGGAAATAGTTCATCACCCACAAGGTCATGTAGAAGCTTTTGAGCTCTATCAAGCTTGGAAAGTGAGGACTTGGCAACTCCAGCTCATACATAAGGTGGAGGACATATCA
>OZ010584.1:86102084-86109584 GCA_963932145.1 Acanthosepion lycidas
TTACATTATAGATACTTCTTTGGATTTTGTCAAGAACCTCAAGATCTACAGCTGGAGCACACCAGGCCAGATATGACAACAATATTCAATGCACGAAAGAATGATAGATTTGTAAATGTGCAAGATGGAGTCTGGCACGACACAGTGACACAACTTTCTTTGCAGTAGATGCTGCTATTGATTCGATGTAGTCGCTCCACTTCAAGTCAATGGAAAACGTGAGATCAAGAAGGCGTAGTGTGTTGCTCTCCTGGGGTCTAACATCAGGCATGCTGATGGCAGGTAGAAAACGTTCTGTGGTGGTTAAATAAAAGCAGTTTTGTTTTGCAGGCGTTAAAATTTACAAGCCATTTCATGCCATAGTTAACCTCTGATTGGAGGTCCTTTTCAAGATCAGCTGTCAGGTTTACTTTGTCAGACCTGTCGGATTTGCTATTGAGACGGGAGTAAATGGTAGCGTCATCTGCATAAATACCTATTTGGAACTGATGACTTCAGAGAGATCATTGATGAAAATCACAGACAGCCTAGGACGCAGAAGAGAGCCTTGTGGGGATGCCCATTCGTGTGAAAGGATCTGGAAACGAACCCGTTCAAAACGACCTTCTTTTCACAGTTTGATATGAATGATTGAATTAAACCAAACATTCATCTTTTGACACCGTAGCTCTGGAGCTTTAGTGTAGGTTTGTCTTTGCTACAGGCTTGTTGAGTTTATTTTTGCATCAGTATATCTGCGTGTTTGTTTTAAATATTGTGTGATACTTTTGCTTATTTCAGAACATAACGTAAACTATATAAACTTGAAAAATATTTGTCCAATTCCATACTCTTTATGCCAAGATACAAAACAAACACCAAATTTTTTATCTGCAAACCTAGAATAAAGATATAATGGACTTACTGCTTCATTAAACTAATTATTAGGTTGGTGCAAAAATAATGTCGTTTTCTCACATATGTTACTATGTGAGAAAACGACATTATTTTTGCACCAACCTAATATATAATATTATTTTTTTTACATGTTGAGGTTAATATTATCAGTTAGCTTCGCAATCTACCATTTAAATCAGGTGACATTAAAAGCTAATCAACAATAGAAAAATCGAGATAATTACACCAATTATTGAAAGAAATTCGAGATTATTATAGCGATTATTAAATAAATTCGGAATAATAAGAGATATTATTAAAGTTTTCAAGATAATTACAGCGATTACTAAAGAAATTCGGAATAATTTAAAAAAATTATCAAAGGAAATAGGAGATAATTACAGAGACTGTTAAAGGAAATTCAAGAGAATTCTAGAAATTATTAATAGAAACTCGAGAGAATTCCAGAAATTATTAATAGAAATTCAAGATTAATTACAGAAATTATGAAAAAGGTCCCAACAGTATTATAACGTAAAACACATTTGGATTACTCACTGAAAGAAGTAAGTGTTAATAATAGATATTTTCTTGGGACATATATAACCTGTTAGGATCGAAATTGTTAAAACATCAACTAAACCCTCTGATCTATCAGCATAACCAAATAAAATGATGAAAATGGATTTATATGGTCACGAGCTGATAGATTGTCATCGTCGTATCCAAAATTGGCCTGTCTCATTAGAAACTATTTTATGGCCTTTCAGAATTACTACATTTTATGTCAAGTTAACTTCGCTGCAGTGTAGAAACTAAATATCACATTACTACATTGACAAAAGTTTCAATTTACACAGACAGATATGTTTTTTCCCCTGGGAATGACATTATACAGTACCGGATTTAGTCCTCGGTTAATAAAGTTGCAGCTTAGGGTCTCTTAATTCGCAGGGGGTTCCAAAAATTTCAGATTTTTTTCCCCTTAAAAATTCTATCGTATTATTATTATTATTATTATTATTATTTATATAGGCTTAGGGCATAAGCATGTGCAAATTAGGCACCGGTACGATTGATTTTCACCCGATAATAACATGATAAACATTTTATTTATTAAATAGCTGTTTACGTACTCCATCTTATCAGGTGTAGGACTCCTTATCTAATAAATCCTACCTGTGATATCAAAATTTTATACACTATATTGAATCATATACGGATACAGTAGATTCTAGTGGTGAAGGAAAAAATGCACAAGAACTACAGTTTTATCTTAGTGCATTTAAATCCAGTATAAGTCAGCAAGAAGAGAAAGAAAACTTTGATTTTAAACCTCCGCTGGCTTGTGGCCATACCGTGAGAAAGGTTTCGGGAGTAAACCCTGAGGACAAATCCGGAGCTGGAGTCTCTAAGACAGTTCACGGAAATTCAAATTCCAAGTTGGTGTCTGGCGTGGGATAATTCACTTCATGGCTTGAAAGAAGTCTTTAGCCTTGTGTGGAAATCTTTCTAGAGGTGGTGTCTTCTAGGGTTGGCGTCCCATCAGCTACCGAAAGAACTATAGTTCTGACAAACCATAGCGAGGTCGAAGAAGGATGTGATGATAAGTAAGCAAAGTTTCGGCATGGCTTATTGCAACCCACTGACTTTACTTCTGCTCGACTACTCATTCAATTATCCAACTTAGTTATAATTGCGGAACTAAGCAAATTTTTTTGCACCGTTTTGAAATATTTTTGTCAATATTTATCTTGTTTTATATATATATATATATATATATATATATATATATATATATATATATATATATATATATATATTTAATATTTGTGTTATTTTGTATTTTTTAAAGACAATCGATGATTAAATACCTAATTTTGCCATTTGTTTTACTTAAAATTTGTTTTTACAATAAATCTAAATTTAAGGAAAAATGGTATTGTAAACGTTACTAACAGAACACACACACACACACACACACACACATATATATATATATATATATATATATATATATATATATATATATATATATTTTGGACAGTTTATTCACAGTCTTGACTCCAAAGTCTACTTTACTGAAAAAGTTCCTCTGATTGTGAAAAAATGGTTAAAATTGCCTTACAGTCATCGTCTACGAAACATATCTAACTTTTTTTTTAATCAGTCCACAGCAATTAAGTCGATTAATGCCACTAATACGCAAGGTTCTACTGGGAGTGAAAGAGAACAAGAAGATTTTAGAAGGAACTGGAAACCCAATTGTAAACAGGAAACAAGGGATAAATCTCTACTTCTGTTCCCAATGACCGGGGACGAGTAAGGCGACTTTTTGTAAAGCTGGACTGTATTAACTTATTTTGAACGAATCGACATCATACTACCGAAGTGAATTTAGGTTATAGATCGAATTTCAGCATCTATCTCTTTATTTCGCCGGTTACATTCAAAAAGGAATGCTTATATCAATAATAAATAAATGTATTGAGGAGATGAAATTCGATGAGCCGCAGTATATTTTCCCCTTGACATATACATGAATTTTTATCGGGTTTATCTTTGCTGATAAATTGTTGTTTGTTAATGTAAAGCTATTCTTGAAAATGCTTTATACGATTTCATTCGGGTTAAAGTCGGTTGAACAAACTTATAGAAACACATTTTATTCAGACTTTCTTTTTTGTTTTTTTTCGCCAAGTGTAATGGTGCAGTGTCATGCATTAAAACAATCACCTTTTTGAAAGCATTTAGCTTCTTGAATCATGTCGGCTTCTTTTTCTTCTATGTGCTCTGAACTTTCTAGTCTCCACAACTTCCTATTCTTTGTAGCTTTTACTAATTTTTGTTTTACTATCCTTTTGATTTTCTGTTCTGTCAATCATCTAAACAGACTTGTTAAGTAGGTTACTCGCCATTTCTCTTGGTCTCTTTTGCCTGGGAGCGTCAGATTCTCCGGACCCTATTTTCTCGTTATGTATTCCAGAAATTTCAATTGCCTCTCTTTCTCATTCTAACAATTATTTTTGTTTCCATTTTCCTTAAAACTTCTTCGACACTCACATACTCTGCTTATGGTATTCTCAGCATCCTTCTGTAGAATCACATCTCTATTGCCTCAAATCTTCTCTTTATCTGTTTATCAGTGAAGACATTGTCTCGCATTCACTACCGTATAGGCGGATTGATATTATATAGCAATTCATTATTTTTTCATTATGTGTCGGAGAAATTTTAACTTTTTCTAAGTACAGTGTAACCCGGATATAAGAGACCCGGATATAAGAGAAACCAGGATATAAGATAGATTTTCTCTGGTCCCAAATTAGAGCAATACTTACCTAAACAAAATAGACCAAACCCGGATATAAGAGAAACCCGGATATAAGAGACTTCTTATCCAGTCCCGACAACTCTCTTATATCCGAGTTACACTGTATCAGCATCTTTTTGTTCCCATTTTCCTAAAAAAATTTCCTCGTTGCTTACTTATTCCGTCCATTGTTATTCTCAGCATCCTTCTGTAGAAACTTATTTCTGTTGCCTCATCTGTAAAGGCATTGTATTGTCCAGAATTCACTGCCATATAAGAGGATTGATATTACATAATAGTTTGGCGCTACTTTCATTATTACTATCAGTATCTCACCGTTTCTTAATACTTTTGACAGACGTCTTTCGGTATTTCAATGCATCTTCGGATTTCGGTGTCATATTTTCGGCCATACTTCCCAGATATCTGTACTTAGTTGATTTTGATATCTCCAATTTCTAGCTCGTATCTTGGGATCTTCTTTCTTGCCGACAACCATATATTCTGTCTTCGTACAATTGATGCTTAGTCTTTTCTTCCCGCTTTCCTTTACTATCTTATCTAGGAGTTATTGTAACTTTCTTTCTGTGTCTATCAGAATCCGGATGATAAACTTAGTTTTGTAGACCATGAGGCTTATTGTCCGATGAAGCTCGCATCCATTTACACCTAGTTTCTTAGGCAGCGGTAGAAAAAGACTAAAGTCATCTGGTATGTAATCGCTGTTGTATATTTCATTTATTATTTCCGTAATTTTCTCGATACCAAAATCGAATAAGGCTGATATAATCTCTATTATGATCACATCTGGTCACATATGTTCCTGTTCATTTTGGTAAGTGCTGATCTTTATTTTTTTCCAATAGTATAATGATGAGACCTAACTGCCAATCTAGTACTACACTTAAATTATAAAATCGAAGTACCAAAGAGGAAAGCCCATTTGAACATTTTTTCTTTTTCGCTATGAAATCGTTCTACATATTCGATTACTTGTCCCTTAAAAATCAATATATGTCTGAGATGTCCTCTTAACACCATCAGAAACTTGCTATAGGCTCATCACATCGCAACATATAATACCACTCAACCGAATTTTCCGCCAGTAGCCACTGAGTTCCATCTGTTCAGCCACTGAAGAGAACGCTTGAAAAACCAGTCTCCATTTATTCTGTTTCTCATTTCATTCAATTTTCCTCATGGATGTCTTTTAAAGACGAATCTGAAAGTTTTGTCATTTCATTTAGCACTTGATATCTTGAAAGATTCCAGTATTTCCTTACGGCCATGACGCCTAAAAGTTTTATCGCTTGACAAAGTTGGATAATTTGTAACGTTATACGACAGACAGATCGGTGCGATAAAATCCTCAACTGTACTTATCAAGCCTGCACCTGAATCGTCCAGTATTGCCAAGGGCAATAAAAGACAGGAAGCTGTGGAGAAACATGATTATCTCCAACTGTAAGAGACGTGGCACACGCACATACGCACACAGATAAACACAACTTTACAGGCCATAGGATGCGTATCTGCGTCCAGTAAGTGTAAATATCGTCCAAACGTTTGCGAACATGATATGAGTGGCCAACTTGCTAAGTCTCTACGTTATATATATATATATATATATATAGATAGATAGATATATAGATATAGATAGATAGATATTAACTTATTGCTTAAAAGTTTAAAATATGTCGGATTAATAAATGAAAAGTTTATTCCTAAATACACACATCTATCTATCTATACACACACACACACATATATACACATACACACATATATATATATATAGAGAGAGAGAGAGAGAGACATATATAGACATGATAAAAACCACCTGAAGATTGCAAGAAACTCTGAGTTGTGCTATCGACGTTGGATATTATACATATTCACTAATATATATATATATATATATATATATATATATATATATATATATATATATATAGTGGGGGAAAACAAATACTTGTACACATACAAATCTTTAATTTATTGAATTTCCAACTAATGAATATACATACTTTTCATATAATTAACTGTACACAGATGCATAATAACTAAATATGCATAGAAAACAGAAAAAATGATTTATTAGAAATAAATCCCATTTACCCATTTTAATGGGTGAAAAATGTATTCGTACAATGCAAATTTCAGATTTTAAAACTTTTAAATTGCTTTAATACACTAGATTATTTAAGTGGAATATTCTAGAATGTTTCAGTAATGTTATCAGTAGATTGTTTTAGCCTAAAAAATACAAACAGAACATTCTGTAATTGATATTCGTGCAAGAAGGTTACCATCATGACAAGACGTAAAGAATTGACAAATTCGCAAAAAGAACTAATTTTTAAGCTCTGGAAATAAAGTAAAAGTTACAGGAAAATCTCAGACAACACAAATATTCCATTTATTACCATTAGTTCATTCATTTCAAGGCATAAAAACTCAAAACTGTTGAAGACCAAAAGAAGAACAAGTTCTCCACGTAAGATTTCTGCAAGATCTTCAAGGAAATTAATGTATCAAATTAAACAAAATCCAATTCGTCAAGTGTTGCAGGATGATTTGCTTTCATCGGGAATCTGTGTCACTAAATGGACAATAAGCAATGAAATTCATAGGAACAATCTAAAGTCACACTACCCTCAGAAAACTCCACTGCTATTGAAAAGACACAGAGATGCCAGGTTGAAATTTGTTCGTGAACATAAGGATAAGGAAGAATCGTCCTGGGAAAGAGGACTATGTACAGACGAAACCAATACTGAATTGCTTGGACGTAATTCTAGAAATCAAGTGTGGAGGAAAGATGGCGATGCCTTCAAGCAAAGGAACATAGTTCCAGAAGTGAAATTTGGTGGTGGCAGCATTATGGTTGTCGTGATGTTTTCTGCAAAAGCCACTGGCAACATATCAGTAATAGATGATAGAATGAATACCGCAACATAACGTATTTTAGAAGCAAATTTAATGATTTCGGTTGAAAATCTTGAACTTCCTCCTGATTGAATCTTCCAACAAGAAAATGATCCTAAGCACACTGCAAAATCTACGAAGAAATGGCTTGCTAAAAATAATGTAAATATCCTGAAATGGCCAAGTCAGTCCTCAGATATAAACACAATCGAGAATCTGTGGCGTTATTTGAAAATTCAAATGCAATTGTCAGCTTCAACAAATATCTCGGATCTGAAGACCATATGCGAAGAAGAATGGAACAAAATACCAACTAAAATTTGCAAATCATTCATTGAGAACTACAAGAAGAGGTTGGTTGCTGTAAAAGTGAATAATGGCTA
>OZ010584.1:86114584-86137084 GCA_963932145.1 Acanthosepion lycidas
AAAATATTGTTTCTCTCTCTCTCTCTCTCTCTCTCTCTCTCTCTCTATATATATATATATATATATATATATATATATATATATATATATATATATATATATATATTATATATATGTGAACTATTTTAGCAAAGTTCACTATTTTTTAATATTGTTACGACCGTCACTCGATATTAGAAAATTATTGTTGGTTTTATATATAATAAAACAGTTCTTTGTATGTCATTTTTTTTCCAAACTGTATGTCATGTGTATATTCCTAGTTCTGTTTCTGGTTCCATGTCTTTGACAAGATTGATCTCCGTTGCAATCTTGTGTAATCAATTCTGTATAGAATTTTTTGAATATCCGATAAAATGCACTTTTATTAAATTGTGTCGTTTATATTTCAAGTTTGCCAAAAAATTGCATCAACTGATAGAAAACATTCTTCCGAGTTTCATTTCATTTCCGTGCATCCAACTTTATGCTAAGACTGCATAAGGTTCTGTGAATGTTTGCATTTTTAATGTAGAACTTTAGCACATTTTGTCGCTGTAAGTGCGCATATGTCCTTTCAAGCCGTATTGCATATTTTCTCACATTCATTATATTTCTATTAACAAAACCATTTGTATAAAACTATGGGTCTTTTTTTTAGTATTCACAAGCCAGTAAGTAACATCAGTTCGTTGTGAACGTTTTAAACTAAATTGAAATTTTAATATACAGCTAATTTCTGATTTTTCATCCAATACAAAATATAACGTTTCATCGCTTTCAACAAAATTGATTGTTAACCAGAGATTAAAGCGTCTTGATTCTTTGTCGTTAATTATCCATTTAGCGAATATCAGATTCTTTCAACAAAGAATAAATACGGAAACATTGAACTGCAACTTAAGATTGCAATATTTTAATTTTATCACAGTTCAATGCATAAATATTCAAATCTTCATGCAATCATTTTGATGGTTTTTCTTCTCGGTAATTTAATTCCAAGTTTCATTGTAGACGTTTTATGTCTCTTGCAACTCTTTTTACAGTCATAGATATTATTTGATATAATAGCAGGTACAAAATTCCTGTTGCTTTCTTAACGTATTGTATCAGCTGTAAATAGCCTTCTAAAATTCGAACGATCAGGCCTGGCATTACAACAGGAATCTCAATAGATTCGAACACTCTTAACTTTTTCACTACAGTTTGACCTATTTCTTATGTCTGTTTTAGATAATCTTTCTTGCCTACTTGATTGTATGATAAATTATCTTTGATCATTAATTAGTGGTAAGGTTTTAATTGTACTTTATAGAGCGCATTTGATCTATAGGTAAAGTTTTAATTCTGCTTTATAGAGTGTATTCGGTGGATATGTAAAATTTTAATTGTACTTTATAGAGTGTGTTCGGTTTAATAAGGGTTCTTTCGTCTGATGTGTTTGTGTTTTTTAAACTTTTGTTTAGCCTGTATCTATTCATTTCAGCATTAGTTTGAGTTATTGTCTTTTAATTAAATCCTGAATAGTTAAATTGTTCTCTCGCTTGACGATTTCACTTTTTCCTCATGGATACTGCCATATGATGGCTGGAAAGGTAATTGGCCGAAACTTTGTGACTATACTAATACTGCTAATAATAATATCCATAACAAGCAAAGATGAGAAAAGAAGTTTGAATGAATTAAAATATACTGACAATTCCTCATTTCAAAATTCAAAATCATAAGTAAATGTGAAAACTTAAACTGAATTTAAAAGGCTCGAAACATGCAAAAAAATATCACAGGGACAAAAAATAACGCAGCAATAAAAGATATTCCCTATCAGATAAAATGGATATCTGAAGATAGCTAAAGGGTACTTGGTCGAAACGTTGTTCTATAATAACAACTATAACAATCAAAGATGAGGACATTAGTCCGGATCGGATCATATATATTAATAATTCCTTATCTCAAAAAATCAAAACTAGACTTGGATTTTAACTGAAGGTATATGTTCTACATTTTAGGTAAAACTGAATTATGCCGCATATGTAATATATATATATATATATATATATATATGTATATATTACACGACCTTTGAAAATGGCTACGGAAGTGGCAGAAAGCGCTTGGGACAATAGACGATACGGACAATTTTTGTACTCCCTCACTTCCACCAAACGGAAAAATGTAAAAACGATGTAAAAACTAAATAATATATATATATATATATATATATATATATATATATATATATATATATAATTATTTTTTAAAAATGATTCCTTCGCTACATAAGAGTTCTCATGTTTCAAAAACAATAGCCAAAAACTACAATATAATTATTAAAATTAAATTGAATTAAAGTATCAAGCTCTGTTTCATCCTCAAGCAAAATTTTCGGAATAACTAATCCAAAAGTTTACGCATCTTTATAAGCAGATTCATTCGTAAAATTAATTACTATGGAAATTTGGAAACTTCGAATTATTTACCTAACGTGTTATTTCCTATTTTTATATATATTTACACACACACACACTCTCTCTCTCTCTCTCTCTCACACACACACACACACACACACACACACACACACACACATATATATATATTCACACACAAAGAAATATGAATATACTCTGTTTCATGATCCTCAGGAACGGAATGACTGATATATCCTTTTTTTTTTTTTTTTTCTGTCCGACAATTTTGCTTGTTCTTTTTACTTGAAATGGGTTCAGGTTATTCAAATACAACGGTTCGTCATTTGAACTTTGAAGTCGTCTGAGTAGGTTTTGAAAAATATGATTTTCTTTCTTTTTTCCTTTTTTTTTTTAAATTTTTTACTGAAAAAGATTTGTCCAGCCGGTCAGTAAAGCCACCATATTTTTTACGGGTATGTTCCTGTGCTTGTCAAGTAGACGTTAGTTTTCGTGCAGTTTCTACAATTCTTAGTCTTTCGTGGGTTGAATTTACCGCGGAACTTCTACAAAACAAAAATATTTTCAGAGGTTTTGTTTTCGTTTTCGTTCGAGAACACTCGTGATTATTCGCCAGATGTTGTTGCTGTCTGTCACCCGACGATTTCTACATTCCCATCGTAAATTTTTGCTTACTAATCGTGGATGGGTGTGGAGAGGCATGGAATGGGACCCAACAACGAGGGTATTGGGGTCAAACTAGCATGGGTAGGAACCTTTGGAAGATGCAGGGGTAAAACCACTTATATGTGATAGAGAAGGCAAGACAACAGTAATATTCAGAAGAAGAAATGTGGCTACCCCCATTTAGAAGGTTGTCAGCATGCAATTAACCAATAAGGCCATCTTTCTGGCGACATAATTTCTTAAAGCTGACACTTCTAAGCCGAATTTTAAGGCATTTGCGTGCAGATGGCTTCAGGTAAACAGACAGTGAAGGATGTCTGGGTGGGAAAATGTGTTTATAAAAAGTTAGTAGTAGTTTTAATCCCTTGCCACAAGAAATATATATATATATATATATATATATATATATATATATATAATAAAAAGGCTTAAACACTAATATTCCATGGTCATAATTTATTCCATTGGAATCGTAAATACGATCCAATTCATCAGACCTAAAAATTCAAAAATAAAACAGAAAAAACAACTCCGAGAATAAAAAAAATAAAATTTAGTGAGCTATTTATATGATTGCATATGTATGTGTACATTTACCACTAATCTCTCTCTCTCGATATATATATGGCACGGTGGCATGAAAGCTAGGAGGCATTCAGTAAGGATCGAACTCGCTATTCAGCCATAATTAGTCTAGCGAGACCAGCTTGCTAACCACTACACCGCCTCGTGCCTCCTCGCAGTAAACAATATATCTGTATAAATAAATAGTTTTCTTTCTTTCGAAATACCAGAATGTTTATTAAAAAGAGGGTCATTATTTTGGGATGTAGACACCCAATTTTAAATTGTACAAATAAAGTAAGTATATCTGAGACATTGTCATTAGACAGAAGAAAAGCTATTCAGAAGGGAAAAAAAATTGAAGACTTTGCACAAACTAGTGTCGTGGCAGTCCGTTCATTGATACAGATGTGTACTTCCCCACCACCCCAGTGTTTGGTGTTCAGTCCAAGGTAAAAATCAGGATTACAAATACAGATTTTCAAGACTAGCATGAAACATTGATGTAACTAAGTTTTTCTGTGTTTTTGATGTAAAATTGTAATTAGTGTTGTATTTCTTCACTCCTCCCCCATATATAAAACTGACTGTTACGATAAAAAAAAACAACACATTATTAGTCTAAAGACGAATTTGAGTTACGTAGGGGTATTTTTCCCCATTAGTCTGATATATAAATAGTCTGTATATCATATCGTCCAACATTTTTGGCCTTTACTTCATATTTCATATCCCGAATGTGCGTGTGGTGTAATGGATAACGGCTCGGAATGAGAAATCAGAGTGCCGAGTTCGAATTCTACCGAGTTCGTTACATTCACCTACGCGCAAATGCACTTGGGAAATGTGTGAATCCATTTTCTCCATCAGCTATGGGTTAAATAGAAAGACTAGTATCTGGAAAAATCATTGCTTGTTCTCAAAAAAATTGTTAATATTCCATCGTAAAAAAGAATTATTTATAGTTCTTATTGTGCTATCTACACTAGGTTTCAGCTTTAAATTAACCACAAAAGATTGACAATCTGTAACCCTCCCCAAAAAAAAACAAAAAAAAAACAACAAATCAATCAATCAATTAACAAATAGTGCAGTGTTTAACAAGCACTTTTCGTAAATTATTGCAGGTGAGTTCGATTCCTGCTGAGTGCTCCTTTGGTATGGCCTTGTGTCAGACGAAGTTAAAAATGAGTATATATTCTACACCACTATCCCTTTATATCCGCAACGCCCCACCCCGAGTCTGCTGCTTGTAGTCACAGACGCATAAGCACAAATATCGGTAAGTAAATTTACGCCGAGTAAATTCAAACACGCAGTCGACCTCGAGATGGGTCTTCTGAAGTTCTTGTTTTTGACTCTCTAAGTATTATGGTCCTTCTCAACAGGAGGGGAGAGAGAAAGAGAGAAAGAGAGAGGAGAGGCTGATCATATTTTTGTGAAGAAAAGACGAAAACCACCATGTTAGAAAAATTTTCAAATTCTGATGCAGCCAAATGTTTGCCATTCTCCCTTCTATTTCCTTGAAAATTTTCAGCATTTTTCTAAAAAAAGAAAAGCTAAATTCCCCTCTCACTACAGTTAGAATGTATATCTGGGGTCACATCTCAGCATTCCTTCATTTTTCGCGTAATTCGCGTAATTCGCGTTTTCTCTTTTCTTCCATTTTCTTTGCGACCATCCCAATTTCCTGAGTTTTTTCTTGAACTTTTTTTTTTTTTCATTAAAAGGCAAAATCCTACCATTAACTTATGAATCACTCAGACTAGTATCCTTATCTTTGTCGTGTATTATGACACATTCCAGTCGATACATTCTTCAGCTTCCCCCGACACTTAATAATGCAACATACACTTGGGAAAGGCCGAAGAACATATCGGTAAAAAATATGATCAAAAAATTAGAAGACTAGTCCGATTTATTTCTAGTACAAAGAAACTACTTCAACTCAGAACTTCAGGACGACCGGAGAACGCACTGATCGAAATAGTATGACCCAACCATCAAAGATGATAATACTATAGGTCGAGTAATTCGGATTAGGTTGGTTCAAAAATAATGACGTAATAATGTCGTTTTTTGACGTATTTTTTAAGTTAGTTTCCCCATATCAGTAAAAATGACGGCGATATCTTGGCAATTAAGAATTATCAAAAATCATTTACCTATATTATTGAGGTGAGGTATTATAACTATTTACACTATTTACATTGTTCAGACTGTTGTCCTCATCTTTATTGTCATATTCACTACGTTTCGGTCGTTGTACGCCCCAGTCTTCTTCAGGTGTTTGTTTTTTGTTTTTAGATATATAGTCTGGAGATCATAAAATGTATTGTTGGTAATTTTACTGTATAATGTATTTTTATACGGTGGAGTAATGGAGTAATGGATAGCGGCTCGGACTGAGGAATCGGAGAACCGAGTTCGAATTCCAGTCTTACGTGTTAATACTCTTGGGAAAGGTATGAATCTCTACCCCTCAGCTATGGGTAAGTTAAATAGCAGGACAGACCGGGTCTACTGCAGAAAGAAATGACAATCTACTACGAGAAAAAATCTGCCTCGTCAGTCATGTACTGAAAGATACATGATCGCCTAAGCATGACACATAACTGGCTGTCACTTTCCTGTAAAAAACTTATTGTTGGTCATTTTATTATAAAAATGTACGGTTGATTTTTGTTTGGGGGTTCATTATTTGCTCATAGCTGGGATCATAAGAGGTGCTACCACTCCGGGTCAGGGTGAACGAGGGAACAACAGCAGTTAAGAGGTAGTTCCACGCTCCTCAAAACTTCCAATCTCACAATCAGAGGTCTTGCTGCCGGATGTAGTTTATCGTCATACTCACGACGACCCAAGATCGTGGCGGAAAAAATACGGAAATTGTTTATTTCCTTTTGTCGTGTGCTTTATGATCTGAAAAAGTTACCGGCAGAAGTAACTCAGAACGTTTTGATCGGTAGACAGTGAACCTGCTGTTTCTTTTTTGTTTTTGCCTTTAGAATATAATATTTTACGAAATACACTTTACGTTTTTATTTTGAGGACTCTTCTAAAACGATTCGTTGAATCGTTAAGATATTTCAAGTTTGTGTGTTCAGATATTTACACTGACTATTCTTTTTTTTATTTCATAAATTGCTTCGAAAAAGGTTTTTTTTTTCTTCAGTTGGCTGATGAAGAGAACGAGATGAAAAGAGGCAAAAGGAAACAGACTGAAAAATGTATGCATACACCTTGGAAAAAAAAAACAGACTGTGTAAAAGAATACTATTTTTCTCTTCTACTATTTATGATTTTGTATTTAACTTAAAAATCAGGTGTGTATCATGAACACTTTCCCTGAAAAAAGAACATTGTAAATTCCGATGTTTGCTTTCTTTTTCCAGCGAAATGCAGCTTTTTCAATTCTTAAGGAAATCTATAATTTTTATCTTAAAAGTAAATGTCTTTATACATGAGCGTACAGTAATATTCAGTTCAAATTAATTCACAGCTTAGTAGATGGTCGGTAAATGTCATCAGAGACTTGGCATCTTGAAATTGAACGAAATTATTGATTAAAAAGAATTCACATACAGTAATTATGTAAATTACTACAGTATATGGATAAAAAGACCCTCCTCATTAAAAAAAAAATAATTGTGAAATAGAATTTCATCTTAAGTTTCATAATTTTTCTCGTTTTTTTTTTAATCGAATTTTAAAACAGTTAAAATAGTTCTTGTTCTTTTTATCGTTTCAAAACAGCAATTCTTACAGAATAAGCATTTCTGGACTTGGACTTTTTAAAGTAATTGATAAAAAAATAAATAAATAAAAAATAACTTCCAGCGAATGAAACTTGCAGGTCTTAACGAGGACAATATTTCTTCGAACCTTGTGGACTGGCGCTATAGAATCGAAAACAGCCAACTGTATTAAATAAGAGTGACCACATCGCTTGAGGACTTCCAACAACGGTAACAACTAAAATTTAATTCGAAGAGAAATTAATGACATGTTCAAGATATTGACGCTCCACACTACTCCGAACAAAAGATTAGGAAGGTAACCTTCATCAGTACTGAAAAGCGCAATAACAGTGGACTTAAGAAACCTACTTTCCTGAAAAACCTTTAATAGAAAGATTTTATACATTTTAACCTCCTATAGCGTTGATTGTTCGGTCAGTGGATGCTGAATGTTTTGACATGATGGTAATAGCAATAATAGTCGTTTCCTTATAAGAAAGCATTTGGTATTCATTGACCCAGAAGTAAGTACTGCTGACGGTTGAAATTTATAAAATTTTTATCTTCAAATTTTTTTTCCAAGAAAATAGGTTTCCCCAAGTCTACTAGCTGTTATCGTTCTTTCCCGTATTGACGGGAGTTTCCTTCCTAACCTTTTGTTTGAAGTAGTGTCGAATGCAAACATCTTGATTATTTTCTCTTTGAATTACATGCCATATCACTTTCAGCTGTTGTTGCTATTGAAACTCTACAAGTGATGTTTTTTTTTGTTAGCTGATATAGTTCTTTATTTTTGATTCTGTAGAGCCAGTCCGCAAGTTTCGAAGAAGTGCTGTCTCCGCCAAGACACATAGGCTTTACTCGCTTAAAGTCATTTTAATCAATGATCTTAGAAAGTGGTTGTATACAGCTGATAGTTTTGATATTTCTGATCCATCTATATGAAACTCTCTATCTGACGAGGCGATTAATTTCGGAGCAGGATTTTAGTTTTCAAGTTAATGTTTTGGTTTTATAACAATTTTATAATTTGTGGCGAAATTATCTCTTGTGTAGCCTGTGTTCTGTTTCTTTTTATATTAAATATGTTATAAGGGATCCATACACCGAGTTATTTAAAATGTTTAGTGTTTACTAATTCCATATCCTGAATTTCTCTGATGGATTATGTGTATGTGCCATCATTGCTTTCATTCCTATTCCAGATCATGTTTTCTGTTTTCTTGCGTCCAATTTCTTGGAAGACTTGGTAGAGGATATTGATTTTCTGTTCAAGATCATTCTTGTGCTTACTATGAATACCCATGTCATCGGTATATCACCCCCCACTCAATCATCATCAATACATTGGCCTCGGGAGGGAAAGCAGGATTGGTGTCTTCTATTGGTAAACTCGTTTTGGATATAGGATGGAATGTTTAAATGATCAGTGGTCATCTATTTATGTCTGTGTTTGTAAATGCAGGGAGTATAGTTTAGAAAAAGATTAAATAGACTGGGGACCCCCATTTCCTTCTTGTCGTACTCTTGACGAGGTTTGAACTGTTTTCGTATTGGGGACCACGCCAAATATGTAAGATTTTGTAGACTGATATCGTTCCTCTATGAGGTTGATGCATTAGGAAACAGTTAAAATTGCCATTACCCTTACGGTTAAAATTAAAATTACCATTAGGGTTAAAATTACCATACAAAATATATGGAATACAGGTATTCATTTTTTTTTTTTATATTTAGAAATCCGGACAAAGCCATATTCATCTGCTCAGTCAGCTATTGAAGTGCCATTCGTGATACAGGCTTGAGCGATCATGTCTCTTTCAATTCATGACTAACTAGGCACAATATTTCCATGCAGTTGGTTGTCATTTCTTTCTGCGGTAGACTGGTTGCCAACCAAGGCTGTCAGACTCAGTCTGTCCTGCTATTCTTCTCATAGCGGGAGTGGAGAAGAAATAGATTCATACCTTTTCCCAAGCGTATTTGCGCCGCGTCAGTGAACGTAACGAACCCGACTGGTATTCGAACTTTCCGGGTCGTTATCCATTACACCACCACGCACATCCTGCGTCTGCTAGTAATCTATAAAAAGAAAATATTCCCACTAATTATTTCTATGAAGGATTTATTTTGAATATTCCGATTAAATCAATAGAATTGAAAATTCTTATTTTAGTCTTTAACTACTGATTTGATTAATACGAAGGGTGTTGAGAGGGTCTCATCTAAAATAATTCAAGATTTTCTCGCTGATTTTTCAAGTGGAAGTTTTTTTTTTTTTTTAACTTCGAATAAATATTAACACGAAATCATTTATTTTATTATAGCGACCAAAAAATCAATTTAAAATATTTAAGATTCTATTTTATGAGTGGTATGAATTTCAGAATTTTATTTGTGAAATTAGTTTTCGCTGATTCTCAAAATGACGCCATCAAGCAACTGGAATAAACATGTCGCACGCCAAACATTTTGAATTGTGCTTTAACTGTTGAGAATATCTATTTTTCGTTGTTTTAAGAAAAAATAAATTGGATTATCTATTTTATTATAAATTATATTTATTTATCATTATATATTTATTTATTATTATTATTTATTTTTATTTATATTTTATTATTGTAATATTATTTTTATTTTTTAACTTCCATTCAGCAGCCTTCGATATTTATTCTGTAACATACAGAATTGTGGCACAAGGCCGCATGGGAAGGGGATCTGGTCTTCATTAACTATCCTAGTTCTATCAATCAGATTCGTGACCCATCCATTCATTACAATTTGCTCATTCACCAAAAGAACATGTCCATCACCTCTCGATCCTGCATACACCAAAATACCGCCTATTCACCGGGGAGCCTACAAAAACACCCCATGAGATAAAAATCTGATGAGAGTTCAGAATGATGATGATGATGATTGTTTATTTTTTAACTTCCGTTCAGCAAGCTTTTTATGAATTGTCCGCGATCACCCATGTAGCCGCTTATACAGTAAACGGCAGGTATTAATATATTTGCATAGGTTTGATGTCCATTTTATTATTAAATGACGGTCATTGTGCACGCGCAGGCCTCTAACCGTGTTTTGGTGTTAGGAATATTGTTTGTTTGGGTCAGCGGTTGTGGCTAGCTAAGTTTTAAAATGAAGACAGATGATGACCGTCCTTTTCCCCATCCCTTTTTTTTTTAGGCCTTGTGCCATATTTTCTGTATTTTTTTTAACAGAAATAAATATCGTAGGCCTCAAACGGGGTTTCTTGCTACAGAAAATGGAATACGCTCCGTACTCGGTAAGCGATACTCTCCGTTACTACATTATTTTCCTTTGACGATAACTTTATTTTTGACAGATCTTTAATTTTTATATTTCAATCATAAAAATATAAAAATATTGTGATTGATGGAAAGTCATTTATTGTAAATTGATTGTAAAAAAAAAAAAAAAAAAAAAATTACGCAGAATATTTTAAGATAAAAACTTTCGGATACTTTCTTAGAAGAAAACCACTTAAAAAATTTTTTTATCACACATTACCCCCCCCCCCCGAAAAAAAAGTACGCGTTCATTCTTAATTGGAGAACTAGTTCACCTAATTTGTATACATGTAACTGCGAATCTCTTTTCTGGGTGAACAACCTTTTATGTCAATTTACGATATGATGACTCGAATGGAAACGCACAATAACACGTCATTCATTGTCGATGAAAGATCGAACTTGGACACCATGTGAAAAGAATTGATCGTATGGAAATTAAACTAAAAAAGCAAACGAAATTTATGGAATTGTTCAATAGATAACCAACTCTATAAACGAATGATGACTTATTGTTATAAAATAAAAATTTTGGGACAAAGCCGAAGGGGAAGTTGGGTAGGGTTGGTCCATACTTTCTATGCTGGACCTAGCTAATCAGATTCTCCATCCATTATAATTTGCTCATTCACCTCAAGAACTCATCCATCACTATTCAATCCTATATATACCACATACCAAACCAACTCTATAAACGAATGTAAGGTATTATTTTAGTTAGACCCGTCTCATCTCCGCTTATTAGCAAAAAATGTACCGAATTTAAATAACTCTCGAAATAAGGTTATCTAGTAGACTTGGTTTTAAATGCTACGAAATGAATATAGAGACTGGAACGAAGCTAAGAAACTAGGGCTGCTACCAAGAAAATAAAACATGGCAGAATATAAAACGTTTTGCAAATTTAGTAACCCAGTAAAAGCCGGGTAAATTGTTACTATTGCACCAGTCTCCCATGTTGGCCTAATGCGCATATTCAATTCCTCCCTTCACCGTCAATCGCTAGTTGACTACTTAAAGAGTATAAAATAATAGTTGGGGTTGAGACGGGTGTCAATACCAACAGCCATGATCTATCGTAGGTTTAAAACTTCTACACAAGATATCAGTGTTTGTAAAAAGTATCAATGAAGACGTTGTCACTTAATTCTGTAGACAAAATGCAATGATTTCAGATTGAAGAAATCTAATAAGAAAAATCAGTTTCAGTAAATCTTTTTTCGCGATGCCAATATTTATACGTAGTTATTGCTTAAAAAAAAAAAAAAAAAAAAAAAAAACGCTGAGTACGTCGCTCAAAAATGAATTTGCAGTCAGTGAACGAGAGGTGAAAAAGGATCGAAAATGTTTATCTACTACACAGTATTAAAACATTACCAGAATTCTGATCAATGAAGTGCATGTCTCCAACAATTCGCTGATAATATGAGGTAAGTGGTATTTCATAAGATTTTGTCATTTAAAACATTCTTTAGAAATGTTGTAGTAAAAGATAATGAATAAAAAAAACAAAACTGAACTTGATCTCCAGATAAGGCGGGGCAAGCTTTTACCGGTTCCGTTTGGGAAAAGTATTATCAATAGCCAAGATCTTTTTCCCCTATTTCACCAAAACAATTGTATTATCGCCAACTTAATATCATTCTATAATAATAATAATAATAATATAAGAACTTAAACCCTAACAATTGAAATAAATTTCTTAAACAACAATAACACAAATAATATCACTACTTCTTTTCATAAGCGTGCCTGGTAAACAGTAATTGAACACCAGAATTTAAAAAAAAAAAATCGTCACTGAAAGTTTAATCTTAGGAATCAACTTATTTCTTTTCTTTGTAGAGGAAAATGTGTATTATACTCATGGACAATGTTATCAACCAGTTATTAAAATCGGTCGGTTGATTAAAAGGGAGAGGGGGAGAGCGATTCCAAAGTCAAATTTCTTAATCTTTTATGTAAAGTTATTTTAACTTAAAAGTGAAGGCAGATAAATTGTTTGCTTAAAGTTCCAAAGTGTTTACAATAAGCGGCTTCCTTATGTATATAGTAGAACTTTCAATTGGACGACGGATTTGATATAACTACTTTTAAATTTTTTCGTTGTAAATATTCATTGGGAAAATTCTCAACACTCTACATACAAAAAAACAAGTGTACATATGATACTAGTTAGGACGTCATAGTGAAAATCCAGTTTTTCGTTGTATGAATGAGAAGTGTCACTGAGGTTTTAGGGAAAAGTAAAATATTCGTGCAATTGGATTCTGACTAGCTATTTTAAAAGATAGGACTGAGAATATCAACCATCACCATTTTCGGCCTTGTACCATATTTTTTATTCTGCAAAAAAAATATTGGGTTGGCAAAAATGTTCGTTCAGTTTAAGTACATTTTGTATTGTACTAGAATTAATTTTTTGGCCAGCCCAATATTTTGATAGAACTACTCTTGAAATACGGAAAATTACCAGTTTCTAACAATCTGTTTCTCTCATTAAGTTCTTCGGTAACTTTCTTTGGTCGTTCTCTTTTCATTTCACATCAATCTGAGATTTCAGGATTTGCAAGAATGTACAACATCAATTGGTTGATGTTTTAAACTGAAGTTACAATTCCGTGACGAGGACGTCAATACACGTCCACCCAATGTTTCGGGAAAGACAATTTGTATATTATCAAATTTTTATGTCATGGATGTTTTAGTAGGATCCCTGTGAATATGTGGTATGTTGGATCGAATGGTGATGAATGAGTTCTTGTGAGTGAATCAATTGTAAGAATGAATGGGCTGTGAATCAGATTAACTAGGTGTAGGATTTTTACTGACGACCGATCTTTATCCTTCAGCTTTGTATCACAATTGGATTTTAAAATACAATAAAGTTCCAATATGCTTCGGGAGTAAATCTTTAAAATCATAGGTGAATTTAAAATTCACAACTTTTCGTGAGCGGACGATAACTGCTGCTGTTCAGCTAGAATAAGTCAGATAACGATCTGTAATATTCTAGGTGCGAAAGTGTACGCACATAGATGTGTAAACTGATTTAAAATCCTTTACAACATCATTCCTGTTAGTGAAGTGGTTATGCAACCATTTTGAAAGACATTCTCTCCACTTCCCAAGTTGACTATCGTCAAGTATCTCGTAGCTAATATAACCTTAAGGAGGACCTATATTTCAAAGTGTTTCGAAGCGCTGAGGTCAATATTAATCAGTATTATTTTACTATTACGACCAACTCATCCCCGTCTATTATTTTGTGCTGTGCCTAAAACAAAGAAAAGACGCTACTATAATGTGTGTAATGGTGCAAATAAAAACACGATTGTGTGAATTTTTACAACTTTAGTCCACGGAAAAAAACCCTCTTTATAAACTCCGTTAAACTGAACCTCCATTTTATACTTTGTAAAATTGAATCAACTTGCATATTTCTAACTGTGCAGCGAACAAGGATTATCAGTTTTTTTTTTTTGTTTTTTTTTTCTTTCGTCATTTCACCCAAAGCAAGGCCATAATATCACTAGAGCGCAGGGGTGTTACAGAGAATGAATGAGAGAACTCTGGGGAAAAGGACAATAACGGAACAGGGTTTAGGAAGACAATGTGGCGATTTTTCGTTGCATTTAAATTTTGGGAGATTGTAAGTGGTAGGGAAGCAAGAAATCGTAAGGGACTTCCAAAAGTGAAATTATTAGAAGCGACGGTTGCATCTAACTAGTTCAACAGTAAAACTGTGAGACCCAGTCGTTACGCCTAAATTCATGTAGTCGAAGCATAATCTGAATCGGATCTTTTTTTTCTCTCTAAATTCAATAATTCTAAGTGTAGATTCTCGTTCTAATAATCATGTCTAAGGCGTTATTTTAGCATTAGACTTGTCTTAACTATTTTATCAGCCATTTACTGGACCACCGAACTTTTCTGGTGTACCGTAACCTGTCTTCATCGGCGTTAGGCTAAATGAAGATAGTAAAAAGAAATATCCGATTTAATTTCATGCTTGGACAAGAACAAGAAACAAAAAAAATAAAATAAAATTATTTCACTCAAGACGTGAAGCTGCAAATTAGGTTAAAACTTCTTTACGGTAGTGAATATCAGAAGAAAAGGAAACTCTAGACAGCCGATGTACTTTTACAAAAGGAAGAGGCTATTTTGCTGGTCCCGGTAAAATAAAAGCTTATTTTACTGGTTTGTCAGTGCGCATCCACCATCAAGAATTGAAACCCGGACCGTTACGATATGAGGCAAACGTTATACCAACAGGCCTTGGTGACGAAGCGGTAACAAATTAGAATCGAATTGCCGACTTACAATTCCAGTACCGTTTCCCGAGTGAGAGGTATTGCCTGAGGCATCCCATATCTGTTAGTTACAAAATACCAGATATCAAATCTAATAAAACTGGTTAAAAATATTTTTCTAAAATAAAATTAAGCACTAAATTAGATTTCTTATTGGTGTACTGATTTTTTTTTTTTTTTTTTTTTTTTTTTTTTTTTACCGTTTGATCGAGACTACATTATCGCTGCAGGACAGCGTCCGTCTTTTTTATTGCAAAAGCTACGAAATGATGATTCTGCAATTGACGATGCTGTAAATGGTTTGAAGTGACGATTTAAAGTGTTCTTCGACTGATATATTTTTTTTTATTTTTTTTTTTCAGACCGTCAATTATTTCGCTTCATACAACACTTGTTTTATTGGCAATTTCAACAAGTTCAAAAAACAAAGAATTCCGCAAATTGATTGCATCCAAAGCGCTAGAAATAGTTGTTTTATGATGGAATACAAATCTTCACTTAAAGATGGCCTTAGATCTAAAAGCCAGAGGCAAATACTTTGAGAACAAAATAAAGATGCTTTGAATTTAAGGCTTATGTCGATATCACATTGAAACACCGGTTCTTGTACGAAGTTAAGCAACATTGTGTGGTCAGTACTTAGACGGGCGACTGCTTTGAATGAGAAATCGGAGAGGCGAGTTCGAAATCCAGTCGGTTTCGTTATATTTACTTACAAATATTATTGGGAAAAGGTATGAATCCACTTATTCTCCTCTCAGCTATTGATTAAATATTAGGACTTGTATCAGAAAATCATTGTTTTCAAAATATTCTTGCATTTGAAAAATGTTTCGGCTTTAAATCTTAAAAAGGTTGATAACTCGCAAAAAAACAAATCAATCTTTGAATTTAGGAATGTTGATGTTTAAAAATATTTGAAATTATGCATATCACTCTTATTTGAATGTTGTCGGTAGGAAAAGTGAGTTTTGCAAGTTTATATTCATTGAAACTAAATTATCATCGGTTAATTTGCAGTGTAACACCGCGCTCAGTTCGCATTAAAAATTTCCAGAATACTTACATTTACGTATAATTGTACATGCTTCATTCGAATCTGGTTTGATAAATTTGATAAAATCTACCGTTTTGGAGTTATCGACAGTAAAAGTTCGGATTCATTCGCGTCAATGGCACAACTGAAAAAGGAATGTCATTTTTCTTTTCGGGAAATAATTTGCCGTTTCATTTAGAGATTATCTGGTTTCGCTCGTTGGAAATCGTTGCTTCCTTCCTTTCCCTTTAACTGCATCTCCGTTTCATTAATTTTACAGACGCTGTTTAGTTATTTATCACAATTCACCATTTCTACCATCACCAGTTGTCTTTCCTTGATACGTCACCACTGTTATGTTTGTATCCCTTTGTGATTTATGGTATGCTATTACAATGGCTTCCGTTCCCTGATAGCCTATTATAAATTTTATTACATTCGACGTCGTTCGCATTTGTTCTTTAGTCTGCAGAATTTACGGAAAACTTGATAACATAGTGAAATAATTTACCCATCTGTCAAAAAACAATAGTTGTATGTTTTAAGGTTCCATAAACACAGCTACTGATAATAGGTTTTCAAATATGATTTTCTAAATAGAAAATTATACATAGTACCCTAAAAAATCTGATTTATTTACGTATTAAGCGGAATTTCAGTTAAGGATGAGAGTATCTCTTCCTGTGATCATTTTGCGATCAAATTAGAGTATCTGTTCTCTTTTTTTCCTCATAGATCTATCAGGGAAGCCTGAACCCGGGGTTTCCAGTCCTGTGGTTGCATCTTCCTCATTGTACTAAAGAGATGAAATTAGTGGATAACACCGCAGTGGTCGTGGGACTGGAGCAGTTTTTGGTTCACACGTAGGCGTAATATTACCATTGCCCTTTATACTCAGGAGAGGCCGCCTTCCGAGGATTCCAATCCTGCGATAGCGCCTTCCTCATTCCACTAAAGAAGGAATGTTGGTAGATACCAAGGCCAGCGTGGAGTAGTCGTGCGGCCTGGGTAATTTTTGTCCTTGCTCCATGTAACGAAGGAGTTGCTGCGAAAAGTATTCGCGTGGAAACATGCATTGTTTGTAGCTGTAAGCGGAAGCCGAATTGATTCGAACCCGAGCCTCGAATTAACCAGTTGATGTTGATTTATCCGAGTAGAGTGAACGCACAATAAATAATCCAGGATCTTGGAAAAGTGACGAGATTTGCATATGCGAATTTAATCCAAACACCCAGATCGAGTACTTTGCAAAAGACTAAAACAACGAACGAGATTGACACCCGGACTTCGGCAGAAAGGCGTTCATGACGGTGTTTCTAAGGACAGTCAGGGGCCGAGCAAGAAATTGAGACGAGCAACCGTGTTTCTTTCCTTTCGTCTTGGACTTCACTTTCTTTTTAAATCAGTCTATATGTACGCGTATTGGTGCCGCTGCCACGTTAAAACCACAGTGGGGAAGTGGGTAAATAACGCCTGAGATTAAAGTGGGGTATCTGTTTCCGCATTCTCTTAAATCTATGAGGAAAGCCTTGTTCCGAGGATTCCAGTCCTGTGGCCGCACCTTCCTCACTGCACAATAGTGGTTAGAGTTAATGTATACCTGTTACGTGTGTTAGTTTTTGTCTTTGGTCCATCGTACCTGTATAGATCTCGTACATGGCGTATCATATCGCCGTGGGGGTGCTGGGTAATTAGCGAATCTGCCTTTTGATCAAAGTGTAGTATTTGTGTCCTTAAAATAACTGTTATTTATTCCTTGGGTTGTTTTCGATGCTATTACTTTGTCTTGTAATATATTTCTTATTTCTTCTTGTATTTTGGCTAACGTTTCATATTTGCGTCTGTGTTTTATAAAATCAAATTGCAAAAATAATTTCCGTCTCTTCTATCGGAATGCTTTTTTTTTCATAGGTAATTTGACTAGTTCTTCAAATGAAGCCATTTTTTGCTCTGAAAGTAGTAAAGACTTATGGATCAAAGATTGCGTTTATATAAGGGGGGGGTGTAACCAATGTTGATTTTTTTTTCTTTATTAGTATTTTTTGAAAAATTAAATTTATATCTAATGAAATATTGTTCATAAAAATAATTAACGCTTTAAAATATCAGAAATTGTAGAAAATAATCAGATATCCAGTTAGCAGATTCTTTTTTCATGAGTGAATTTAAAAATTTTAACGAAGACTTAATTTATTCTAATTCTTTCAGCTCTATGTAATTTTTGTCAAATTGAGTAACGGAAACGCTAAAACGGTGATAGTTGCAACGGGTGCACTGTCTCAGAAAATTGCCTTTTAGGCCTTTGCATCAGATTCTTAGAGATATCACGGAAATAAATACCCCTTTGGCAAAGTAACAGTTTTAACAAGTTTCGTCAGATAATTTTAGTGATTGTGAAGGAGACAAGAGCCAATTTAATAGGAAACTGAGATTAAAACAAACAAAAGTCGACTTTTTCAAGTTGTCTTTGCTAAAAGGTCGTCGGAAGTTGAAGGAATAATTGTAAGTGATGGTAACATGTCAGTGGGTGACATTAGTTCTATGGTATCATCAGATGCTGACCCCGAAACTACGAAGGGTTGTTGGCATATATTCTATGCCCGACCAAGAAGGATTTCTCACAAAAAAAAAAAAAAAAAAAAAAAAAAAAAAAAATGTCTGAATTTTTCAGTATCATCTCTTATTTTCCAAGATTCAACACTAGTAACAGAATCATTAATAGCCAAGTGAAAGAAATACCGACTCCAATTAATCAAGCTAATAATAGGATCATTGAATTGTGACACTACCGGACATGTTAGTCATTAGAATACACATGAAGTCGAGTGGGTCCTAAATTATTTTATCTCTCTGAAGGGTCTGGTGTTTTTATGACCAGAAAAAAAAGTCTACGAAGTAAGATCTTCAAAGATCTTTCTCGACTTTAGTTACCACTACAAGAGCCATCCACGGAGATCTACTGGGCTCAATGATCCAATAAGCTTTTTATTCCCTTTCTTATAAATGTCTCCTCTTCTCTAGAGTATCATCGGGATTTCAGAGATATAGGTCTACAGTCAGGCGATAGATTTTCAGAGGAGGTGAAATCCTCATGCTATCTAGTCCACACAGTTTTAGAGGTGATCTGTCGCCCTCATATAAAATTTATATTTTTTGTTGCAGGCCTTGGAAGTCCTGTCCGAGGATCACATCACCACATAAATTATCCATTTAGTATTAATTAAAATTTTTATAAGTTTCTGTTCCCGCCGTAAGATTAGCTTTACATTTTCCTACTGTTGTTAATAAGTCAGACGAATCCATACTAATAGTAGTTAGATTTTACGTGCAAACCAATTGACTGAACTATTTTGGTATCGATAAAACTATGGCTACTTTCCGAATCAACTAGCGCGGTAAGTTTTTTTTGTTTTGTTTTTGCTCACGAGGCATTTTACCGTGTCTTTCGAAACTCCCTGTAGCCCACTAGTTACCGTGGCCATGTCTGGTAATATAGATGAAAATTTATTAGCATTCAAGCAAGAGACTTTAGCGAAATGACCTTACAATTCTCGCAACTCGTTCTTAGAGCAGGAGACGTACTTGTAGGGCGTCTAATTCCACCGCAGAAAAAAACCCACCTTTCTTTTTCAAGGTATTTGCTAGCAGCGGATGTCCGAGAGTCTCTCTCCTTTTGATTTTCCTCTTCTTGAGAAGTTAAGGCGTTAGTACGGGGCTCCGATACCAACGCCGCTTTATAACTTGTTTCAGTATCAGCAGAATGGGTTTCAAAATAGTCCTTTCCACACTTCGCGCTTGAATTCCAGTTTCAGAATTTAGGATAGAGCCTTTCCACACTTCGCGTTTGATTTCCAGCTTCTGCGAGTGTGAGCGTTTTGTTTTCAAGAAGTCTCTGCCGAATAGGAGGTGCGGACAACTCGGAAATGAAGACATCTCTAATATTTCCTTCTTCGTAAGCTTGATGGGTAACATCTTTGAATTTACAGTCCTTCACCAGGACGGGCAAGGCTTGAAGATATTGATCCAAGATTTCTCCTGCCTGTTGATAGCTTCTTCAAAGTTTGTACATTCACCGAACAGTTTGTATACATCAGACGTCACGTAGTTTATAAGAATATCCAACTCCTCACCTTCAATATGTTTGAGGAAGTTTAAAATATTCGGTACCAGTGATTCCATATTTTCTCTACCCGGGAGTCTTGCTGTCTAGATCCAGAATTTTAGGTTTTAGTACCCTGTCCATGTTGGTACGAAGCAAAAAAAAAAAAAAAAAAATCAGTAGTGAATAGAACGTGGTAAGATATAATTAGCTAGAAGTATTCACTGCTATTTCTCCAGTAGTTTAGTCTTCAATGTTAAAGGCGAGTTTAGTAACAGGCTGTATCGACTGCTATTTATATGATGGAGATCTGCACATGACTACAACAGGTGGGTTTGTCTAATCGTTGAAAAGCTGAGAAAGTGAGAGAAAGGGGACCGTTGAATATTTGCAGAATAAGTTGCATGATTATGTAAAGTTGTATATGCATGTTACAGATCCAAAGGAAGTTTTCTTCCACATGAATGACATACAGGTGCCGCCAAATGTGCCATCATAGGCTGATACTGAAGAAAAGAGCACCGGTTGTTCTTCTGTGGAACGTTTGTGCTAGGACAAAAGACTGGTTGATTGAAGTGACAGGTTTTGCTGCTGGGCAAGATGTGCTAATTCCAAGACTTCTAGTTACTTCGAGGGACCGCTTTGATTTGAAACCATTGCAGTTTCTAATGAGTATATGTTTTTCCATGTCCGTCAGCAGATAACAAGGTGGCTGTTAAAGGCGATTGGATTGAAATTGCTTGATAACTGATTTCCTACGGCCAGTTCTGTCGCTTTCTCACGAGCACCAAATATGTCCAATATGATCCACATGGGAAGACCTCATCAAGAAACAGTCATAATTTTCGTCAAGGGAATTTTTGTTTTACATAGATTAGTGGGTGGCAGCATTAGTCTGTGGCACATTAATATGAAACCAGTTTTACAATGTTATTTTTATTAATTTTTTATTTTTTTTATTTTACATTCTATAATCTTCTGTTTTTGTGGTAATAAAATAAACACATCCCATTTTCTATCTCGCTTGTAACTATCCATTACAATTTTTATTTTGAATTTTTATCCAGATAGTCTTTTAAACAAAATCACTTCCCGAATATCTTAGACATAAAATTCTATTTTATTCAAGAAAAACAAACCTATCTGACTTTTATGTTAACGGGGGGGGGGATATAATATATATATATATATATATATATATATATATATATATCTTTTATTCTTACTGTAACGATTCACTTACGCGGACCATTTTTAGACTATTTCCAGTCCTGGTTACACTTGTTAGGTTGGTGCAAAAATAATGTCGTTTTCTAACATGTGTTACTATGTGAGAAAACGACATTATTTTTGCACCAACCTAATAAAAAGGAGAAAAAATTGTCTACTGCCATTCGACGAACCAGTGGAATAAAATAATGGAAGCTCTTCTGTAAAAATAAAAAAAAAATATTCATTTTGTCAATCTTCCCAAGCAAGGCAATAAAGTTACTAAGACGCAAGCGGGTGGTTACTGAGAATATGAGAAAAAGAAAACGTTAAGTAGAGAGAACAATAAAAGAATACGATAAAAGAAAACAAGATAACTATTAATGTTGCGCTTAAATTTTTGATGAAAGCTGACTGGAAATTAAAAAGTCGGAAGAGATCCTCAAGTGAGAAGAGCGAGAGAATAAATTGTTAGCGTAGAACTTAGGGTTGCATCAAATCCATTCCAACTGTAAAATGACGAGATCTTGATGTCAATCTGGTACTGCGTTTAAATTCGTAAAGTCAAGGTTTCAAAGAGGAAAGCTCATCAGAACAATTAACATGAAAATATTTATAGAAAAGGCACCGAAAAGCTACGGTGGGAAAGTGACTGAAACAGAGATGCCAGGTCAGGAACAATAATATTGCAGATTCTTCTTTGTATTTTATAAAGAATCTTTAGATACGTAGCAGAAGCAATATTCAATGCATAAACGAATGGTAGAATTGTAAATGTAAGATAGACAATTTTTCTCGACAGAATCTATCACGACATACTGAACTAAATATTTCCTCGTAGCAGATTTATTTTCAAATATATTTGTCAGTCAGCCTCTATTCGTTTTCTATGTTTGCAGTAGATGAAACGAGTTATTTCTCTTGCACTTGTGAGCAGGGGGGGGGGACATTTGTCAGCTTAGACCCTTTCTTTAGGAGCAGCGAGCATTGTATAGTGTCAATAATTTCTCTTTTTCGGATTTGGCGGCGACGAGTAACGCCTGACTCTTACTGGGAGACTGGTATGGCTGGCTGGTAGACTTCGGCTGGCTGGTAGACTTCGGCTGGCTGACTTGTTTCATCGCATGACTTGAGTCCTTCTTTAA
>OZ010584.1:86139584-86204584 GCA_963932145.1 Acanthosepion lycidas
AGCTTGGCTTTGTGGGTGGAAAGCATACAACGCATGCCGTGACCAGTTTCATCGTATCTCCTCAAATACTACGTGTCTATGCTCGAAAAAAAAAAAAAAGAAAAAAAGAAAAGTGGAACAGATATGTAACAGATATAAATAACAATATATCCTTGAAGTGAATATTTAGCAATCCCTTCAATATTTCTGATCCACCAGAATGCTTAATTAACTTTACTACTGGATGTGTAGCTCCAGCCTTAGTAGACAACAGTTTGATTGGAGCACTAGTAAACTAGCTATGATGGTATCAACATGCAAATATTAAACAAATTCATGTGGAATTTGACAAGGCCAGCATAAATTACATAACCAGAAAGAATAGAAATACTGGTCGTGAGGGTCAACAATACCCAGGGGACAACTCGATATTCACGCTCCTAAGACCTAGTCATGCTTGATCAGTCATGAGAAGAACATGTACAGTCTTGCCAGATGTTACATTTATTTACTTCGGGATGATGACAAATTGAGCGTTGCAAGAGAGAGCATATGTAATAGACAAACAAAAGTCAGTGTTATGATTTGCAATTGCTTCTCTCCAAGAAGAGGCTGGTTCTAGGTTTAATTTTGTTGTAACTACAGAAACTGGAACACAATAGACAGTTATTAACAACCCAGACGCACACGTTCTTTTTTTCTTTTATTTCTGCATCATCGACTATCAGTCCTGAGAAGTTCTTACAATGAGACACTGCAAAATATGCATCACTCACTAGATACACTCATGTGTATCTGTTATATAAGAAACTATCTTCTGATCAAATAAACATCCCTCTTTCCCATTTACTGTATTATAGTTCGTAATACAATCAGCTCCTTTCATAGCTAAGGGAAAGCAGAAGTATTTAAGATTATGATGGAGAAGGCAGGTCTTCATCAGTCCTTCAAGAGTCTTAGAACAAATTAACACAAAATTATCAGAGAGAAAAGTTTGCCCCAATGTTGTCGAAGCACTAAATAAACTAAGTTGCAAGAAAGTCACGAAAAAGTGAGACCAATAATAATAAAAAAAAAACTCAGTGAAGATACTTTTCCCCAACATGTGCTTTGTGCATCATACCAGCTTATGATGTGGTGAGAAGCAAGTAGCCCTAACCCATATCTGCTTGATCTAATCGCTTGGGTGATACTACTGAGATACGTTTAATTCACTTTTGGTGATCAGCTGGCTTAAGCTTGTGAATTTGGAAGGTGTGTGTAGTGCGTTCATATGAAGTTGTTTTTTCTGGCGATTGGTCAGCGTTATAAACTTGCTAAATAAAAACAAACTCAATCATTGTCTGAATGTCGCCGTATTAAGTACCTGCGATACTATTTGCCTCCTGATGAGTGACTAATTAATGTTTGGGTTGCAATTACATGACGGTATTTAAGCAGGATTTTGAATGATTTCGGGAAGTTATTATTATAACTCTAAGTCGCGTCAATGTATGAACCATTATTCTGAATTTTTGTCTTTTGCTGCCTTTCCATGAGCGTAAACAGAATTCGACAGTCTTATCAAATCGTGAAATGGAAGTCATCCTGAATGGCCACTCTTCTAGATCATTTTGTACTAATGCAAGTATCCCCCAGAGCTCTATCTTTGGACCTATTTTGTTCTTAATTTTCATTAACGACCATTCTGATGTCATCAGCTCTGTTTATCTATGCTGATGACAAAACCGTTTACTCCTGTCTCGACAGTAAGTATGATCAGTTCGTTACGGTCAAATGTCAAAAACGGGTTCATCTAAAAAATGACCTGCGGTCTGTTGTTAACTGGGTCAAATAATGGCTTGTTAATTTTAACGCCTTCAGAACAAAACTGTTCTCAGTCATCTGGGATATCATGGCTAATGCTAGCCTCCAGGAAAGTGACTCATTGTACCTTCTTGGGACGATATTCTCGGTTGACATGAAGTGGAAAGACTATACTGAATCCGTTTCTAGGTCTGATGCTAAGAAAATGGATTCACTGCCGTGCGCAACAATCTTGCTCTTCAGAATCACTTACATAGCTATAAGTCCGTTCATGCTTAGAAATATTGCTGCAACTTATGATTCGGTGCTCCTGTATTTATCTAGAGCTCCTTGATAAAATCTAAAGAATCAGCAATATTATAGGTCTTGATCTGGCGTCTCGGCTACAATCACTTTCCTACCGCCGTAAAGTTGCTTCCCTGTGCCTTTTCTATAAATACTTTCATGGTAATTGTTCGTGTGACCCTTCGCCATGGTACGTAGACTTCATGAATTTAAGCGCAGTACTAGACTGGCAACAAGGTCTCGTCGTTTTACAGTTGAATTGGCTAGATGTAACCCTAAGTTCTATGCTAAGTGTCTTTTCTCTTAAACTTCTCATTTGTGGAACACTCTTCCGGTTGCGTACTTTCCAATCGACTTTGATCTTCAAAAATTTAAATGCCATGTCAATCGCTATCTAATGTCTTCCTGATCACACTTCTAGTATTCTCGCTCCTTAATAACCTTTCTGTTTTCTAATTCTTTCACGTCCGGTAACCGCTTGTGACTTAGAGGTTTTACTGTCTTGTTTGAGGTGAATTAGATAAAAAAAAAAATGTAATATTGGGTCGTACGCATAGCACATGAAAAACTATTTTCAACAAAAAGCGAACTTTCTATCATGCCCAAATATGCGTTTCAAATCGTCTACGAGTAAAAATGGACTTTAGAAATGGGTTCTTATTTGAACGAGTTGAAGCGGGCTTGTCAAATAGTTACAAGAAGCAAAGAAGATTACATTGGAAAGTATAATGCAACTAAATTTTGAATTCTCTGTTTCATGAGTGTATGTATGTATATATATATATATATATATATATATATATAGCGGATTCGTTACGGCTTTAAATACTTTTTTTTTTTTTTTTTTTTTTTTTTTTTTTTTTTTAGCATTGCGCCCCGAGCAAGGCGTGAAGCCATTAGGATGCAGGGGGTTGCAGAAGATTTGGAACAAGAGCAGATAGGAGTGATAGAAGAAAGGATGAGGAGAAGGATAGTGGGTAGATCACGGTAACTGGAGATGTCGATTGACATTACATTTGAATAGTTGGAGATCATAGCTATCAGGGAAACAGTAATTGGGAAGGGTGTTCCACAGGCGAGAGGTGCGAGGTATGAAGCTATTGGAGTAGAAGAGACGGCTACATTTAAAAGTTTCTACAGTGTAAGGGTGAGAGCGGGATGCCAGCCTCGTAGGGCGCTTGAATTCATGGAGACAGTGAAAAGCAGCTCATCGGAGCAATTACCATGAAAGTATTTGTAGAAGAGACAGAGAGGCGACGGCGCGTCTGTGAGATAGTGACTGCAGACGTGACGCCAGATCAGGGCCAATCACATTGCATATCCGTCTCTGGATCTTGTCAAGAACTCCTTTACCAGAAACCGTAATAACAGCGTTTTCGGTAACATCTGTCTAATTCGTCATTGCTTTCCCGCTAAACCTCCTTGTGTGACAATCAAATTGACGGACTGTTGACTAACAGTCATCTCGTTTTCTAACGATCGCTCTAAGACTGGTAACCCAGACGGTGTTATATTTAGAAATGCAGCGGTTCAATAAATTTGTATGTGACAGTGTTTATATATATATATATATATATATAATATATATATATATATATATATATATATACACACACACACTCATAAACAGCTGCTGTTTGTTCCCCAAAATATTGGCATGTTTATTGTTACTTTTTTTTTTTTTTTTTTTTTTTTTTTTTTTTATAACGCTGTTATACTTACCTGAACATATACAATAAGCAGGATCACACAAAGAAAAAGGCTGGTAATTTTAGAAATATTATACAACAGAATAGCTGGTTTGGATTGGGGGCGACACCCATATACACAAACACCGATTTTCAAACTATTATAACACTTAATAAAGGTTTCTGATGAAACACTGCCTTCGAACGCTGTAGGAATCGATTATAAGATTTATCTATTAAATGCCAACCGTATCGTCCCCATCTTTGTTGTTATCACAAAGTTTTGGCCGTTGTGACCTCTGGCTTTTATCAAATGTATATCGATCCGATTAACCTATAGGAAATTCCCAGCATTATTCTATATACGGGGTTAGATTGTTCTCGCTCCACTATCCGTGTCCATGGATATTTCATATAGTTTTGATTTTTAGTACTGCTCTGTTTCCACTGGCGTCCTGGATATGACGGTAAACTACATCCGCGTTCTGAGTATGACGACAAACTACATCCGACAGTAAGGACTCTGAAGAGGCTTTGAGGAGCATGGAACCGACTCTTAATTGCTGGTGTTCCCAAGTCCACTCTAACCCGGGGTGGTAGCACCTGTTAGGGTCCCAGCTATGGCCGGATAGTTAAACCCCAAACTGGGGTCAATATCAGCAATACATTTTTTGGAAAAAATTACCGGTAATAACAATTTTGTTCGCATTAAATAACCCATTGAGGTTGATATGCCGTAAAACAAAACAAAATAAACCAAATTAAATTGTATGTCCTAAAATGTCAACGAAACCAGACGCTGGACAAAAATCATTTTTACAAAAATACGTTAATGAAACCAGATCTACAAACTGATTTCTTACAAAGAATAAATATTCTATTCATACGAATCTATTGTAAAAATCTTGTCGGCATTAATAACGCGTTGAGTTTGATATGCCGTAAAACAAAACACAGTTTCCACTGGACCAAAGTACTTCCCAGCCAGGTAATTGAACTCACAATTACAATGTCAACAAATTCGCTAAACAAAACTTCAATCCACTAGGCTATTGTCCCGTAGGTCATAAAATGTCAACAGATTTTATAGCATTAAAAATTTGAAAGTGTTTTCAGTTTCTAACATGAGAATTTATTATTGTGAAAGTTGACGGGAGGTGATGTGATGAATTATCTGTATCTATCTGCCTATATATATATATATATATACCTATCTATATCTCTCTCTCTACCTACCTATCTGTATCTAGTTAGTTTGCTGTATTACTCATTCTGTTGTCGATGGACCCCAGTTATTTTTCATGTTTTATCTACACACAATTAATATTTTAATGTTTGATCATTAAATTACTGACTTTTGGGAAATGTGTCGGACTGAGTATTTTACAGCAACCCACAGAAATATTTCCCTATTTACATAATCTCTGTCAAGATGAGCAATTATGTTGACTATAGAAAAATGCTTTTAATATCTTATTCTCCTAACGCTAATATCGGGAACAATTCGAGATAACTAAACTGTAGAATAACAATACAATAAACAGCACTTACCGGCGTAAGGGTCCCAGCTAGCGTCCTGGAGTGTGTCATTTGCTATTCCACGGATGATCTGGTCCTTGATGTATATATCAGACAGGTCATGCTCACACGAGAGACAGGTAAAGTTACAATCAACAGCTACGGCTCTGAGGCGGACAAGGTAACTTTGTATTGGCTAATCCACATCCTGAGACATGGAGGCAAAAGCAAGGCGATGGACAATAGGTCAAGAAAAGCGCAGAGGCTAATGAAGCGGCCAATACAAAGTTACCTTGTCCGCCTCAGAGCCGTAGCTGTTGATTGTAACTTTACCTGCTCCTCGTGTGAGCATGACCTGTCTGATATATACATCAAGGACAAGATCATCCGTGGAATAGCAAATGACACACTCCAGGCTGCCAGCTGGACGCTAGCTGAGACCCTTACGCCGGTAAGTGCTGTTTATTGTATTGTTATTCTACATAAACCACCGTGAAGGGAACCTCCCGTCAACTTTCAATAATATGGCCAATAAATGTGGCGATTTACTCAGACAACAGTTGCTCATTTTTAGCTGAAAAAAAAAGTTGCAGAGCGATTGCTAACAAACTAGTCTCGCTGTTGCTATTGAATCATGTCCTTACAGTCTATCTTGTTGTATACGACTCAAGCATTTTAAGTATGAAGATTCTATTTAGAAAACCAAAAGTGGGTATTATTACGTTAAAGATGTACTGAATTTGTCTATCACGCTTCAGTTAAGAACGGCGAGCTCGGGCTGTGAACCTAGGTATCTGGAAGACGTTGAAGGTTTGGCTTGCTGGCGTCCTCCGTAAACTCAAGGTCTTAATCCAATCGTTCCTAACAAATTGTGTAATGAAGGTCGTGTTGAACGGGCATGCTTTCAGATTATTTCATATTAATGATCCAGGCTCTATTCTTGAACCTACACTCTTTCTGATTTCCATCTCCGATGTCATCATTTCCCAACTGGGTATTTATGCAGATGGCACGACTATTTAATCCAGTCAAAGTAGCAAGTTCGACAGATGCTAAAAAATAAACATAGCTACTGCTCTCGAAAAGGACCTCTAATCAGTGGTTAACTGAGGCAAGAAATGGCTTGTAAATTTGAACGCCTCCAAAACAAAACTGCTTTCATGCCTGATGCTCAACTACTGCAGAGCAACACTCTACACCTTGAGTTCACGCTTTCCATTGACATAAAGTGGAATGACTATATTGAGTCAATTGTTACATCTACTGCTAGGAAAATACGAGAAGATTTTTCTTGTCAGAATCCATTTTGCACATTTATTAATCTACCATTAGTCCGTAAATTGAATATTACTGTCCTATCTAGTTTGTTGCTCCTGCTGTGCCTCTTAAGATTATTGACAAGTCAGTGTCTGTAATGTAATCGATCCTGACCTGGTATCTCGACTTCAGTCATTTTTTCATCGACATGGCTTCACTCTGAGTTTTCTGTAAATATGTTTATGCCAACTGTTTGTATGAGCGTTCCACCTTGGTGCCTTGACTGCGTGAATTCAAGCAATTAGGTCTCATCGTTTTAAAGTTGAACTAGCTAGATGCAGTCGTATGTTCTATTCTGATAGTTTCTTTCCTCGCACTTCTCGCCTGTAGAACTCCCCCAATTCCGATTTCTTGCTACGCTACCATCTACAATCTTTAAATGCAATGCCAGTCGCCATCTTCCGTCTTCCTTAACCCTGTTCCTTTATTGTTGTTTCTCATTTCTCCTCACTAAAGACTTTCAATTCTCATTCACTCGTTATAACCCCTCGCGTCCTTGTGGCATTATTGCCTTTCTTGGGGTGAAACGATTAAAATATATTACTTCAGTCGTTATTTTTAGTGAATACCTGTATCTGTTTAGACGCTCCGTTTATTTTAAACAGTATTTATTTCGTCTATCGGCCTGTACACTCGAGAAAACTTATGAGACGAAATATAGCTTCTGACAGGATTTTTTTTCAATATTTTCTTCAAGTGTGCAGGAAATAAATGCTTTTCAAAATAAAACGGAGTATCTACTCCGATACGGGTATCCATTAAAAATAACGTTCGAAGTAATAAAAATATGGCAGATTAAAAAATATAATCCATCAATTCTTTATATATATATATATATATATATATATATATATATATATATATATATATGTTCAGCGTTCAAGTCGGAGTTTTGCGAGTATTGTGTGTTCACTCGTCAGGGTTTTGATTGTAAAATTCTTATTTTTGTATTATATTTTTGTATTATATTTATTTTCTCACCCTAAGCAAGAAAATAATGCCACTAAAATGCAAGAAAAGAAAATATTTAGGACAATAAAAGAACAGGTATTATGCAAACAGAAGATAACTGTTGACACTGCATTTAAATTGTTGAAAATCAAAGGTAACTAGAAAATAAGAGAGCGAAAGAGTTCCACAAGCGAGAAGTGCGAGAGAAAAAAAACTGTTAGCATCGAGCTTACGGTTACAGCAAGTCATTTCAACTGTAAAAGACCTAGCTGCTAATTTAGGTACCTCCACGAGATCGCTTTAAAAAGAGCATAACATGATGAAAAAGACGCCAAACTTGACGAAAACAAAATTTTATGGTCTAAATGTTTATTAAGAGGAAAGATCAAAGTTTTTTTTTTTTTTAAAATTATTTTTAAAATTTTTTCTTCCTTTTGAGAACATTTTAATTTAAAAATCCTTGTTTCTCTTTGTATCACCGGAACTAGTAAAATAGCATATACAATTTTACACTTTTTTTTTTCATGACACAAATTAATTTGAAAAATCCTGAAAAAATAAAAATAATTATCTGATGTTAATGAAACTTTCATAAACTATTCACAGATGATCGAATTTTTTTTTTTTAAAGTCATGACAGAAATATTTTTTTTATATTTATTACCTCCCTCCATATCTAATTTTATGAAAACTCTAGAAATTCGATCGAGTCCACTTTATTGATTACAATAGTTAAAAGCACAAGGCTTTGAGGAATGCAAATCATGTTTGTTTTTTGTTGTTGTTTTTAATTGGACCCTCCCTACCTGAAAATCAGCTCTGAATTGTAACCTACAAAACTCAATAAAACAAAGATATTATTTAATTTCAAATGATTTTATTTACTTTTAGTTGTTTTTATGAATATGAACCATGTTTTCTGAAAGCAAAAAATTTTTTTCGATCAAAAATGAATTTTTAATACAATTATTTGTTATTTCTTTAATTATAATAGATTTTTACATTTAAGTTGTTAAAATATTATAAAATTAGTTAAAAGCTGCATCGGGCTTCCTGAGATAGATCTTTTTTTAGCGCGTTGTAAATTGTATCATTTTAACTAATCAGAAGATCCGCAGTAATTAAGAAATGCAATTTTGTGTTTATAATCGGGCTGTAATTATAAAGTACGGAAGACAAACCAGGATACAATTAAGTTGCTTTATTTGAGTTAAGCATTGTTCTCCGCTGTTAAGGCCTTTACTTTTGCGAAATGTGTGTAGAAGTTAATTTGATTTTTCAATTTCAACTGAGAAGGGTACCTACAAGTATCAGTATCATCTTATGAAATTTATAAGATCTTATTTTTATATTAATCTCAGTTATGACATTTTTCCATAAATGAAATATCAAAATTAATAAAATGAATGGAAATACAAATAACACAGTAAAATGTAATAAATGTACATAAAATTATATTATTTTATGTACAGTTCTGATAAAATTTCAAAGGAAAGGTACCTATAAATTAATTAGATAGCTTTTTTTATGAAATTTAATCTCACTCTTAACAGTCTTATTTTAATTTCTTTATAATTTCTTTTCCATAAAGCCTCGTAAACGTAAAGGCGAAAGCTAAGTACAAAAAAAAAAAAAAAAAAAAATTAGAGCGCTGAAAGATTTCCTTAAAAATAACAAGGTAAATAATTTCCGTAGAACAAATTATCCTCAACATAATCCGTCAATAAGTCATTCATCACCTGTCAAGTGACGCGAAAGTTTATGACCAGCTTTGTTTTATTTTCAAATTACATCTTTTCGGCGCAGAAGCTAAGTTAAACTTGGTTCAAAATATTTTAAATAAACATAATTTCTGATTTTCTTAAAATAAGTTTTGAAAAAAAAATGATAATTGGTTTTTAAAAGAATTTCAAAAGAATTTTCATTTTTTTTTTATATAAAATGGAAAAAATGGTTGCCATGATCTGTCAATTTTGCTGACTCAAAAAAAAAAAACAATATTTTTAACGAAAATTTCCGACGTGCTAGGAACGATTAAAAAATGTAAAAAAATACCCCCCAAATACTTTGATCTTTCCTCTTAATAATAACATAAACATTTAGACAATAAAATTTTGTTTTCGTCAAGTTTGGCGTCTTTTTCATCATGCTATGCTCTTTTTTTAGCGATCTCGTGAAGATACCTATGCTAATTTCGTACTCTGCTTGAATTCATGAAGTATTTATTATCGGCCTATTAGACTTCTACCTCTTTTTTTGATGGTCTGTCAAGCTTTAAATAAGAATGGTGAAGCTCGGGCTTTTGCTTTGGATATGTCTAAGGCATTTGACAGAGTTTAGTATGCTGGTCATCTTCACAAAGGTGAAAGGTTATGGTATTTCTGGCTGAATTTTTAAATTAATTTCGTCTTTCTTATCAAATCACGAAATGAAAGATACTTGAATGACAACTCTTCTAGATCTTTTTATATAAATCCAGGTGTGTTCCCTACGGCTCTATCCTTGGGACCTATGTTGTCCCTGGTTTTCACCAGTGATCTTCCTGATGTCAGCAGTTCATAATTCGGTATCTATGCTGATGAAACAACTATTACTATTGTCTTAATAGTAAGTCTGATCGGTTCGATAAAATCAAATTGGTAGCTGATGTCAAAAAATGACCTACAATCTGTTGTTAAATGCGGCAAAGGGTGGTTTGTTAATTTTAATGCCTCAAAAACGAAACTGCCCCTTTTAATCATCTGAGATAATCTTTTTTTTTTTTTTTTTTTTTTTCTCCCTTCCACCAGGAAAGTTACCTATTACGCCTTCTGGAACTAATATTTTTAGCTGACATGATGTGGAAAAACAATATTAAATCGATGGCAAAGTTTGCAGCTAAGAAAGTTCGTTCGTTATGTCGTGCGAAACTATTTTTCTCGCCGGAATTTTACATCTAGCATTCGTCTTTGCTTTTAATATTGTTGCACACGCCTGGTCTGGTGCTCCTGCTATATATTTAGAGATTCTTCATAAAATTCAAAGAATCTGCAATGGGATTGGTGATGACATCTCGGCCTCTGTCTCTTTCCCACCACCGTAACGTAGTTTCCCCTGTACCTTTTCTATAAATATTTTCATGTTAATTGTTCTGAACTTTCCGCTATATTACCTTTATTAATTTAAGCACAGTACTAGATTGGCGGTACTGTCTCATCGTTTTACAGTTGAAATGGCTGCTAGATGGAACCGTAAGTTCTATGCTAACAGTTTCTTTTATTGCACTTCTTGCTTTCCAGTCCACTTTGCATTTAAATTTTTGAAAATCAATGCCAATCGTTATCTTTTCTTTCTTCTTGCTCTTTTATTGTGCTATCTCCTTCATAGTGTTTTTCTCACATTCTCTAACACTCAGTAACCCCTTGTCCTAGCGGCTTTATTGCCTAGCTTCGGGTGAAATGATTTAAAAAAAAGCATCGATAGTGCAGTGCTTGGTTGATTATGAATTTAAAAGATTTGAATTTGAGCCATTGGAAAAACTGTTTCTCAACTTGTGACCGGTTTTATGCTAAAATACACGATACCCTCATTGCAAATACTTTAGTATCAAATTGCATATATCGACTTAATTTTTCATCCTGTTTAATATTTTTGTATAACTTTCAGATGAGGTGATGTTATACACTCGTGTATACGGATTAGTTTCTTTTCCTTCATCACAGCATTTCAAATGAACTGCCTGACTGTCTTTGATTGAATATCCCCTATTTTTACATTGTCACAGGAATTTCAGAACTCGTAATCATCAGTTCTTTCGCTTGATTTTTCTCTACTGAGTCAGCTTATATTCTTGAACTCGTGAGTTAGATGCACTTTACCTGAGCATTCGTACCACACAGGCACCACCTTCGACATCACCTGGCACGAGTACATCTCCATTGATGTGTGATAGGAAGCATATCTGCTAATCGTCGAGTCTCTGATACCGAGACGCCATGATCAGGGCATGTAGCAAGGATGTTGAACTCTATATTGGTAAACACTGACATTTGACGAACTGGGTGAAAGAAAGCGCAATTAAGTCACGGGGAGTTCAGAAAAGCTTTAGATATCAACCCTCACTCGGTGAAGCCCTGGTTGTAGCATTGGACATTTCGAAAGCTTTTGACAGTCTGACATTCAGGTCTTCTCTACAAGCTGAAAAGCTGTGGTATCTCCCGGCACGTTTTTGAGCTGATTCAGTGGTTCCTATCAAATCGTGAAATGAACGACTTGGCTACATCCTTTCATATTAACGCGGGTGTCCCCCAGGGACCCTTCTTTGGACTTACGCTGATTTTAATCTTCATTAACGACCTTTCCGATGACATCAACTCTCAACTTGGCATCTACGCTGACGACATAACCATTTACTCCTGCCTCGATAATTAGGCTGATCCAACAAGCTTAAAATGGCAGCCCATATATAAAACGACCTCAAGACCGTCGTTAACTGGGGCAAAAGATGGCTTGTCAATTTTAACGCCTCCAAAACTAAACTGCTCTCCATTAATCATCTGAAAGACCACTCTCTGCCTGCCGTCAGTATGCCTAATGCTATCATCCAAGAAAGTGACCCATTGCGTCTTCTAAGGTTAACGTTTTCAGTCGACATGAGGTGGAAATACTACATTGAATCCATCGCCATATCAGCTGCTAAGTCGGTTCACTATCGAGCGAGACAATTTTTCTCTCCGGAATCTATCTTGCATATGCATATTTGCTTTTCGGCCATGCTTAGAATATTCTGCCATATATGGTCTAGTGCCTCTGCTATTTTTATGGAGCTCCTCGATAAGATAAAAAAAAATAATCAGCAATATTATTGGTCCTGATCTCGCGACTCGGCTTAAGTCACTTCGTCAGGTTGGCTTTCTGTGCCTGTTTTATAAATATTGGTTAGGTAATTGTTCGGACGAGCTCTACACTATGGTACCTAGACTGTACGAATTTAAGTGCAATACTAGACTGTTGGCGAGATCTCATTAATTTACAGTTGAGTTAGCTATATATGTAGCTGTAACTTCTGTGCTAACAATTTCTTATCCCGCACTTCTCACTTGTAGAATTCCCTCCCGGCTCCATACTTTCTAACCAATTTTAATCTGCAAAAATTTAAATGCAATGTCAGTCGCTATCTACTGTCCTCCCGATTGTTCTTTTCTTTCTCCTCATTATTAAAAATTTAATAAAGATGGCTATGATTATAGTCAACAAACGTGCTTAATGGAATCGACACAGATTTTAATACTGTGTAAATATTAACTTTAAAAAAGTGACAAAATTTTATGAATAATCATATTTTCTACCACCAGAAGAAATAAAATGATTATTAATAAACTAATAAATGAAACAGTAAAGTCAAAGGGTATGTGTCAGAATGGAGCTCTTACGTGACATCTGTCCTTCTTTACGGCAGCGAATGTTGGACGATTTCCTCAAAGGTGAAGGGACTTGAGGCGGCTGGATATCATAGACCGAGCATATTAGCGGCGATGAGTTCTTAGAGGAGTTGTAAACAAGGACGCAGCTTAAACTTGATCAGACTAACAACAAAATCACTTGATAGAATGAAAAAAATTAAATAAAGATGAATTTTTTTTTTTTTTTTTTCGGCCTACATTATATAAGATCCCCGATGCCTCGTATGTGCCATATCCTTTCATGACGTTGGCCATCATGACTCGCCACCATTTCCTGTCCTTTGTAGCTCTTAATATATATTTTTCTTTTTATTACATCTCATAAACCTTGTTCCATCATTCATTTACCTAAAGCTCGTTAGGTTGGTTATGAGGTGTTCTCCCCCCCCCCCCACCGGGTTCTCTTGCCTTCAATTTTTCCTCTTTCCTCGTTATATGCCTTAGAAATTTCAACTATCTCTTTCTGGTGTTAAGTATAAGTGTACTTTTTGTTTCCATTTCTCTAAGACTTCGTCGTTCTTACATGTTGCGTCCATGGTATTCCCAGCATCCTTATGTAGAAACATGTTTCTGTTATTACTTCTTCATCTCTGAGGTGATTGTTTAGCATTCACTACCATATCGGAGGGATTGATATTACGTTATAGTTCAATACTCTTTGTTCCTAATTAAATTTTTCTGTTCCTTTGTTTAGCTTATGGAACAAATCTTTTGCTGTACCAATGATTTTGGCGTTTCCCGTTCCACAGTTCTAACAGTATGGTTTTTAAAAAAATAAGTTAAAAAAAAAAAAAGATGGAGATTTTGCTTTTCCGTTTCGCCCAACTGATAATGAAATATCCGCAGCACGGTGAAGACGTGTCGTTTGCCGGGAAGAAAATAACTTTAATAAAAATAAAAAAAAATGAAAAAATATTGTCAACTCAGAAAATAAGGCGCCTCATTAGGAGAGCTCTGCGTAAGAAAAACCAGTATGCAATAATTAAGGTCAAAAGATAACCAAGAGGCATGGTGGCCTCTTCTCTTCCATTGTTCTTGGAAAGTTTGTCATCTTTCTGATAATTTTCAACAATGATACTACCTGGAGGGCTTAATAAGAGATTTATAAAATTCAGTAACTTTCTAACAATGTTCACTTTATCAGACCTCCCACAGTTCTTTGCATCTTCTCAATTATTTTTCTTCGCTTGTTTCACATTTTACCTAATTTTTTTTTATATCGTTAACTTATTTTTTTAGACCATTTTTCAAGATAGTGATACAAATTCGTTCAATTGAGATTTTCCATTTTTGAACTTTACAATTATTATTCAATTTTAACATAAACGAAGGACGAAACTGAAAAGTTCTTGAACCGACAAAGTAAGGATTCTGTTAAGTTAATCCGGTCATATATATATATATATATAGAGAGAGAGAGAGAGAGTGTGTGTAATTTTGGTAAATATTCTTTCAAGATCGCAATCTAGGTTTTTCTCTCTTCCTTTTGCATTCAATCTGTCTTGTATCAAAATTTCCAAGCCTCATTATGTGCCCTAGAAAATTTTTTCTGAAGCAAAATATGAATTTCCTTTTTGTTCATATTTTCTCTAAAACTTTGTTGTTGCTCACAAGTATGTTCCATTGTATTTTCAGATCCCATCTGTAGAATCACAAATCTGGTATCCAGCATTTACTGTCGTCTAGGAGGACTGATATTACGCAACTGTTCAATATTCTTTTTCTTTGTTTCTAACGAAATTATCTCTTAATACTTTGCTTAGCTTTTGGAAGGCATTTTTTGCTATCCCAATATGCCTTCGGATTTCACTGTTGCACTTTCTATCCGCTATTAGGACACTCCCCAGATATCTATATACAAACACTAAATTTGTCACACTATTAGACAACCGCGCCACGACTCCAAATAAAACAATAGCTATACATGCATACACTAATAGGGATTTTCCAAGCGTAGCTTCGATGTAGCACAAAGCAGAAATTATTGGGCACCCAAATTCGCATCATTGGCTGAGTGTTCAATCTATGGCTAATTGTCACTTCTTCCCCGTGCCGCATTTTCTTCAGGCGTTAGTCCTGGCTATAACGATAAACTACATCCGTCAGCAAGGCCTCTGATCAGGAGATTGGATGTTTTGAAGAGCGTGGAATCACCTGAATTGCTGTTCCAATGTGCCCCATGACCCGAGGTGGTAGCACCTATTAGTCTCGGCTATGCGCACATAGTGAACCCCCAAGCAAAAACAAAACACTATGAAAGTATAACAATATATTTTTATAGTAAAATTACCACCAGTGCCTATTTATAGTAAAATTACCAACAATACATTTTATCTGTAGATGAAGGCATACAAATGCGTTTAAAATATATTGAAGCCATAAAACTGTTTTCAAATTTAGATTTCGGCATTAAATAATCCATAAACGTTGATATACCGCTAAACAAAATAAACCAAACGAAACTTTTAGGCGACCATGGCTCTCCACAACTTTCTATCGCGTGTAGCTCTAAGCAGTTTTCTCTCCTTGCTAAGCCCCTCACCCTACCGTTCCGCCATCCATTTACACAATCTCATCGAGTAAGTAGCTCGCTATCTCTCTTGCCCTCAACATTCCCTGTGAGAGTTAAGTTTTCCAAGCCTCCTTCCTTCCTCATGTATGTAAGTAATTTCAGCTGTCTTTTCTTGAATTTGAGTAGAAGTTTTCTTTCTGTTGATTCTCGCTACGTCTAAGAAATTCTCAGTTTCTTTCTGTAGAACCACATTTCTTCTGCCCTCAGTTTTTTTTTTTTTTTTTTTTTTAGCTCATCCGTGAGGAAATTGTCTAATATTCACTGCCATATAAGATGGCGGATGTCACATTTGCATTGAGGAGGAAGTAAGTTATTCTGAAAAATATTTTCCTTTTATAAAAATCGATGTTTTTTTTTTTTTCTTTTTAATTATTCGTCTGCGGATTCGCTTGTTTCATAAAAAAAATCAGTTAAAATAAAATTTAGTCAACTATCCGAATGAAATGGAGCTACGTCATGACTGAAGTAGTTGCGTCTCTTACTGGGTTGAATGTTTTCGAGTATAGACAGGTGGGCTCTCTCTCTCTACTTAGAACATTGGTGTAACCCAATTTTCCTATTCCCTTTTCTTCAATTGCCCCAATGTAATATTACTGAGCCTGCCTTATGGCTGAAGAAGTTTCTCACCGGAACCAGACAAAGCAGGTAGATCCTCCTCGCTTGGAGGATTTGCGCAACTTTTCTGTTCTTCATCACATTCTGCGTTGTGCTACATTTAAACTAGTAAATATCGATCTAACAAATGAAAAACAACCATTTTTATGTCTTAAAAGTTTTTGTTTATGACTCTGTTAGATCATATGGTTTTATTATGCAAGCATTGGCCGCTAATTTAACTTCATTTTCGTATTTTTTCCCCTTCCACATCGCAAGTTGTTTTACAGATTTATTAAAATCTGGCATGTTTCTATAACAAAAATCATTTTAATATTTCTATGAAAATTTTGTCTGTTCTTTGTTTTGACGAGGGAATATGAAATTCTAAATTTAAGGTAAAACAATGCACTTAATCTGGAATACGTTTAAACTCACAATTATGTGATTTTGTCAAGAAATGTTAATTAATATTTTATTTTTATTGACATTTTTTGGATTTCGATCTCAATCTTTCGTTTTTTTTTTTGTTTTTTTTTTATGCAAACAGCGATAGGGAATATTAGATCTCTTTCTAAGTTGTTAATAGATCCTTTTAAGATGTATATAGGATTAATATTTTTTCTTTATAATAGTCTAAGTCAAATATGCTATTGACATTATCGTTTGGGCGCCGTTGTTTTTCAGGCATGAATTATGCATAATAGGCGTATCGGTAAATAAGGCTTTATATATATATATATATATATATATATATATATATATATATATTCCACACCAGTTGACAGTAGCAAAAAAAGAAAAAAAAATTATTTATTACAAATAAAATTTAAAACCTTATAATTAAAATAATTCACCTCTTAGACTAAAATTAAAATAGGATAAATATTATTTACGAATTTAAATGTTCATTAAGGTATTGTATTACTGATCCATCAAAATTCATAAATTAATATACAGGTCACACTACAACATGTTTGACATGAAGACTCACTCTACACCTTTCTGACCATAGCTCAATTAGATCCCATTTAAATATTCATGGAGACCTACCGGACCCTATTCGTAACATACTTGTTGACAACACAAATATAATAGCATCATCTATATGCAAAAAAGGCTAAAAAATAATGGAAGCCTTATTAATAAAAACAAAAAAAAAAAACTCGATAATATCAACTATGAACATGGACACAATATCTTGACCGTGTTTTGAAAATGAAAACATTATATAAATACATACACGCAACAAACTATTTCTTAACAGTTAATATATTTCAACTTTGAAAATGACTTAATGTATAGCCGAAAGCGCTCGGATAGAAAGAACATCCAGACACTTATATAATTTATCATCTGAAAAGGAAAAAAATATTAGAACATGAGAAATTGTATGAAAAAAAAACTAAAAGCACTTTGTCTGTCGTATTCAATGTAATGTGCATGAAAGAGGGATTGCTATACACACACACACACACACACACACACACACACACACACACACACACACACACACACACACACACACAGATATGAGAGAGACCAAATATAGATTAGAATTCGACAGAATTATAGGAAAAGGAACAAGTAGGTAAGGTTTATAAATTTAAAATGTTTCGCTTTTTCATTTACGCTTCACTACAAAAGAGAATATGGATGAAAAAAAGAAAATTCTGATATTTTTTTTATTTTGTTTTTCATTGTTTAAGCAGACCTCACGTGTATTTGTCCTGTCAAGGGGTATAATTTTTTTGTTTGTGTATCACAATTCTACTTGGTCGATGCGACATTTGGTTGAAATTGTTCTTTTAGCGCCTAGTGGGCATATTTTTTTTTATTTTTTATTTGTCTGGTAATGTTTGTATGTTGATTGGGGGATGTTTTTGTTTTGTGTAAGTGAAAGAACTTAAATTTACACTGGTTGTAGTTGTAGATAGACAGATCTTAGATTCTTTAAGTATGGATTTTATGAAAGTTGCGGTTATAATAAATTGTGTTTGACGCGTGTTCTTAATGGCAATTTCTCGAGATATTCATTTAATGTTGTTAGTGTTGTATTTTCCCGCATATATTATTCTCGTATGATCACCGAAGTTGAGCAATGTTGATGGGTGACCGCTTGGATATACCAAGTGCTGTAAGTTTGAATGTGCATGTGGTGTAATGGATAACAGCTTGGAATTGGTAATCGTAGAGCCGAGTTCGAATTCCAGTCAGGTTCGTTATATTCCCTTACGTGCAAATATTAGAAAATGTATGAATGCACCTCTTCCCATCCCAGCTAAGAGTTAATTATTAGAACTTTTAAATCATTATCTACAAAAATTTTCTTACAACCTAAAAATAGCTTCTGGCTTTAAATAACCCACAAAAGTTTAAGCCGTAAAAAAGCCAAAATCAATCTTTGGTAACTCGACTTAATGAAACCACCTCTTCTTCCCTTCGCTATGGGTTAATTAGTGGGACTTGTTAATTATTATCGTCTCCAAAAATTCCTTAAAATATAAAAATATTTCGGGCTTTAAACAACCTGAAAAAGGTTGATAAATCGTAAAAAATGAATTAATCCCGTGTACATTGAGTCCCTATAACAATGCAAGCATCGATGTTTTTTTCTTTTCTTTGCCATTTTTCTTTATAGTGGTTTGTTTGCTTGACAATAAAGTATTCTATTTATCGCTTGTCGCGCTTACAAGAAAGATATTGATAGCGACTTATTTTTTTAAAAAGATCAAAGAAAATAATTAATTTCTAATAAACAAATACCTATAAAATCAGCATCCAATATCCTGATGATTTACCTGGTCTCAAAGCCTGATCTCCTGTATCAAGGCGAATTACAAAAACCGGCCTTATTTCGATAATACTGCATTCATAGATAGAAATTTCCATTTTCGATGCAATCATCTCGGTGTATTCAAATATTTCCATTTGTCTTACTGTCTGTTTGCCTGAAAATAAAACCGTTTATTTATCCATTGTCTGTCTTGCAAGCAAGAGTCTTGTATAATTTCGAGCTATTTTGGTTGATACGGATGTTATTATAGACAAAACGTTTCGACCATGCACCCTCTGGTCATCATCAGGTGTCCATTGATTTGCTGATATGGAATATCGCGATTATTGTACTATTTTGTCTCTGTTATGTCAATTTATTGTTCGTTCCTATTGGTGTTTCACTACCTGATCCAAGTTATACCAATAACATGATTGCTAGATGACAATAAAGCCTGTATAACCAACTTCTGTATCCACTACACCACTGTCTCCAACTACATTAGTTGTGTATGTTTTAGCCTTTTACATTCGGTGTCAGTTGGTTTTGACATTTGGTTATGATGGCGGGTTCGTACCGCTTTTTCATAATTTAGTATTTAATTTCTGAGATGAGTAATTGTCAATATTCTTGTATTATTGCGAGCTATTATCATCTTGTCTTTTATAACATCTATATTATAGAGGTTGTGTCCATAATAACATATCAACCAAGATGGGAACAATAGTTCGAAATGATACAAGAATATTGAAAATTGCTCATTTTAGAAATGAAATTTACAAGCGAGATTTTGAGTTAAATCTTTAAAAAGATTTTCAAAGAGAATGATTATTAAAGCTCTCATCCAACCATGATTCTTATTATAAAATGGTCCTAGGTATGACGATAAACTACATCTGGCAGCATGACACCTCTGAAGGTTTTGAGGAGCGTAGAACTACCACCTAAATGCTGCTGTTCCCATGTCTACCCTGACTCTGGGTGGTAACAGCTTTTAGGGTTCCAACTATGGACAAATAGTGACCCCCGCCAAACAGAAACTAAACACTATGAAAATATAAGAATACATTTTTATACTAAAAATACTAGTAATATATTTTTATAATAAAAAAGCAACGATATCTATTTATAGTAAAATTACCAACGATATCTATTTATAGTAAAATTACCAACAATACATTTTATAGTAAAATTACCAACAATACATTTTATAGTAAAATTACCAACAATGCATTTTATTTGTAGTTGAAGGCACACAGTTGCGTTCAAAGTATTTAAATAATACGGAGAAGTTGATAAACCGCTAAACAAGATTAACCAATCAATGAAACAGCCAACATAAATGAACTCTTCCACGACATTAATCCATATAATATTGTGCAATTTCTTAAACTGTATTCCAAAATATCTGCAACAAAATTACAACATAAGACATGTATCACCACCTCTAGTAATTATGTTCACGCAAACATGTCTATGCACAAAAGCTGAGTATTATCTACCTTGTATTCACCTGTGAAAGTAGAATAACATGTATCATTTTAATGATTTCAAAGCTCCCAAGAAAATTAAACTTCCGCATTAAATGACTCATAAGGAGTTGATATGCAGTTAAACACATTACATCAATTATTATAAAATAGGCAGAATAACAAAAAAAAAAAACCTTACTGAGAGCTCCCCCCCTCATATTCTGAAAGGCTAATGCACATAGATCATACATGAAGACCGTACTGTTAAAACTCTTCCAATATTTATGTCCAGTTCAGCCATCTGTCAGCAACAGCTATAGAAACCAAACACTAAGTATGATCTGCTCTTCTTACCACCTGTTTCGGCTACAGACTAGGGAATGTATGTCTAATAAACTTGTAGCTATAAATAGAAATGTAAATAGCGAATAACAAAAGTAAGGGCGTGTCGTTAACAGCAAAAGATCGATAGAACAGCGAGGGAATTACAATAGATAGCGAATAACTGCATAATAATTTGAAGAATCTAGTCTGGATATGTATTTTGTGGCCTATGACAGAACCAGGATGAGATGAATTGAAGGAAACACTTCAGGTCGACCGTCTTTTTCAGATTTTTCACGCACGATCATTCCAAAAGCTCCTCTCCAGTTTAAAAAATATTTATTCTTTTAGCTTCTTTACTGAAGTTCAACCAATACAAGATCTAAGAGCCACTCAAGTTAATGTGTTACTGAATGAGACTAGGGATATGAATCTAAGAGTAGGAAGTGAAAGTTAGATGACGATAAACTCTTGAAGAATTTAAGGTTGTAGTGTTCGAGAAAGTATCCACGCGGGATGCAGTTCCATTGAATATCAGGATGGAGGTTATATCTGTATACGGAATATATGGATAAACAAACATATCGTTGGTGATTGCTTTTTTCCTTCTAGCAAACTAAGTACATGACGGAGGGGGTGTTGAAATGTTTTCGTACTAAATTCTAGACATTTTTTTCGTCATTGTCTCTTGCCTCTGGGTGTTGACTTCAATGTCCACACACACACAGATAATCGACAGGGAAAGCTCAAAAACAAATGTACATTTAATAAAAAAAATAAGCTTTTAATGACAGGCTATTCGTATAGATTGATACTGTCGACAAGAATGTACACGCACATTATATATAATCTATCACTATTTCAAATAACAGGGGTGTCAAATCAAACACGAACCAATAAAAAATGTTTATAATATATATAGGAAAAAGTTTATGAAAATCTATGACAGTGGAAATTTTTTCCCAGAACGCGGAAAAATCGTTTAAATAAGTTTTACAAAAGTTTCTTCCTCAAATACTTCAGTGATAATGTTGTCTTGTTGGCAAAATACTGGTATAGAAAGTCTGCCATTCAATTTTACCCTTTGCGTCACTAGCAAGGTCTGCAAACTTCCCTACCGGGTACAATAAAAGTAGCCCATACAGACCATGTGCCGTGTTATTTATTCCTAGAAGAAAACTTTCATCCTGTTGAAATATGGCTGATGTGACTTTAAGTAACAGACCAGTGTGACAGGTGAATGGGCATGTGCAGTTGTTAAGTAACATTTGCAGTCATTCTCGTCACGTCACGCTGAGGTAGAATTTTTTTTTTTTTATAGCTCATTGGTGTTTATGCAATCATTAGAAAAAATGAAAGTTCTCAGTCCGTTGTTCCTCTCTGTGGTGTCTCTGGTTGAGAAACGGATAGTTTAAAATACACATCGGACTTGATCATATATCCGATTCAGTTAAGGAAAAAAAACATCTACTTATAGATGAATCCATACTGTATGTTAATATTTATCCTTTACTGCAAGCATTCCATAAATATTTCCAACGGAAGAGAAATTCTTTTTGCGCAAGCTTCGAATATACCCCCTAAAACACACACCTTTTTTTTTATTTTTTATTTTGATCGAGCTCGGACATTCATGAGTCTATCATGGCAACCATCACGTTCTTGCATCAAAGTCGAAAGGTCATTAGTGGCATTTTCATCAATGTAGGTGGTTGCAGGGTAACTAACCCATCTTGCTCTTTGGTTAGGTTTCTAGAGCAGTAAATCATTCGCAAGTTCTTGTTTCCTGCAAAGCCCATTCTGCGTTCGCATTAGATTGTAGAAATATCAGATATGGATCCATAGAATTGTGATTAAGTATGGCTTTCAGCATTCAAGTATAGATTCCATCAAGCTTTAGACTCTAGTGTCGCTTCAGAATTTGTCTTATTTTCCCTTGTCGCCTTTCTTTCCGCTTTTTCAAACAATTCACGTAATTCATTATTTTTCTTATCTGCTGTGATAAACGTCTTTATTTTCTCGTAACCAATCTATTTTTTCTCTTAACTTTTTCTCGCTCTCATTTTAATTTGTCTTTTCTTTTTTTAAAAATTTAACGAGGTATAATTTTGTGTTTTATTTATTTTAGGTCCTTAGTTTTCCTTTCTCTTCAGTACAGCGATCTTTTTCTATTTCAATTATTCATCATTAGTCCACTAATATTTGGATGAATAAGCAATTGCGTAATTTAATTAAGAACGAGAAGTTCTTTATAGTTCATCAGCCGATCATTTACAAGATCTGAACATTATGTTCTCTTTAGAAAAGGCAATTTTCGTGGCGCACCCACAAAAAACAACAACAACAAAAAAAAAAAATCCATTTCGACAATAAAAGAATTCAGGTAATTATATTTGCAAACAGGCCAATGAGAACCTATGCTTCGAGGTTTTATTTAATTGCAAACAAATTTTCACATTCGTATTAACTTTACTAATTGATTTAGAGAACTGATGTTTATTGAAATGTATTCATTTACATCTTGAACTATCTGGGAATTGTTACAACAGACGACAGAATGTATAACACAGCAATCCGAACGTGCATTGAAATAGCAAAAGATGCTTTTCAAAAAGTAAACGGAGTATCAAGAAAAAGGAAAATTTTGTTAGAAACGGAACAAAAAAAAATGAAATTCTATGTAATATTAATCTTCCTATATGGCTGTGAATACTGGACAATTTCCTCGCAGACGAAGAGGAAAATTCAGGCAACAGATGTGGTTCTGCAGAACGATGAATATCATAGACAGATTATATGAGCAATGAGGAAGTTTTACGGAAAATTGGGAACATAAAAATTACTCCTAATTAGTTGATATTTCTAGGACATAAAGAGCGCTTTGAGAATTTGGCATTCACAGGTCATATTAATGTAAAGGGTAGAGAAAGATTGACGAGTCAATCTAACAAGATTATGTAAATGACTAGGAGAGATAGTAAGGAAATAAATATTACTTTTATAATAATAGTGATAATAAATTTGCCGCTATTAAAACAATTTAAATTTTTAAAATGTAAAAAAAAAAAAAATCTTCTCGGGAAGATATCTAAATACACAGTTCCTGTCATAAGTTAAATTGATCATTACCCGGTTTTGACCCCATATGCCGGACATCAAATATCATCTTCTGGCATAACTTTCCTTGTATTTATCAGAAAATCATGATCTAAACCTATATTTGTATATATATATTTTTTCTTTTTTGAATGGTTCAGTGAAAAATATGAGCTCTTTTGAGGAATTTTGTCTCTTTATTGCAAATCAGGACTTCTAATCTATAAAGTCACAGACACAGTAACAGTGTATTTTTATGATTTACTGGGCTGAGATAAATCTGGTACAAATTTATTAGAGTGGAGCACCCAGTTATTATGGCTTGCAAGATTAGCGATTTAACCGCTTTTCCACACTGAAGCGTTCAACGAGCAGGCATCCCTATTTGCCATTATCTTGTATATGTAATTGTCGACCAGAGTTACAACCTGGCTTAACGAACGAAAATTTTGACGAGTTTTTCTCGTCTGTTGCAGAAAATCACGTTGCCAGAGCGGCTTATGCAAGAGACTTTCTCACACAAGTTGAAACAGACATTTTGACCGCCGAGGGAGCTCATATGTTGGGATGTTACTTATTTTTATTTTGTTCTTCCTTTGCAGTTTATTTCAGCAAGAGTGGTTGCCTGATAGATTTCATGTTGCAAAGTCTCCCTGTCGACTGCCTCTGTTGCCTATTGACGGTAGTTGATTCCACAGAAGATGAATACATTTTTTAAAAGAATCCTTTTATCTCTTCTGTGGACCCTGAAGGATCTTTGAAAAATGATTACCCTGTCCTTATCATGTGGCCGTCCACTTCAAGAGATTTTTTTTGTAGCCCCAATACTTGCAATCCTGGCTGAATTGCTGTGTGATATCAATCCTCTTGCATGGCAGTGAATGCTAGACAATCGTCCGAGAGGCAACAGAAATATGGTTCCGCAGAAGGATATTAAGATTTCCATGAACGGAGCGAATAAGCAACGAGGAAGTTTCAAACAAAATGGCAACAAAACGAACGCTTATGCATTTGAATCAGGTAGACAGTTTAAAGAAGATCTAATGAGAAAGGAGGGCTTGGAAAACTTAACTCTCACAGGGCATATTGAGAGCAAGAAAGATAAAGGAAAGCAGCGAGTAACCTGCCCGAGGAGCTTGTGTGAGTAAACGGCCGAACAGAGAGCTGGGGGTTTGGCAAAGGGAGAAACACTGCTACTTACTCTCTCCTATATGCACACAAAATATTCTTCTTGGCAGAGGCCAGCCTGGAATGAGAGTAACTTTTCTAATTAAGTGATTAAAAAATGGGTTCGCCATGGAGAACAATTTAAATAAGTTTAATGTAGGTAATAAATACACTGGAGAGTATAATAACATATAAGACACCAGTGGCAGATTATGTCTATATATATATATATATATATATATATATATATATTGGTTACCAGAAGACAAATGGCGCCAATCCACAACTAAAATGCTATCATTTGTCATAATGAATATATAAAATATTAAAAAACTACATATGAAAAAAAAAGTACAATTTTTTTTATGTGCGTGTCTGTGGGGAGGATTTTTTAGTAATTACATTTTGCATATACTGTATATATTACTATCAAGAAATAGTAAACGTAATGCAGAATATTATAATTTACTTTTTTTTTTTTCTTTTTTTTTTTTTAACTTTAAGCAACTGGTTGATATTTTAAAATATATTTTTACTGCCCATTTTACACAGTTCAAAAGCACAATAGAGCACTTCATACAGTTTACTATAATAAGAAGAGTCGTTTGTGTTCTCGCCAAAACGAGTCTAAAAATAGATGACAATGATCCTGTTTTCAATCCCAAGGCCAATGTACTACTGATGATAGGATTGGGGGGCGGGCGAAGGGTAATGCTGATGACATAAGTGTTCTTAGTTGGGATAAGACTGATCTTGAACAGAAAATCAACATTATCTACAAAATGTTTAAAAAAAAAAAAATGAGTCAACATAAACATTTCCAAAACAAACTATAATCTGGAATTGTAATGAAAGCATTGATGGCACCTTCCCTGAATCCATAAAAATACGGCATGTGAAATTAATAAATCCTAAGCACTTCAGATACCTCAGCGTATGGATCAGCTATAAAAAAAAAATTAAGTATAGGAGAATGAGAAATCGAACATAGAATTGACTGTGGCAGAGGTACTTTCGCTTAGCATTCGGAAATATGAAACTAAAAGATCAAACCTGAAAACTCAAGTCACGTTCTTAAACAGTCTCGTCAGATCGAGACTTTCATCTGGGTGTCATGCATCGCGCTAAACACGTTCAGAAATATCTAAACTGTCAGCTGTATACAACCGCTTTCTAAGATCAATGGTAAAAAAAAGCGAGTGAAGCCTGAGGGTCGTGGCAATGATCAGTCTTTTTTGAGCATTGTGGATTGGCGCTAGAAAACAGAACTGTACCAAATAACAGAAACCACATCACTTCGGAGCTACTGACAGCAGCAACAATTAAAATGGGTAGCACATGAAACTCTAAGAGAAAATAATGACATAATCAAGACGTTAAAATTGCACGCCGCACCAAATAGAAGGTTCGAAAGGAAACCCCCGTCAATACTGGAAAGAGCGATAGCAGCTACTGAATTTGTGAAACCTGTTTTCATAAAAAAAATTGTTTTCAGGAAAGGATTTTATGAATTTCAACCGAAAAACGGTACTAGCTACTCTGTGAAGGACCGCCAAATGTTTCCTTATTACCAGATAATTGTACTAATCTGCCAATAATTGCTTCTGCATCCAATTTTTCTAACAATTCCATTTCAATGGATAGCAACATGTATGATTCCAAGTTCAGCGAATTTCTTAACCTTGTCTTTATCTTTAGCTTTGAAAATGTCCTTTCACATGAGACTTGCCTAACTGATAGTGTTCAGATGACTTCATAAATTTCTTATTCTTTTTTTTTTTTTTTTTTTTATCACTAAAGCAGTTGTCTGTTTCTTTATTGCATTTTTATTTGATATAGGGGGCCCACTTGACATCGGGTATTCTGACACCTTGGATAGTCTGTTGATGACAGAATGCATGCAAGAATAGCGGATAAGATTTTCAGAAAATGAAGAGATGCTATTAAAGGACCGAATATAAACAGAAACATAAAAACTGTTGAATTACAAAACGAATCTCTAAATTCCCCATTTAACAGCGAAAACCTGAACAACTGTGTTGCTCCAGACGCCTATTTTTTTTTTTTTTTTTTTTTTTTTTCGACTAATTTTAATATCAGAGCATTCGACAAATGAGAATATTTTGAAGAGACTACGAACGACAAAGGAATTCTTGGAGACTTTAGCTCGCATAACATATCAAAAAGAGGAAAGCAATGCGTGTCTTGACAAATTTGAGCAAATTAATTGCGGAGGTAGCATCACAAAACTAAAAGGGAGCTCGTAAAGGAGCAAAAATTATTGAAAGCAACAAAAGACAGGAAAACGTGGAGACCCATTATTGCCAATAAGGAAATGTTACACAGAATGAAAGAGATAGAAAATTCGATCTACATATTTACTTCATGTTGATAACTTATTTATTCTTACCGTCAAAACATCATTGCAATCTTCAAGTAAATTTTATTTGCATTGTACTTCCAATAAAAAAAAAATCTTACCTTGTGCCGCCCGATTAAATATGGAGAGAGAATAAAATAGATACATCGAATAGATAACTTCTGGTTAGTAATAAAGATCAAAATAATGGCTATAATAATAATAATAAAAAATATTCTTTCGGATCTTCGAAAATGGTTTCATGAGGTTAAGCTAGTATCTGAAGGATACAGCGGCCGAAACGTTAATATAAAAATAGCCATGAGGAATGAATTAGTATTAAAATGTCGGCATAAAAACAAATTCAAATTTCCATAATATAGGTTTTACTTAGCTATTTCTCTAACTTTTCAAATGTCGAATGTATAACTAATTCTAATCTGTATATTTCCATTTTTACACTATATTAATTTTATCTTATAAATTGTCCCCTGTTCTAAGAACTTTCTTTTATCACTTTAACTATATATTTTAAGGTCGTTTATTAATATCTGTGTATTTTAAGTATAACTTGTTTTTAGACATACCTTATCTTTAAGTATAACTTTTTTATATTTTTACTTTTATTTTTGAATATATATTTTTCTTGTCATATATATATATATATATATATATATATATATATATATATATATATATATATATTATTTATTTTTAAATATAAACTATTTATATTTGTTTATTAAATATAAATTTTTTAAATATAATCTTACTTTTAAATTATTTAAATATGACTTATTTTCAAATATAACTTATTTTTGGAATATGATTTTTATTTTTAAGTATTTTGTATTTTTAAGTATTTTGTATTTTTAAATGTAACTTTATATATTTTAAAGGTTTTTAAACCCTTTTTTATTCTTCTCTTAGCTTTAAATTAACATTTCATTCTTCATATAACCTGAATAAGGTTAATATCCGGGTTTAATTTTATAAAACCTCATCCCTACCTTGCATCCTCCCCTGACCACTGCCTCGTGCCTTTCGTCTGACTGAAACATTGAAAGGAATAAATTCTGTATTAGTATTTCGACGTTTTTTTTGTATTTTTTCCCCTTTTAGCTTTCACAGTTAAATTTCTATTTCGACACGAACTCAGTCTATATCGGGGTTGAATAAGACTGACGAATATTTTCATCGGTCGAAATAAGCTTAATCCCATATGAGGTGATTTGGATTTTATTGTGTATTAATTTTTGCTATGTAATAATAAATACGTTGAGGTCTTTTTGTGGATCACTTAATATTTTATATTACTAAGATAATATACCAACGTATTTATTACACACACACATATATATATATATATATATATATATATATATATATAATATGAGAGAGATTATATGACGATATATAAATTTGTATAATGTTATATATCAACAATACTTAGAAAAATGAGAAACAAGAAAAATTTTTATGACGCGTTTCATTGGACTGGGCGTTGTTGACGTTGCCATACCTCCCCTTGCACATGAAACGAGAGACGCAGAGTTTTCAAATTTTTTTTCAAAAAAATTTTTTTTTCAATCTAACTAAATTCATTCTTTTTCCCTGACTATCCCACACTGTGACAATATAAAATCTATCAAGAATGGTGAATAATCGGCTTACGGCCTCATCACGTTAAAACACCGGTTCTTATACGACCACAAAAGTTAAGTAACGTCTAGCCTGGTCAGTATCTAGATGGGTGACCGCTTGGGAATACTAAATGCTGTAAGCTTGGATGTGAGGGTGGTGTAATGAATAATGGTTCAGAAGTGTTAATAGGAGAATCAAATTTTTAATTCCAGTTTGGGTTCGTTACGGGCAAATACCATTGGGAAAGGTATAAATCCGCCTCTTCTCCCCCAGCTATGGGTTAATAAGACGTCTATTACTAAAGTCATTATTATCACTTCCCAAAAATAAAATTGCGTATAAAATAGACTTCGGCATTAAATAACCCATGGAGGAGTTGATATGCCGCTAAACAACCAACACACGAACCGGAACTATCGCCATTCAGCAATTTTCTATGGTAAAGATGAAGCAGAGCAAAAGCTATAAAAAGCACAGTTACGATATCTGAATTTCTGTTTTACATTCTGGGTTGGTGACGGTCAGACAAGCATGGAGTCCCCATTTTTTTTTTTTTTTTTTTTTTTTTTTTTTTTTTTTTTTTGAGGCCATCAGATAAGAGATCTACCAAATATAGGGTGTAAGTTTAAAAAAAAAACCCCAAAACAGACAGACAACAGTAGAAACTTGACGCCAAGAAGTAGAAAAACATAAAAACAACTGCCAAAGTCGGAAGCATCATTTCTTTTGTTAGAATAATGGAGAAGGAGCAAAAAAAAAAAAAAAAAAAATCAGAATTCATTCACTATGTATCTTTTCATTAGAGCAGACTTTCCAGGAAAATGGCCACACCTCATGATTTTCCCATTTCCACGGGCAATTTTTATAAAAGAAACGTTTATTTGAATCTCTGTTTATTGTAATCAATATACGACTCAGAACAAAAGAGAAATGCGACACTTAAAGAAAAATGAAAATGTGGTCCAGACTTGGGAGACGAAAAACGAACAAACGCCGACAGATACAATTTCTATATTGCGTCAATTTGAGAACTTTTCATACTTTCCATGAACATTGTAATAAAAATAAAAATAAAGTAAGCACGACAAAAATTCTACATCTTTTGACATTAAACTTGAAAAAAAAAAAATAAATGAAAATAGTTTGAAATACATGACAAAATTTACTTCTAAATAATTTTTTGAACAATTAAAGTCATTTTGTTATTTCTGCTCTTCTTATGACGCTTCAGTCGACCTGTTCTAATCTTTTTTCCAAATGTACTAACTGCATCGAAAGAGAAGCTCTTTTTTTTTTTCTCTCGCGAATTCAAAAGAAAATAGGAAGCATACTGAAAATTCCAAATGTCCATTACATATTATCTAAGTCCTATTTCCAGCAACGCGTGCAATACAACATCAAGGAATAAGCATTAGTGTTTTACGGTTTATCAACCGATTGTGGTTTATTTAAAGCAGATATATATTTTGGATTTTAAGAATAATTATTTTTGTAAGTGAATACTGCATTGAAATCTTTTTGATAATAATCTTTACAGATACAAGTCTTACTATTTAACCCGTAACTGGGGGAGACGATGGTTTCACACATTTAACAAGTCTTTGCGTGTAAGAGAATATAACAAACACTTAAAAGTAAGAAGACATGGTTGTCAGCAAAAGAGACAGTCCAAGTTGTTACTTACGTATCGGGGTCTTTAAAAGACGCAGAAATTGAACTGTTTGGATATAATAGTAAAAGATTATGGACTGTACGACACAAAAATCCATAGGAACATAGGAATAGTGAAGAATACCTTTCACATGCCGAGTAAAGTATTATGAGACTTGGAAAATATCATTGGCTGTACACTTTCTTTATGTAATATCTCTTAGATGACAGGGAATAATAGACAATCTGTTTACTGATGAGATAAGATTTGAAACGACAAAAATGTGATTCAGTCGAGTATGCTACGAATACCATAGACACGATATGTGAGAAAGGAGAAAGTTTTCAGGAAAATCGGGACTAAAAAATAAATAAATAAATAAATAAATATTGCTAACAATGATACAGATAAACATTTTGGGTATATGTGGAAAGGCTTGGAAACTTTAACGCTCACAATGTGTCTTGGAGGCCAGAGACGCAGAGGGAAGCAGTAAGTAATCTACGTAACGAGACAGTCAATGGATATGGCTGAACAAGGACCTCGGACAAAAATGGGCGGTAAAGAGGCAAAAATTACTTCCAGCAACAACAAAGAAAGTTGTGGAGAGCAATGACAGCTGAACAGGCACGTCACACAAGATATTTTGTCAGTTGCTGTTTATGTTTAACAAAGCAATCGAATGTCACGTTACATTGGTTTGACTAATCCAGCTGAACCAAAACATTAATTCTTGCTCATTCTCTAATAACTTTCTCCGGCAATTATATATATATATATATATATATATATATATATATATATATAGTGTTGTTCTCCTTCCAGATATGTACTTCCACACCAGATACTTCGATTTCTTTTGGATATAGCTTTTCTGTGAGGACGGCTGGTCTCTCTCTCCCTTTTGTCTCTCCTTTCTCTCTCTTCTCTCTTTCGTCTCTCCTTTCTCTCTCTTCTCTCTTTCGTCTCTCCTTTCTCTCTCTTCTCTCTTTCGTCTCTCCTTTCTCTCTCTTCTCTCTTTCGTCTCTCCTTTCTCTCTCTTCTCTCTTTCGTCTCTCCTTTCTCTCTCTTCTCTCTTTCGTCTCTCCTTTCTCTCTCTTCTCTCTTTCGTCTCTCCTTTCTCTCTCTTCTCTCTCTCCTTTCTCTCTCTTTCGTCTCTCCTTTCTCTCTCTTTCGTCTCTCCTTTCTCTCTCTTCTCTCTCTCCTTTCTCTCTCTTCTCTCTCTCCTTTCTCTCTCTTTCGTCTCTCCTTTCTCTCTCTTTCGTCTCTCCTTTCTCTCTCTTTCGTCTCTCCTTTCTCTCTCTTTCGTCTCTCCTTTCTCTCTCTTCTCTCTTTCCTCTCTTTTCTCTCTTCTTTCTCTTTTCTCTCACTCTCTCCTTTCTCTCTAATTTGCAGTATTAATACTCAAACAAATGTAGAAAAATATTGAAATTAGAAATGGTTCCCCAGAGGACATTTTCCAATTCGATAAATTCAAACTTATTAATATTGCAACTTGATTTTGACTAACAAACACATGAAGACCGAGACCATATTTCTGATTACACCTTAAGGAATTGTCCAGTTTGGAACTCTGAGAATATTAATAAGCGAGTGGAGGTGTTTAAATAAGATTATCCTCGATGGAAATGTTTGTTTTTTTTTAATTGCCGGTTGAGGTGGGGACGTCTATTTGGGACTCAAAAGTATTTGAAATTTCCCTCAAATTTTCTTGTCAGAACCAAGTTTATTTTTAACTACTTAAAAACCACCCTGATGTTATAAAATCCAGAAATAATTTTGGATTTGTTCAGCTACACTTCCTGATAATATTCTAGCCGTTGCAAGACAGTTGGTGTTTCTCGTTTTCGTCTTTGTTTCGTGTCATCGAAACAACCAATGGAGTGTGCTTTAATTTGTGGTGAATACGAAATAACTTTTTCTCCACTGCTTTCAAATTCACGAACCTATGTGAAAATTTATTTTGACCAATGGAAAACGGAGCGACTTGCAGACTGAGAAAAAGGTAATGAGCCAATGTGAAAACCCTTTTTGATATAAATAGAGAGAGGGAAATAGTTCCCCGCATCTGAATAACGTCAAATTACACGTTGATACATTATCAGCCTGTGGTATGAGCAGGGCAATTTTAAAATATCTTTTCATTAATGTTGAATACAACCATATAACTTTTATGTGAAAAACGAACTCTCTCAATTTGTTTTAAACATTTTAGAAAAATTTTGGAAACTTTGTGTCGGATGGTTTAGGAACATTTTCTCGTCTTGACAAGTCATCGAAACGACGAACTTTAAATATTCGATTCCTTTTCCTGAAACGAGCTACTGATTACTTCAAATGTGTAAACTTGGAAATGAATTCTTTATCTTGTTTTGTTAAATATAACACGAGTGTTTCCTCGTCATTATCCTTCAATACTACAAATTCATTTTACAGTTTCATAGGATGATTTCTGTTAACTTTTGCTAGTGTTGATATAAAATTCAGATAAAGCACCTATGTCCTTTGGTTTTTATAGTAGTTCTATATTCACTTTATGTACGCTTTACTAGGACATACCAAAAATGAAGTTCTTTTTTCCAATGTTTTTTCCTAGATGGTCTGACTGAATCCATTTCGTTTAACATGACCTGTATATTGAATTGAGGCGCCAGAGTATAAACGAGCCATCTACGTACATAAGCCATACATAGGTGTATCTCAAGAAAATGTCTTCAAAATAAATCCAAATTGTCGATAAAGCGGAGAACCTATAGCTCGGCTTGCTTCCCGTCGATATATATCTGGCTGAAACTGAACACATCGAGTTCTTAGGTAGTCTTCGTGTAACAACGGAGTTCTATTCCGACCACCTTCGACCAAATCGCATCTGATGTAAGTCGAATACCTCTCCTTTCTTGAGTTTTAGTAGTAATATCTTTTAAAGTCCGGGTATTTATTTTTTTGTTCTTGAGGGTTAGAAATCAAAACACTTAGTAACAAATATAATTTGGCATTTCGATTTATTAAAATGATAATGAAATAACAATGTAAAATATATACTAAATAATGGAAGAGAAAAAATGGCACCTTGTTCTGATGTGTTTGTTTTTTTTTTTTTTTTTTTTTTTTTTTTTTTTTTCTTTAGATAAGATATATATTGGCGACAAATAAATTTTGTCAGAATTTTCTCTGATCATTCTTCTGGCGATTGGCATAAATATTATTTAGGTGAAATTAAGATGCTACAAGTTTCGATCATTTTTATCGACATGTCATCTTGTGCGAGGTGTGTACCCACCGATCCGCCGCTACAAGCTTCAAATGTTGCCAAACATAAAATATAGAAGATATTTACAAGCTTATTTATAGGATAACTTTATTAAGCGACTAATGCGTAAAGTAAGCCAAAATAACGTTAGGAATTCCTGTTCTCTAAGCGAACAAAGCGATTGCGTATCCATTAGCGTGCAATACATCCTCTAATATCGTTAGCACACATACTTGGTCATCGTCTATGGGCGCGGGACAGTGGTTATAATATTCATGACTCTGGTTCGAATTGCACCATGGTTGATTTGTCAAAGAGGTACTTTCTTGACAATATCGGCCTGGGGAGATGATTCTAGTGTGCGGCATACCACTGGTAGAACCAAGCCATGTGAGTGAAATCCCTTTCCTTACTGTCACCCTACCCCCGCCATCTCGCGGTCCGAGCGCCATCGTAAGCCCCATGATGAATCGGATTTCATTCGCGAGTGTCGTTCGGCCTTGGTCATTCCACAGTCCAGTGACCTTTCTCGGCCTAAGAGTCTTCTATCGTGAACTAGTGGAGAGAGTCGCAAAGTGAGCGGCTCGACATGTCGGGTGGGGGATGTTTCGCTACTTCTGGTCTTCGGCGTCAGCGGTGGATTACCTCAGCAACCCTGAGTTTTTGCTTACGTGGCGACTGGTTCGGAATAGGCTACCTTTCAATAACATGGGCTTCATACGGACTGCGAACGATGTGACTCTGGTCTGAAGGAAACAGCCGATCACGCCTTCTACCATTGTTCTCGGTTCCGCCCTCGCCCACGGGACCATGTCAGTGAGTTGACGGCTCATATCGCTCCCGAAAAGCTCGTGCTCATCGATCGTGCATACGCGTGTGATAATGTATCACCCCCGTATTCCGTGGTGAAACGAATGGTATTTCTATCGCTGCTGGCCACGGCCCGAATGGTGATTTGGACGACAGGAGGAAGTCTTTCGCATCAAGCGTCTGATCCAATTCTTTGAGCACCATCTCAAGATAAATATTAGAACTGGCAGGAAACTGTTTGTCTCGATAGTCTTCAGCGAGAGGTGGGTGACTGAGGCGAGCTTGGTTCGTATGAACAGGGCTAGCCTTTGATTTTCTCTTTTAGGTCCACCTACGTCACATCGGGGCGGTTTACTGGTTAGGTTAGCCCACTTTTTATGTACCTAGTTAATGTGAGAAAATGCTGTTCCCGGCATGTTCACGGCTGCATTCTTTTATGATCCATGGCTAGATTCCTTGGCTTCCTAGTTTGATTTTTGGCCCCTCCTTTTTTCATCTCGATTGGATCAGCCTTTTCCCCCCTCTTCTCATGGCCGTGTTTATTTTATCCTTTCTTCCCTCTTCCTTAGCGAGAGAGCCTCTTGATTTTGTCTAAAAGGTAGAATACAGCAGCATCTCTCTTTTGAGGGGTGGACGGGTCCAACTAACATAAGTTTTTTTTCTTTTCTTTTACATTTCAGTTGTTTTTTTTTTGTTTTTGTTTTTTTTTGGAGGGGATCATCTCCGCCCCTTCATCATTCGTAAATGTTTGTGGAAAAAAAATCATGGAATTTTCATGTCATGGGGTGCGTTTTTGTAGGCCCCTTGAGTGTATGAGGTATTATGGTGAATGGAAGATTGATTGATGACGGACACGTTCTTTTGGTGAATGTGGTAAATTGTAACGAGTGAATGGGTCGCAAAATCGGAATAGTTAGATATAGGATAACAGTGATGACCAGTCTCAGCTCGACCCCCACCTTTTTCGGCCTTGTGCCACAATTTTGTAATTTTGCAAAATAAATCTCGTGAGTGAAATCAGACAGAGGAAACTGTTCAGAAGCTCTCGTTGACACGTGTAAGAATTGATAATTGTTCCTCTGTTGCTGCCACCCCATTCCTTAATGTGATATTTTTTTGATCAATTAACCCCAAGCAAGGCGGTAATGCCACTAAGACGCAAGGGTGTACTGGGCGTGAAAGAGAATGAAAAACTTTAGAAGGAACCGGAAACCTAATCCTAAACAGGGACCAAACCTCTACTCTTGTTCAAACCACTTTTGACACATTTCCGTCAATAACTTTTGTGATTGTTAAAAAAGAAACCTTTTGAATAAATGCAGACATTCCTCGCTTTCCTTTACGCCACTTTGATTTGACGAAAGGCCGATATGAGGACGGGTCCCCTCACTATATGAAATTGCGTAAAGCGAAGAAGTAACCATTAATTTGACAGATTTCAGCCTGCCTTGAAGTCGAAGATCGAGTTTTATCGTTTGTCATTGGCTGATGTGGAAGACTTGAAATATAATAGGTTTAACTGCTCAGCATGACGCACTTTTTTTTTTTTTATCGTACCGTTTCTCGTGGGCAGTTAAAGATTATGCAGACGTACCTTAAAGCTACGGATTCTTTTAAAATGCAACACTATAATTTTCTACTGCCATTGCAGCATTTTCAATTTTAACGAAAAGGTCGCACGATGTTATTTGGTGGAGAATCTGGGAACGCTTAAAAACATTTCCCATCTAAATTAGTGATAATTACTTAGTTTTACGCCATTTCATTATATGAAAGGTTCCAGAACATTCCACTTTGGGATAGAGAAGGGAATCTGTATTTTTTCTTTTACTCCACAATATTAACATAAATAATTGTAGTATAAATTCGCCGTACAAAAATTACATGACCATCAGAATTTCTATTATAAATATTAATAATACTTTATATATTGAAACTAAAAGTATCACGAAAGAATACGTTGTTATTAATTTGTCTCGACATTTTAAAGTTTAACTTTGTATGGCACAAGGCCAAACGGGAAGTGAGAAAAATAAGGGTCGAAACATTGTATTGCGACTTCATAATCAGCATTCAAATTCCGAGCTTTTGACTAAGCTTGAACACGAACACAGTTGATAAATGCATAAATATCTCAACCACGGTTTAATATTTATGTGCCGTATCCATTCACAACATTCAAGATTTAACACTTTACTATTACTCCTTGTCCCTGTTCTTCCATGCATTTACATAAATCTATTGAATAAGTTACTCGTTCTTTCCCTCTACATCTCATTCCTTCAACACATCCTGTGAGTATTAGGTTTTCCAAACCGCCCTTCCTAATATGTTCTACAAATGTCAACTGTCTATTACAGATTTTAAACATTCGTCACTTTCTAATTCCTATTTTCTTTCGAACTTGACTTGTTCTGTCCACGTTATCCAACCCTCTCACTTCCAGTTTCTTCATCTTTTTGGAAATTGTCCAGCATTCACTGCCATATAGGAGGATAGATGATGTCGTTTCTTTGGTTCTAATGAACTATTCTTATGTCTTAATATTTTGCTTCGTATCTGGAAGGCATCTTTTTCTATTCTTATGCACCTTCGGATCTTTGTGTCATATATCCTAGAAAAAGATTTAAAGTTTATTTGGTCTGCATTAAAATCAGTTATTACTTAATTTTATTTTAAAATATAGTAGAAAAGTATTTTTTAACTCTAAAGTGGATTTTTTTTATGTGTTGACCTGGTACACTAAATGGCTGAAACAATAAAATTTTCAGTATTATATATATATATAATTTTGATCTGAAAGTGATTCATTAAAATGAATATAAAAAAAAAAAAAAAAAATTCCTAACATTTACAATGTTATAAATATGCAAACTTGTCAAATAAAATTAACAGCACTACCTGAGTATTTTAGAATTTTTGTAGATACTGAAAATCAATTGCAACTCAAAGAGTCCCTGGCAATTATTGGTGAATCACCAATCAAGCATTAAAAAAAAGTTATGAGAAATAAAACAAATAGGAAAAATGAAAGCAGTATCAAAGAAAATTAAACTGATTTTGACTAAAATTTCTCAAGAAATTACAAGTGTAGAAGAACACAAAAACATCTGATGAAAAGTGAAACTATTAGACAATTAAAAGAAATGTTTTCAGCTTGTGAAAGGATGTTTGAAAAAGTATAAATTTTGACATTACTTCCAGAAAGCTTGAGTATCCAAAAAATTCAATGGCATTTAGCAGTGCAACATACATGGCAAGACAAGCTAGAAAACTTATAAGTGAACAAGAAATATTATCTCTACCAAATATATGAAAATGTAGATCCCCCCCACATGAGACAATTGACGGGTTTGTGCTGTTTTATAAGAGAAGAAGTCGGCAGTGATTCCTGGACAAAAATAAACTAAGACAGTCTTAAAGAATGGTAGAAGAGTTCTGAAACAAATGTTGTGTGTACTCTGTAACATGAAAGATGCATATATCAATTATTTAAATAAAAAAAAAACAAAAAAAAATTCTAAGCAGAATTAGAGAATTTGCTGAGTTCTGACCAAAATAATTTATTGTAGTAGGTGGTGCTGGAACACACTGTGTCTCTGTACAATATATCAAAATATGAATGATGATCGTAGGAGTTCATCGTGGTACATGACTCAAGATGATCAATATCATTTAACAGATTACCACAAATGCATAGCTGCTGTTACATGCAATAAAGCAACCTCTAACTGATACTTGTTTGACTGCTCAATTTGTAGGAATTTGATGGAAGATTTTGCTTTATTTATAAAAGAAATTCTAAAAAATTTAATTAACAATTTTATCAACAAACAGCAGCTATCAATTGATAGAACCACACTGCAAACTGTATCATAATCTACAGAAGAATTTGTTGAAACTTTTTGCATAAGACTTCAATCCTGAAAAAAGCATGATTTCATTGCCAAATGCAATCAAAATTTTGTTCTAATAAAAGTTTTTTGATGTATGGTGAAGTCATTGATTGTAGATTTTGCTGAGAATTATTCATTTTGCAGGATGCTGCAGAAGGATTCCACTGGAATAATTCACATGTCACATTACATTCATTTGTCTCTTATTACAGAAATGATAGAGAGCTAGAGCATATTAATATTGTAATTATATCAGATTGTCTCAAGCCATGACACAGTAGCTGTCCATTTGGTTCAAAGAAAGCTTACAGAAGTACTCAAAAAAATGATAATTTTAAAATAAAACATCTGATCTATTTCTTTTGATGGTGTCACTTAACATTGTAAAAATTTAATCAATTTAGGCAACTATAAGAATGGCTTTTATATTGATGCAAAGTGTCAGGGTTTGTTTTTTTTTTTTTTTTTTTTTTTTTGCTACATCTCATGAGAAAAGGACAATGTAGTGGGTCAGGTGGTACTATTAAGAGATTAGTAGCAAAAGCAAACCTGCAGCAACCCAATAATGAACAATGACACCAAGACAATTATTTGGTAATGCAAGAAAAAACATATCGGACATAAATATTTTGTATTCCTCAACAAAAGAATTGAAAAGTGAAGGAGAAATCTTAGACTAAAATACCTCAACAATTACAGGAACTCAAAAATTACATAGTTTTATTCCTGTGTCTCAGGAAGAGATAAAAGTAAAAATAGTTTCCACTCAGGATGGAAAAAATAGTTAAAATTATAAAATGGTCCAATAGAGATTGAAAACATTTAAGAGATTTGTTACATCAATCTATGATAGGAATTGGTGGCTAGGATGTGTGCTCAAAAAATACCCTGATAATAAAAGGTAAGATTGACAATTTTACAACTGAATAGCTCTTCCCCATCTTTTTGTTATTCATTACATCTAGATATATTAATTTTAAATTACTCTGATATCAGTTTAGCTGACACTGGAAGAATTTATAAATTTCTGAAAATTCAGATGGAAAAAGCTTCAAATAGTTTGGGAAAGAGAATTTCTTGAAATAAACTTAAATAAAGATACAATCAAGGTTGGTCATTACAAAAAGATTTGAGTGAAAATGTAAGTAGTTTGCATATCCAAATTTTTATTTTCTATTTAAACATTCATTCCAACAAGAAAAATGATTTTGCTTGTTAATCTTTGTAAAGGTTAAGAATCTTTCTTTTTAAATATTCATTCCAGATCAAAACTTTATTTTTAAATATATAAAAATACTAAAAATTTGATTGTTTTAATGTACCATGTTAACAAGAGTTTAGTCATTAACATCATTTCTTGTACATTTTCATATTTTATATTATCTTGACATTAATCCATGATCCTTTATCTTGACATTAATCCATGATCCTTTATCTTGACATTAATCCATGATCCTTTATCTTGACATTAATCCATGATCCTTTATCTTGACATTAATCCATGATCCTTTTTTTAAATAATTTCATTATGTAATTTTTTTCATATAAAAATCTATTTGATGTAAAATTAAAATTTTCAACAAAACAAAAAATGTTTATTTTCCACCAAATTGGTCAACATTTAATCACAAATAAAACAAATTTTGTTGATTTTATGATCATAATTCTTATGTATATAATAATCAGCATTCAAAGAGCATTTTCATGATATACAACTTTACCATATTGGGAGATATGAAAATATTAGCATAGAGTTGCAAATACCAATATCCACCGTTTTGAATTTGGCACAACTCAGTAAAACCCTTGTAATTCAGACCATAAGTCCATGCAAAATCTTGTATTTTCCCATAAAGCAGATAAATTTATTGTCTAATTTTTAAAAATATTAGATGCCTTTTCTGAGAAATTAAAGGTCAAATTTTAAGTTTAAGGTTAAATTATCTTATTTGACTTTCAAACAAAAAGATTAAATAGATCACCTTTTTAGATCTATCCAAGTACTTTAAAATGGTATATGTTATCTATGTAGGTGAAAAAGAAAATTGAGATATTGATATATAAACTTTGACTATTTTCTAAAATTCACCTTTTTGGCAAAAGTTGATGGGTCATATGGCTGGGATCCTTTGACCTAAAGATGCAAAATAGGTACCATTCAATTTCTATCATGAAGTTCTTATAAGTGTATCAAATTTGACAAAAAAATAAATAAATCCGTGTCTGTGATGGTCAGACCCTTGTTGATTTGATTTTGTAAAAATAAAAAAAAATTTTTTTTAAATTAAAATTACCAGCATTACATTTCTGTAAGGAAAAAGTACCAGCAATACATTCTTGCAAAAGAAATTACTAATTCTCGGAAAACCTTGTTTCAGCATGAAATGATTCATAAGGAGTTGATATGCCACTAAATACACAGTAAATAACAATATCATCTAACTGGTACAAATTAATACAGAATTTTAAGATTTATAACAAAGTGTTCATAATATATCTTATTCATAAAATCAATTAAAAGAATTTCTAATTAAATAATGTCTTAGTTTTATTTTACAATTCAGAGAAGTTTATTGTACCTTGGGGTCGTGGTTGACCAAAATTATTTCAAATTCTCCAAAGACTTGTCCTTATAACTAATATAGACATTAAACGCTACAAAAATGAATTTATCAAAATTTGATAAAATAAAATGTTGGTATGTAAAAAAAAAAAAAAAAAAAATATATTTTTACCATTTTTTTCTAAAGAAAAAAAATCAAAAATAATTTCTTCCATTTGGTATTAAGTCTTGAAAGGTTCATTAAAAATTCAGCAATTATCTGATTTTTGAAAGGTCTAAATCAATGTGCTTTTCCTCCACAAAAGATGCTCAAATTTCCCATGCTAATTCATGGTCTACCATTGATGCCAAAGAGACAAGTATTTTAACTAAAATTTCAAAGATTCTAAGGAGGATGAAAAAATAATTTTACATAAGAAAAATCCTTTGGTCTTTCTTCTCAATAATAAATAAGCTTTTGATGATAAAATTTTGTTTTATTAAATTTTGGGACATTCTTTCACTATATATAGTAAGTTTTAGCAAATCTTTGTAGGTACCCCCATATCTTATATATATATATATATATATATGTTCACTTTGTAAGTTTTAGGTATTTTCTTTATAATGTTCATTTTTCAGGTATCATGCATGCATGTGTGTGTGTATATATATATATATATATATATATATATATATATATATATAAAAAATCCTTATAGTCACTTTGACTGGTTATTTTCTCTTTCTTTAAAATGAATCAAAATAAATCTTATATAATGTACAGTGTTTGTGTGTGTGTCTAAGCAAGTCTTCCACTCTCACTGGTCTGATTTCAATGATTCATAGCTCATTTAAAAGCCCTGGAAAAGTTAAGTACAAGGAACAAATTCTGTTAGCCTCAGATTCAGGGTTGCGAGGTTAAAAATATATATTAATATATTAAACTAGCTATTGTTATTGTTTTCATGGTTCAAGGGGAGTAACTCTTATTTTCCTTTTGTATCCAAAATTGCAGTGCACGTTTTATTATAAACTAGCTTAAAAGCAGCCCTACTGTGCGGCATTTAAGCTAGCTCCTGTAGAGTACTCTTGTTTTGCCTAGCATCACAATAGCTAGGGAGCAATAGATGTGACAGGCATAAATAAAATACAGATGAACTCAAAATTGATTGCTGCATTTAAGTATTGAATTAATGTTTAAGCTTACCTTTTAAAAGTTCAATGATAATTCTTCTGCTGTCAATTAATTTAAAAATGATTTGATGTATGTAGATCCTCATTTTCTGTACAAACAATTATTTTTATTTCGTGGGTGATGGAACAGGGGACAATTTATAAGATAAAATTAATATAGTGTAAAGATGGGAAAATAGAAATTAGAATTAGTTATACATTCAACATTTGAAGAGTTAGAGAAACATAATAGCTAATTAAGTAAAACCTATATTATGGAATCTATATGAATAAATGCGAAATTTGAGCTCAGTTCTCCCACGAATTCTCTTACTTCGAAAAGCCCCAGCTCTACTTACATAGTACTTTGTATTTAGTCAACTCCCCACGACACAAGGTCGGTTTAATGTGGGGAAACCCTTGCGCGTACACCCGGGCTAGGAACAAAAATTGCCCACAGCACCCCCCCCCCGCAACCGTCGTTTGCGCCGTACTCAGTGCTAGCACTGATCCCTCTCTCTGGTGCAATGAGAGGGCGCGGCCTCGGTCAGCTGTTCCGCAGTGCTGGCCAACTCTCAATATAATTTTTCTCAGTTGCGACTCTCTTATGACGGAGTGCACTCTGCCCAAAGACAGAGACGCAACTGAGATAAGTAATGCGCTGGACACTCCTCCAAGGAGGAATTTACACGCGGTATTTACTTGTTCCCCACACCAGGACGGGACGTGACATAAGGCCTTTTTTCAAAAGTGGGAACCCGAGCCCCTACACCTGGGCAAGGGACAAAAATTGCCCACAGCCCTCGCAACCGTCGGTTGCGCTGGCCTCGGTGCGAGCACCGATACCTCTGGTGCAATAAGAAATCGTGGCCTCGGGCAGTTGTTCCCCCTGGGCTGGACACCTCAGTATAATTTTCTCAGTTGCCCCTCTGTCCTTTGACAGAGTAGCCCTCTGAGCAGACTCTACTCAGAGACGCAACTGAGAGATAAGCCATGCGTTAGAAACTCCTCCAGGGAGGAATTTACGCGCTAAAAGTTCAATATCTGTATTATATATTATCTACTTCTTGGCAATATTACTGTTCAAGTTTAATTTGTGTATTGATTTTAAAAGTTTATTTCATTATCTGTCCTTCATTACTGTACTTTTATTCGGGGATTATTTTGATCTTCATATCAAAAATAGTCCTGTTTAGGTATATCGTCTTTATATAGTGCTGAAAAGTGTTTGAAATTTGCATTTTACCTGGCCTTCAACAAGTTGGCATCTATTTGTAAAACTTTCCTTAACTATAACTGTTGAAACTTGACTAATGCATGGAATAATAATGCAACACAAAATGTACTTAGAACAAAATGTATTGAAACAAGAAAGTGTACACAATATTTACATATAGTCTTTTGTATATTCCTGGGAAGACCGTTCCCGGAGAATGTGTTGACTGAGTCGCAGTCGGGCAGAGTCTCTGGTTGAATCTCTTGATTCCTGTATTTATCAATCCACCCACGAGGATCGAATGTGGCACAAGGCCGTTTTAATGTGGGTATCCCCGAGCCCGTAGGCTCGGCCAAAAATATGGCCTTTCTGAACCCGCCTAGACGGGTTCAGGCCCTGTCAACCTCCCCGGACGAAACCTTGCCCTTCGGCAAAGCCTCGTCCGGGTTCCCCTCTGCTAATGCAGAGAGTTCGACAGTCGCCGAGAGTCTGTCTCTCGGTCTCAGAATCTCTTGATTCCTTCCCTCTCTTCCCGGTACCAACCATATTTATATGGTCGGTACTCCACTATGCAAATTAGGTGGATCCTACCACAACAATAACAATCCAACTTATGAATGAAATGATGATTTAAAATTTGTTTCAAAGATTTCAAGTAGTGAATATATCTTACTTTGCGAAGCGATAGCGAGCGGGCAAAGCCTGCTAATATTGATTATAAAAAATGACAATGAAATGTTGGCATAAAAGGTTTTTCCTTTTGCTATTTCTTATATAAACCTGTTACTTGTCTGAATGCGTTCATTCTGAACATCAAAATAAATATTTGGTTTGTTAATTTATTTTTTGTATTACGAAATTGAATGGATGCGGTTTTGTAGAGTTAATTATATAAAAAGTCTTCTAGCTAAACCTCGTGTTGTCCTTCCTGACCTTTTTGTATTTTATTTTTCAACACTTGACTCTCCTCTACTCAGTTGCATTCTTTGACAAAATTTTCTCCTCCGTCACTTAAGTGGAATATTTTTGCACTAGCGAATTCATCGCCAATAAAAATGCCCCCAGGGAAATCGAATTGAACTTTTATGAACTAAATTTGTAACTATTCAGTGTGGAATTCAGATTAGAGGAAAAATTCCGGTTTAATGTGACTGCATATTTTTCTGTTAGATTTTCATCGAAACAGAAAGTGAGGATTTGGCAGCGCCAGTTCAGATATGGCAGCAATACTCGATTTTTGGTTTGATCAAGCTCTTGTAAAGATAGAGAATATCAGGAGGAATCAAATACTTACTGGATTGGTACAAGAAACAGACAATTTTTTTTTTTTTCAGCATCTTTAGTGTTTGGTTGTATTTATAAGTTTCACTTAAAGTTTGGGGTGAATTTGAACCCCAATATGCGTTCAAGGCAAGCGATTAAACAATTTTGCCGAGATTTGGGATTAACTCTGGGTTAATGATTTTAAGGACAACCACCAAGATTTTATCCGAACCGGTAGCCTTCTTAGAATGAAGACTTTTGAGAAGCCGTGACCACTACTATTATCTCTGCCACAGAGAACGGTGTAGTAAGACTCATTCTGAATTGCCCACAATCTTTGCAAGAGTTCTAGAAAACGCAAAGAGCAGCTATGCATGGTTAGTCCAAGCCAAGGGTGAAAACAAAAGGTTTGGTTCTTGCGAGTTGTGAAAAATCTCGAATAAAATTCTCAATAGTTAAAGCGTTAGTGCCATCTATCATAAATGGTCTTGAAATTATTACATCCTCATGACAAGACAAGGCTCTTCATTATTAACTTTCTCTTAGACGATAAGGACCACCCCTTACCTGACTTCCCCCTCCTCGCGGAGCACGAATTTTGTAATATCTATATTCCAGACTTATCAAAAGCCTTGATCTCCAGTTTTGGCAATTTCTTTAGCCGCTGCCTGAAGGAGACACGCTTCCCAAGTCAACTCATTAGGCTTCTTAGTCTCATCAGCAAATTATGATCTTCATCATGACCTTAGTCTCATCAACAAATCTCAGGAACAACCTCTTAGGCGATAACTATTATGGGTTTCGCTTTGTTGGGATCACAGCTAATGTCTTTACACACAGAATCGGCGAAGCACTAGACGAAAAGCATCGCCTTAAATATATCAAAGGCCTTTGAAAAGATGGGGCATCGGGAGCTACAACATAAACGTTCCAGCTATGGAATCACTGGAAGGGCTTTAAGTATCAAGTCTTTCCTAACAGATAGTTGAAGATCATTGTTAACGGCCAGTTATGGGGAGCCTATGAGATCAATGCCGGCGTTCCTCAGGGTTTTCTCTTCGATCTTACCCTCTGTCTGCTCTATATTAATGATGTACCTAAGAACATACTCCGATCTTTAGTGAATATCTATGCTGATAACATAAGAGTTTACAGGTGCACCTCCAAAAATCAGGAGGACCAGAACCTAGCAGTTGATCTCTCGTTTGACCTAGCCCTGTTGGCTCAAGGTGAGAAGGACTGGCTTGTAAAGTTCAATACGTTCTACCATCACTGATCATGATTGATGGAATTAGTCTCAAGGAGGCTTCTTGACTTGAACGCATATTGGGACTTAAGCTCACCTCAGTCCTCAAGTGGAATCCATATATATATATATATATATATATATATATATATAGCTAAAGATGCTTTAAAAATGTTTCAGTTGATTGTACCGCTCCAGTAAGTATCTGACTCTCCCTGCTAAACTCTCTGTCGTTACAGAAGCCAGTTCTGCTTGGGTTCCATTTACCCTTCTGGGGGAGCCGTTTCAGTTGCCGACCATTCAGGTTTTGAATTCAGTTGTCCATCTCTCAGACTGGTTCCCACCCAAGGCTATATAGGACCCTGTCTATCCTGTTATTTACTCATAGCTAGTGGATAAAAGAGATGGATTCATTCCTTTCCCGAGGGTATTTGGACGTAACTGAATGCAAAAAACTTGATTGGAATTCGAACTCTGATCTCGGACTCATCAATCCGAACCGCTATTTGTTGCCTCCATCAACTATAACTTGTATTTTTCTGAACTAGATTTAATTTCATAATTAGTAAGGATGTATCGTTTTGAAATGTTTGCCATTATAAAGATTTTACCATTAACTTTTGTTTATTCTATGACGAGGGAGAAATATAGAGGATTCCAAATAAAATCTCAATTGAAAGTCGAACTTGCATCTCTAACTTGACTAACCTAAGAATGTTGTACAGTGTAACCCGGATATAAGAGAATTGTCGGGGCCGGATAAGTATCTTATATCCGGGTTTCTCTTATATACGGGTTACACTGTAGTTTAACTTCATCTCGCTTGCATTCACAACCAGATCTGATTTACCTTCGTTATAAAGATATACCAGGATCCTTCATTAGCATAATAACCAACAATCATGCAGTCGATATATTTGTTTATGAAATAATTTTAATCCTCATTGGGGACTAACATATGCTATTCGTACTTTTCCTCCAAATAAAGAATGGACAATCAGCAAATAAATACAAACGGTAGTGCACCTCATACACCAACTAAAAATAAGAATGAATGAAGAAAAATGGACGAGCAAAGGTTATCCAATATCTGTCTATATCTCCGAGATAAGGTATTTTTGGACTGTTATCCTTATATTCACAACATTTTGGCCGTTGTACTCTCCAGCCTTCTTCAGATGATCGGAGTTTCGAACTGAACCCGTTATTTCGTCCACCAGGGTAGATTGTTCTAGTTTCATGCCTCTTCCGGATTTCTCAGTTATTTCCCTTTAACTCGACTCTCCAAATTTTTGGTTCACCACTGCTGTAGCCTGGTTTTGAACTCACAACTCTTTGGGTCTAGTCACTGGATCTAACCAACGCCTTCATCAACTGGACCATATGTCCTTGAAACAGAAACGTTGTGAATATGAAGATGAGGATAACAGTTCAAATAATTTAAATGAAGATTAACCAAGTTTTAACCCACCATAACATGATGCTTTACCTTCAAAGTGCAATGTTATCAAAGAATCATTGAATATGGAGAAGAACATCAGAGAAAATATAAATGTGAATGAACTAACAAATGTGAAAAGAATATTATTTAAAAACGGTTTATTGGTTCAGAGTTTGCTGAACACATTGTTAAAGCAGAATCGAGTAATGAATTAGAATTGGTGAATATTAGAATTGAAAATGCAAAGAGTTGAAAGAATAGAAGATAAGACAATGATGCTGAAAGTGAAAAACTAATGAACAATAGACAGGAAAATAGACAAGAAAAAGATCAGAAATAAAAAAAAAAAGAGTCAAGAAATTAGAATAATAATACAAATATGGCGGAAGTTAAGGAAATGAAACCAAACCTCATTAGTGCTCTAGAAAAAAATGTGGAAAAATGGAAAAGAGACAAAAATAAAACATGAAATAAACAAGAAAAAGTATTAAATGAACAATTAAGATAAAGAAAGTTTTAAAAGTTGGCTTGAATTTAACCATCTGAAATGAATATATTCTGTTGAAATAGTTATGTAAGTACAGTGTAACCCGGATATAAGAGATTTTCTCTGGTCCCAAATTAGAGCCTTTGTTAATGTATATATAATAGACCAAACCCGAATATAAGAGACTTCTTCTCCGGTCCCGACAACTCTCTTATATCCGGGTTACACTGTAATAGGAAAACAAGTAAACTCAAGGAATAAACATAAATTGACATTATTTAAAAAAAAAAAAAAAAAAAAAAAAAAAATGAAGAAACGTAAGTTCTGCAAGCAGAACATTCAGTTTAAAATAACTATCGAAAGAAATGAAAGGTAAATATACAAGCAAGTATCATGCCAACTGCAAAGAGGTTATAAAATAATTCGTTATATTCACTTACGTGCTAATACCATTGGGAAAGGTATGAATCCTTTTCTCCTCCCAGCTATGGGTAAATAGCAGGACAGACTGGGTTATATAGCCTCTGATGGCAACTGGTCTACCGCAGAAAGAAATAGCAACCTACTGCGGGGAAAAATCTTACTCGTCAGTCATGTATCGAAAGATATATGATCGCCTAAGTGTGTATCGCGCATGGCACATAATTGACTGACCCAACCAAAAGCACAAAGATAGGAGTAAAAAAATATATATATATATATATATATATATATATATATATAAAAACAAGAAAACGTATTCACAAGTAAGAATTACACAGAGAAATAGAGATCACCGAAACATAGAATAAAACGCCATCAAATAAAGTGAAGGTTTTTTTTTGGTGGGGGGCGGTAGATTAAGACAAAAGAAATAAAGAATTAGTGGATTAAGGATGCTCAAGAGAAACAAAACAAACGGAAACATTTGGAGTAGATAATGTACTTAACTTCTGCATAAACGTTTTTCCCCCCATTATGTACAAACCATTAGCATATCTCTTTTTTATGCTATTAATAACCAGAGCAAAATCCAAAATGGCTAACATAAAGCTTTCTTTATTTAATCCGCAAATCTGATGACACAGCCAGCCCCAATTACCGACCATTCACGTGCTTATCCACAACATGAAAAAACACTCACATCGATTTTCAGTGTAAAAAAAAAAAAAAAAACATCCTGATATGTAAATGACTGCCTAATTAGCATAGCTAAGGCATAGATTGTATAAGTGCGCAAGCAATAAGGGGAGGGGCAGAATACAATACGCGAAATGAACGACTACCCCTGGACTAAGAGGATACACAGGCGATCTTATTTTATGACCGTATGAATTCCTTGTTCCTTAACGTTATCCCTGAAGAGCAAAATGATACAAAAAAGTTCTTCCGGCTGCAAGATGCTGGTTAAAAAAAAAAAAAAAAAAAAAATTGGCGTTCAGAAAAAAATATCTTAAGCAATGCCAAGATAGATTATAAAAAAAAAAAAAAAAAAAAAAAAAAGCTTATGGTCGTGTCCCGCATGTCGAAAGAATAAAGTTATTAGAATTAATGAAGATTTCTCCCACTATGATTAATTTTTTAAAGCTAGTTTTAAAAAAAGATAAATAGAAAACTACTTTAATTCTCAAGCATCTTAATGATAGAATTAGTTGGGATACCAACTGACTGATCAACAATAGAATATTTCGAGGATTGTTTGCCAATGATAAACCGGAAGTTAGCAACAATAAAGAAATTCAATGATATCACTCTGGATGGAATTTGATCAAAGGTAACCTTTTTAAAAGAGTAAAATATAGACACTGAGGAGTAATGGATAGCGGGTCGGACTGAGGAATCTGAGAGCCGAGTTCAAATTCCAGTCGATTACATTACATTCAATTACGTGCTAATACCCTTGGGAAAGGTATGAATCCTCTTCTTCTCCCCCCCCCCCCCAGCTATGAGTAAATAGCAGGACAGACCTGATTATATCGACTTGGAAGCCAACTGGTTTATCGCAGAAAGAAATGGCAACCTACTGCGGGAAAAAATCTGTCTCGTCAGTCATGTATCGAAAGATACATGATCGCCTAAGCGTGTATCACGCAGGGCACATAACTGACTGAAATGATAGACAGCTGCTATAAGACTTGATAGAGAAATCTTGGTTCATAAAGGCGTATTACATGGCAAATAACTTATACCGAGTTCAATACCTGTATTATTCTGTATTGCATTAATGCCTCTCACAAATGTTTGATTTTTTTTTTTTTTAAAGCATTTCACCCCAAGCAAGGCTGGAAGCCATTAGCACGCAAGGGATTTGGAGCGAGAGCAGATAGGAGTGATAGAGGAAAGGATGAGAAGGAGGATAGTGGATAGATCAAGGCAACTGGAGATGTCGATTGACATTACATTTGAATAGTTGGCGATTATAGCTATCAGGGAAACAGGAAAAGGGAAGGGAGTTCCACGTGCGAGACATGAAGCTATTGGAGTAGAAGAGGCGGCTACATTTAACAGTTTCAACAGTGAAAGGGTGAGAGCGGGATGCCAGCCTCGTAGGACGCTTGAATTCATGCAACCTGTGAACCAGCGAAAGCAGCTCATAGGAGCAGTTACCATGAAAGTATTTGTAAAAAATACAGAGAGGCGACGGCACACGAGATGCCAGATCAGAGCCAATTGCATTGCATATCCGTCTCTGGGTCTTATCAAGAACCCTGAGGCAAACAGAAGAGGCTCCAGGCCATATATTGCAGCAATACTCCATGCAAGGGGCGAATGGTTGATTTGTAGATTTGAAGGATCGATTCCGGGGAGAAAAATTTCCTGGCGCGGCACAGGGAGCCAACTTTCCTTGCGGTGGATGAAGCAATTGACTCGATGTATTTGTTCCATCTTAGGTCAGTAGACAATATGAGACCAAGCAAACGCAGAGAGGTGCTCTCGAGAAGTTGAGCGTCAGACATTCTAATGGTAGGCAGGGAAGGATCTCTGTGGTGATTAATAGAAAAGTTTTGTTTTTGAGGCATTAAAGTTAACCAGCCAATTCCTGGCCCAGTCCACAACCGATTAGAAGTTCTTTTCAAGACAAACGGCCAGGTTAGTTTTGTCACCGACACTAGATTTGTTTTTGAGGCAGGAGTAAACTGTAGTGTCGTCCGCGTAGATGCCTACTTGGGAGTCTATGACGTCAGGAAGATCGTTGAAGAAGATTAGGGCCTAGGATGGAGCCTTGGGGAATACCTGCGTTCGTGAGATAGGAGCTGGAGGAGAATCCGTTGAGAACGACCAACAGTTTTTGGGAGAATAATGATTTTTCCAGATTTTTCCTACTGTTTAGCCCATAGCTGGAGGGAGATGGATTAATGTTTCTGACAAATGAAATAACTAACACGGTTTATGAATATTACAGATCTAGTCAGCTTATTAATTAAATGTTTGACATCGATGTTTTGGAACTGACAATGAACGAGAAAGTATGTTAGGAATTTCCAGATACAAGTGTTACTGTTTAGCCCATATCTGGGGGAAGAAATGGATTCATACGTTTCTCTCAAATAAATAACTTATGAATATCACATATTTAATAAGCTTATTACTCACTTGTTTTATATGGATGATTTGCCAAAGATAAACCGGAAGTTGGCAACGATAAAGAAATTCAATGATATCACCATGGATGGAATTTGATCAAAGGTAACTTTTTTAAAGAGAGTAAATGCTGCTAGAAAACTTGATAGAGAAACTGTGATTCATGAATTGCATCAGAAAGTATAAATATCTTTACAACAATGAAGTATAAGGTAATCAAAAAATGTTGTAGTGAAAGCAAAACAATTATAAACTCGTGTTACATGGTAAATTCATTGAATATTTTGAACAACAATAATCTAACCAATCAGTGATTGCTTCGCTATTAATTGAGAAATTTAAACAAAGATTTCAATAAATTTGCCCTGTGATCCTAATCTTTGTTTCTTTATTTCATCACTGGTGATATAACTTCTGACTTTACCGGAATGGCATGTTTCCCTGACAGAACTACTTACCTTTTATTTATTAATAAAAACAATCAATTCCTTTCGGAAATAAATGCCGTTTCTAATTAAATTTACTAAAGTTTTCTAAAAATCTCTTGTCTCGATGCCTTTACAATCTCTCGATTTTCGTCTCCTGTGTCAAAATTAAAATTTGTCTGTCACAAGGCCCAGTGGATAAAAGCGTTAGTAATCTAGTGACTTGAACCAAAATGTTGTGAGTTCAATACCTGGCCACAAACACCTAAAGAGTTGAGCTAAAGGGAAATAACTGATACTGAGATATCCGGAAGAGGCGTGACACATAGAACTACAACAATCTACCCCCGGTGGACGAAATAAAGGGTTCGAAATTCCAGTCACCTGAAGAAGGTCGAAATGTACAACGGCCGAAGCCTCATGGTTATGGGAATAAAGATGAGGATAATAGTCCGAACATTGTAAATGGTTAAATAAAACTTGTCTCTTTTTAGCCTCTCATATCAGCTAAGCGAGAATCGTATTGTGCGGTTTTTGCTCTAAATATTCTGAATGAGTTACTTTGTTCTTTTGACTGAAATAGATGAACTTCGCGCCTTGTTACTAACAATGGCTTGTACAATCTATTACTAGTTTGTAAGATTTGTACTTCCACTTCCAATAACATAGGAACAAATGTTTACACTTATGTAAGAAAATTGTCTATTATTCAGTGGCCTTTAAGAGATTAGATATTATATAGAAGTTTAATAGCCTTTCTAAGGATATTTTCCGATCCCTGACAAATTTGCTGTGTTTCTGAAAGCATTTTTGCTTTGCTTGTCAGTTATGTGTCATACGTGATACACGCTTAAAGGAATCATGTCTTTCGATACATGACTAACGAGGCAGATTTTTTTCCCGCTGTAGGTTGCCATTTCTTTCTGCGATAGACCAGTTGCCATCCAAGGCTACAGAACCCGGTCTGTCCTGCCATTTACCTATAGCTAGGAAGAGGAGAAGAGGAGGATTCATACCTTTCCCAAGGGTATTAACACGTAAGTGAATTTAATGGATTTGAATGGAGTTTCTTGTGTATCTTTTGAATTTGTTACATTTCCAGTCGTCTGTTACGATAAAGCAGATGGAGATGCGGCTGGTGTAATGAATAGCGGCTCGGAATGAGAAATTGGAGCGCAGAGTTCAAATTCCAGTTGGTTTCGTTACATTCACTTACGTGCAAATACATTTGGTAAGGGTATGAATCCATCTAATTATTATTAGGCTTTTTACTATTAATATTTAAATATATTTGTCCAATTATTATTGCTAGGCTCTGTTTTGTCATGGTGTCTGTCTTTTTACCTCCCAGTGTCGTAAACCTGTACTGATGTCATAAGATTCTAACACATTAGACGTTAAAAATATTACAGAGAAAAATATACAAATACATTTGGTTTATTATGTCGTAAGATGATGAGTTATAATTTGTATACATTTTATCACAATCATTTGTAGTTTCATCGTAAAAAGTCGGTGGCGGTGCGTTTCTGTGAAAGTTTCTGTATTTGCTGTGTCACTTTATCGTTAATAATAGTGAATGAAGCTTTGTGTTTATTTGCCTAATATAACCATGATAAGCAGTGAATTGTCAGCAAAGTACTTTTATCTATGCTTTTAGTATTTACTGTGTCGCTCTGTGTAATGATAAGAAAGTTTTAACGTATTTATTCAACGCACCTTTACTGATATCGTAGAATGCACAAAACAATCGGTAAATATCCATTTGTCCAATTATTTTTGTTTCATCGAAAGTAAAATTTCTGAATTCTTTTTCAATGTTTGGATCATAATTTAGAGGAAAAACCCTTATTGATTTCTTTTAGACAGTGTCGTGAAAGAAGACTTTTAAATATATTTTTTATAGGTACCTCCACTTTTTCGGCATAAATTTTCGATACCTAAGTTTAAAATGCATTTTTTAAAATGAAAAAATATGCTTGAATATTTCATTTTAGTTTTACTTGAAAGTTGAATCATTAAATTTATTATTTCCATTAAGTAAACAATTCTGGTATATTTCAGATAGAAACTATATACATTGGAATGTCAAATTTAATTTTAAATTTTTAAATTTTCAAAAAACCCGCCATTTTCTTAATTTTAAGAAATTTGTAAACAAACACAAATTTATCGATTTTAAAAATATTTAAAAAAATTTCTGACACGTCATTTTAGTAAAATTAGAAAATTTAATGTTAAATTAATCTGATTTAAAAAAAATATTACTTAATTATAGCATAAAAAAGAAATATACAACGAATTATTAACGATTGGTACCGTAATTTTGATCCCGATACTTGATCCGTGTGTTGATTGACAAGTGATGACAGCTACTACGGATGACCATAAATGAAAATTACTAGAAATCTGAGTGAACCCTTTTATTTTTAGTTTTACTGTTATGTCTATTTATTAGAATAAAGGGACAAAACTCTTTTTATAATAATGGCAATTTCAGTCTACTGTACATGGAAATAAGGAATGTATTAAGTAGAAAAATACAACATAAAAAATTATTTGAAAAAAAAGTGGAATCAATAAATTTATTAAACTTGGCAATTTTGAACTCGTAAATTTTGTTTCTACTTAATTACTAATTATCAAAAGGAAATAAGCTAATACAGAGTTTTGCACGATTTTTAAACTATTATAAATTATTATAATCAAAATGTAAAACAAATAAAAAATTCTTGTAAAATTTAATTATTCATCAGAAAAAATTTATTTCTTCAGGCAATAATGACCTTAATATTACTTATTTACAAAAGCAATTAAAAGCTTTTCTAATTAAGTAATATCATAGTTTTATTGGATTCATTATTTTTCTATTCAAAGCTCATTTTACAAAAGTTGGAACAAATTAGAAAAAAAAAAGTAGGTGATTTACCATCTCCAATGACTCTTACTTTAAACAAAAAAAAATTGTAAGGAAATAAAAAGAATTGAAAAAAATTTCGGGAAAATAAGTAAGTGGGGTGTAACATATTAAAAAAAAAAATATTTTTTACTAAAATTTACTAAAAAGAAATATTTCAAAAATAATTTCATTCATTGGTGAAATAAGTCCTGAAAATTTCATTAAAATCGGACAATTACTTTAATTTTACAAGAATTTCCAAATCAATGGGTTTTCAACGGGAAAAAAGCGCAAAAAAAAACAATGTTATTTTTACAGCACCGCGATGACGTAAAAAAAAAAACTTTAACCAAAATTTCGAACGTGTTAAAAAATATTAAAAAATATCAAAAAATATTTAAAATACACTTTGGTCTTTCATCTTAATAATAACATAAGCGTTTTGACGATAAAAATTTATTTTCGGTAAGTTTGTGGCATTTGTTTATTACGCTATGCTGTTTTCCCGCGAAAAAGTGGAGGTACCTAATTTTTTATCACCAAGAGAAATGTTATTTCATACAAGAATCAGAAAAGAAATATAACTGATAACAAAACGTTCTTTTATTTCACCTTGATAATAAAGCCCAGCTACTATATATATATATATATATATATATATATATACTCTCTAGGGAGTAGGTTTGGGTTTGTAAACAGTGACTTTTATAGCTTATATATAGCGAGACTCTCCGCATAGCGAATCGAGTCACTGTCAGTCACTGGGCGTGTTTCTAAAAATAAATACGCTAAAAATCCACCTGCTTCCCTGCCGTGCGCCGACGGCTTAGTGGTAGAATCTCCGGCTGATAGAATCTCAGTCGGGTTTCGATCCGAGCTAGAGGCAACCGGATGTCTAGCCACACTGATGAGCTGCGAAACAGTCTGTCTGTGGATGACGTGATATATATATATATATATATATATATATATATATATATATATATGAAATGTGTATATGCACATTTCATTGAATATGACAGACAAGGTGCTTTGATTTAGTTTTTATACAATTTCTCATGTGATCTAATAATTTATTTTTAATTTCAGATAAATTATATAAAAACTGTCCGATTGTTCTTTTTATCCGAGCGCTTTTGGCTATACATTTAGCCATTTTTTGCCCACCTGGGTTTCGGGTTTAATATTCAAAGAATATCCCATATATATGCACGTGATTGGAGCGTACGCATTCTGATGAGACCCAGATTGGAATCTCATCATGGTCGATTTGTCAGGAAGGAGACTTCCTGGTGTTATCGGTCTGGAGTAGTGGGGACGAGATCCCAGCGTGCGGCACCTGAAAACCATACCACGTGTTGTCCTGAAAAATAACATCCATGGATGATTTCAGATACTTAGGTAAACAATCACTGCTGAATAATGAAATCTAGCACAGGATAACACAATCTAAATTATGCTACAACCATTATCACAATCGAGTGTTAAAAATTCCCCAGGCCAAACAAGAACGGATTTCAAAAAAAAAATTTACAGATTTTTTTTTTTTTTTTTTTTTTTGAAGTGGGTTGTCTTGGAAAAATTTTCAACACAACGCTGATTCGTGTTGCTGTTATTCATGATTTGCAACATAGGCTTACATATAGACACGTATAAACATAGGAAATAGTTCGTATTATATGGGGGGGGGTGCTGAAAGGTTCTCGTGTCAAACAAGTTACCAAATCTGACAAATAGGAATTGGGTTTTTCTAATCGTTTCTTCGTATCCTTATTATACCTAACAATTTTATTATAAAATAAATTGCATCAGGCGAAAACATTTGCCAAACCTATAAATTACATTCACATGCACTAACTCATTTATCACACTGAAATATATATATATATATATATATATATATATAGTGTGTGTGTGTATCAAGCGAGTACAGAAATTTTAAGTACACTTGAAAGTACAGAGGATGGAAAATGTGACATAGCAATGCTTTCCAAAACTAAAAGTATACTTCTAGTTTTGGAAGGCATCTTTCACGATTCCAATGTGCATCTGGATTGCTATGTCACATATTCCATCCTCTGTACTTTCAAGTGTACTTAAAATTTCTGTACTCGCTTGATTTTGGTATCTTCAATCCGTAGTTCGCATCTTGGGCTGTTCCTCACGTTATCTCATTTTACCACTGACGATTAGTCTTTTCTTCCAGCTTTCCTTTACTACTTTGTCTCGGAGTTCCTAAAGTTTTTTTTTTTTTTTTTTTTTTTTTTTTTTACTGTGCTACGTAATATCAACTATGTCACCGGTGTATCTTACGATTGTGGCCACCAATAATAAACTATAGTTGGATATGTTCTCTTAGGATCACTTCAGTGTAAAGGTTAAATAAATCCAGTGAGAAGGCGTATTCGTGTCTTTCTATTTTTGTGTATTTACGGAATTCACTTTTTTTTCCCTTCGTATGCGGATGGTTTCCACTCAGTTAATGTTTTGGATCATTCTAATATCCTTCCTAAATCGATTTATTCCCAGTCGTTCAAAAAGATCTTTGAAACATTGATATTCATCCTTCTGCATTTACAGTGCTCTCTCTCTCTCTCTTACTCTCTCTCTCTCTCTCTCTCTCTCTCTGATATAAGTCTGATCGTAAAGATCGCCTTTCTTGTTCCAGTGTCATTAACTCTGTATTTACTCGTAATTCCTAGTTGTCGACTTGTTTCTTTTGCTCCCTCACACTACTCTCCTGACTCTGTGATGGTGTGTAGCACAGTTATAATGGTAGACAGACGCCGCTTTGTCTTCTTCTGGGTATTCTGCCACCTCACCTGGCTAAATAAGATAAGTTTCATGATTTTATATATATATATATATATATATATTCAGTTCTGTAATTATGAATTTACCTAATTTAATATCTTTATTTATTGTGACTATGATGAATAAAATTTTACTCCATTATTGTATTGGTGTTTCATCTTAAATTTACAAATTTTATAATTTTCATTTCAATGAATACTTCAGTTCAAGTTTTGATTTAATGTATATTGTAAGTAACGGAGATTACCGGTTATGTTATATCTTCTTTTTTTTTTTATAGCAGTATGATGACATTATACATAGTTGTAATAATGTATAATAAGCATTTTTGTATTGGGATGTGTAAACATCCCAGGGGACTATTCATTTTCGGAAATCTGAGGTGACGAGCGCAGGATTAACGAAATCATACTGTTCTAATTCATCAGAATCCGGGTGATAAACTTGGTTTTGTCTTATTAACTGATGGAGCTCGTATTCATTCGTACCTGTCTTCTTAGGCAGCGTTATTAAGATGAATCGATTATGGTCTTACGATATGTCGCCATTGTCGTAAATTTCGTTTATTTCTGTTATCTTACTAATGCCGAAATCGTCTAAGGCTGACTACATATTAGAATCGCGTTGGCTGCTTTGTTCATCTTGTCCCAATGCCGATCTTACCTCAGACTTTAATATTTCAGATCCTTCTGTTTTGTGCATTGTACATTGCTCACTTTCCTTGTGAATGTATTCTCAGATGTATTCATTCCATAACCATACGGTGAGATGGTAGGGACAAAAGAATAACTTTTTTGCGGGAGGAGTTATATGTGGCTGTTCTGTGTGTTTGTAAGACCTATTCTGGCCATATACTTTCGCTAAACAAAAGATTGAATGACCGAATGACTGATTCTCCCTATATATTAATGTAATTATGATATAATATTCTATTCCTTCACAAAGAAGTTAACCCACTGGTCAGTAGGCGGGCATAGTGTGAGATAGGAACAGAAGGGCGTGAGACAGTTGGAATCACTTTCTGGCCATATATAACATGCGCGCGGGTGAAATGGATACTCTAAGGCGTGGTGAAGGCGATTAATCTAGAAGTTGGACTCTGATATTAAACCAGATAGGTAGATAGTTCATTAATCATCTATGAGAAAGAAACGGACATAAAACCAATCACTTTGACTTCATGGAAATACTAAAGAATTTACTTCCATACCGCATCGTCCGTCACACGGTTTACCAAAGGACCCTTCCCTCAATGACACACCAGTCCAAGGTCAAAGCTACTGGTAAGGAAAGAACTATTCAGCCACCTATCAACTAAAAGTATCAACTTGAAAAAAAGAAAATCAACGTCCAATCAAGATCAGATTATTTCTGAGTGTATTTAATTTTAGAACGATGTAAAAATGCAAACCCTGACGACCTCTGTATGCAAGAGATGAGTCGACTTGTTGTGACGCCATTACACACTTTGGATACAACTTACGCTGGACTGACCTAAAAGAGAAAGATAAAATGGATTTGGAATAGCAATGCGCAAATCATATTGTAATAGACAATATCTTCCATCAGTCATATCAGCCTGTGTTCCAACTGAAAAAAGTGTTTCCAAAAAAAAAAAAAAAGCGAACTTCTACAATGTTAACTGAGCTTTGTGTTGTAGAAACGCCACATTGGATCATATTGCATAACCCAGATAGAAAAACCAAAAAGATTGAATTCAGCGTACCGGACTCTCGACTTAGGCATTTTTTGACAGATATCAGAGTATGTAACTCCTATTTTGAGTCTGAGGAGCACGGACTTCTCGTAATAAATCTGGTAAAGTCAGCCAACAAAATAGCCCCCTTCCGCTCATATAAACTCCGAATGGCAACTGGGTATAATATCCAAGGGTATAATTCTCTAATAAACTAGATTCCAAATTGATGTCCCTAAATCTTGACCATAAAAATACAGAGAAATCAAATAATGTAATCTTATCCTCCTGAGCCAAAGCAAGCGAGGCAATTCTAACTATATCTTGACGGAAAAAAAGATCACATCGGAAAACAATCCTGATTTTGAAAAGATCGATACTAGAAAGAAACAAGCAGAAGAGAAAGAAAATGAAAGGGGGAATACTAAACAACTAACAACGGAAATATTAAAAAAAGTCAACGGTTTAAGAAGCCAACATCTAAAAATTGGAAACCAGATTAGTGAAGATAAACAGGATAGACATTGTGCTAAAATGTGAAGAAAAGCAAAAAATCATAATAGCATCAGACAATCGAAACCAAAACAGAAATGATGCCTCGGCCTGAAAAAAAAAAAATCTAGTTACACTTTAACCCTGACCACACTAAACTGAATATATCCACGGAAGTAGAACATACAGCAATATACATGGCAGCATTACAATGTCTATCTATAGACATGATAAAGAACCTAATGGTGATGAAGTAAAGAAAGCTATATAAAAATACTAAAGAATAATAAAGTATGACGACGTTGAAGGCTGAACTTTTGAAAATAGCGTACCCTTTCTCCTAATATAAAAGTAACTTTCTAAATTTCATGAAAGTATGGAATCGGAAATGCATCACCAAAATGTGGGGCCTATCGCGCATTAATGCACTATAAAAACAAAAAAGGTAACCCCGAGACCCTCACACATACAGAGGTATCTCCAGTGGATCCATTATGGCGAAGGTGCTAATGAACATTGTATTGGGTTGGTGCAAAAATAATGACGTAATAATGTCGTTTTATGACGTTAAAAATACGTAAAAAAAAAACGCCATTATTACGTCATTATTTTTGCACCAACCTAATATTAACTAGATACTCATGGTTCTATGAAAATCAACTACTCACGACCCAATTTGACTTTTGTTCTGGTAAGAATCGTAATGAGGTTATATATGTCAACAAACAATTCCAGGAAATTGCTTACCTCTCCAATAAAAGAAAAATTGAATACCTGCAGAATACAACCACGTCAATAGAAACGTCTTCTCATCCATTAGAAATCGCCATTCAAGCTCTGAATGTCGAGATCTGATAGAACAATATCGTTCCTCAAAGTCGTACATGTCTGCCAAGGGAAACAAAACATTTCAAACCTTATCATGAGTACGACAAGGAGGAAATTAGATCCTGAATCTTTTCTTTTCCTAGAATATTGATATGTCCCGGAAAGGGATATATTTGAACGAAGTAGCTAAGTGGTTTTGGCTACTATAACCAAGTAGAATACGGTAGCAGTAATCGACTGGTACGCGTCGTAGACGCAGGTAAGAAGTGTAGATCAATGGCGTAGTCCAAAGGGCGTCGTTATAGACTTAGCTCTCAGGCTAAGGCTTTTCTGACTCTCGTACCTACACGTCCGTCTGTCTTTATTACGGACACCAGCCAATCATATTCCAGTGAGGGGGAACACAGGTGTATGCATATTCCATTATATCAAATATACTCTGCACATATACAAGAACAGATGTGAGAAGATGGTCACTAATCACTTGAACATTCCATACTGTATCCCAAATTAATCTACTAATAGAAAAGAGCGTTCCTGCTTCTATTTCCGATGGCAATATACAGGAGGTGAGATGCGGGGCTATTTCGATGATATAGGCATTCATAGTTGGGACAAAAATAATCTGGAACAAAAAATCATCCTCTACTAAGAGTTTCAAGTAGAACATAAGAAAAACCTTTCCAAAACAAAAACTATGACCTAGAATTGAATTGAAAGCGGTGATAAATGTACCGTGAAAAATTTAGGATGTGGAATTAGTAAATACTAAGTACTTCAAATAGCTCCACGTATGGATCAGTTATCAATTGAACATAGAATAGGCTGTGCTAGGGCTCCATCACCGCAAGCTAGTATGAAACCAAAATGTAAAAACTAGTCATGTTCTTAAATAGCTTCATCGAATCGAGACGTTAATATGGAGGCCATATATGGCGCCAATCTCATGCAGAAATAGCTAAACTGTTAGCTGCATACAACCGCTTTCTCAGATATATGCTTAAAAATTTCTTCGCGCAATAACTTGTGGACTAGAGCTTCAGAATCACAAAGAACTGTACCAAATAAAAGAAACCACATTAGGACTTTCAACAGCGGCAACAACTAAAATGGATAACTCTGAGAGAATCAAGATGTTGACGTTCCAAACTACCTCGAACAAAAGGTAAGGCAAGCAGGAAGGAAGCCCCCATCAATACTGGAAAGAGCGATAACAGTTACGGGACTCGAGAAACCTATTTTCATGCGAAATTGTTTCAAGAGATAGATTTCATAAGTTTCAACTGAAAGTAGCCATGACTGATCAATCAATGAATGCTGAAATTTTCCTTATCAGGAAACTACTAATATTAACATTTACCATTGTAATATTTTTCTTTTTCTTATGACCGTCCCCTCTTTAGAGTTAATGAACGTAGTTTAGGAGCAGGTCTTTTGTCTTATTTCTTTTATACATATCTGCCATAATTATGATGCTTGCTCCTTCTAAATTAGAGTTATCGAGTCATTATTCTTTTCCTTCAGTGCGTTTGTTTATAATGTTTGTCTAATGTGTCTTATTCTCTACAATTCTTTGGCATTTCTTATTGTTTCTTATTGCTACGTTGACACAAATTGCAGACAGCTTTAACCAGAGTGAATAAGGAGATGCATCACAGCCCACATTATTTCGATCTTTGTTGTGTGAGGGTTTGTGTAGCCACAGTTCAATCAATCCCCCTTACTATCCAGTATGCATCGACCTAAGTGTTTTCTATGTAGACGCGATCGCCAGTACTTTACCCTTTATTACTAGAAGCTCTCCTCTTTCAGTCACTGTTGCTTTCTTCTAAATAATTTTGACGGCTGGGTATTGGTGTGTAGATATCCTGGAAGAAACGATGACATTAGATAAACTCTGGGCAAAATCAAGCCGGTGGTAGCAGTTTGATGACTTGCTGCGATATACTAAGTTCTACCATTGATATAGAAAGTACTTTTTCGCATCTTACTGACCTAAACATCATTAAAAACAAAGTATATCTCTTCATAGCAGGTATTCTAAGATGACAGTTGCATATATCAACAGGAGTGTGTCCTGTCACTCACGGGTTGTATGAGAAGATTTCATTATGTTGTCGTCAAAGTCACCAAACCCTTTCGGTCCAACACATCCCATAAATATTCCGGCTGATTAAGCATTCATTGGATGTATTAGAAAAACAAGTTTGTCTCTTTATAATTTATAATTAATGCCACGTCCTTTAAGGACGTAGGCGAGCGTGACTCACCACAGATTCTTTTTGTTCTTGATTTTTGAATTGCTATGCGTTCTTGGGAAAGATAGAGGAGTGGTTACCTGTTGCCTTCTTTTCGGTTTAAAGTTTAGTTCTCTATCTCTCTCAGACTGGTTACTACTCAAGGATAGAAAGCCCAATATACTCTGATATTTAATCCATAGCGGTGGGGGAGAAGGAACGGATGCATGACTATTCTGAGGGCATTTATGCAACAGCTAACATAAGACTGAGCAAGAAATTGAAGTCGCCTCGCCAGTTCCACTTTTATGCTGATATCTATTATAGTAGCTTTAATTTCATCAATTAAAGAACCTACTCTGAGCGTCCGGTTACTAGATCTCAGAAGAAATCATTAGAAGTCTTGCAGATCCTTTGCTCGATCGGATATGAATTGTTCTATAGATGATCATTTTGTCAGACTGTGTGTGTGTGTGTGAGAGAGAGAGAGAGCATAGATGTGAACAAAATTGTCATTGGTGGTATAGAACAGGGATAAATATTGTTTAAGAGTTTGCACACAGGCGTGTGGGTATGAGCGCGCGTGCACACACACACACACACACACACACACACACACATATATATGAGCGCGTGGCCGAGTGGTTAGAACGTTGCTTTCACCCGGGTTCGAATCTCACCTTGGTCGGTTGTTCAGAAGGGAGACTTCCTCATGTTGCCGGTCTGCAGCGGGGAGGATCCCAGCGTGCGGCAAAGTGCCTAAAAACCATACCACGGGTTGACCCAAGCCTTGTGGGTGAAATTGAAAATCGATAGCGAAGGTCCGAGTGCGATTGTTGATCATTTTAGATAACACACTCTCTCCCAGAAGCTGTAACTAGGGATGCAATATAAACCACAGGTTGTCTCTGTGGGTGTTGAACAAACACAAATGTACCTGATAGCCAATCCCAGACTGTTTGTCAATCTGCCCTCGTAGACGGGTATCCTCGAATTACACACACACACACACACACACACACACACACACAATTTGCAAGTAAATTTAATCATTATTTGTCACTTAAAAATATTTAGTTCTTTTTTTCTTCTTTTTGATTTCACTAACTTTGTCGTATGTTATTTGTATCGTTTCTACAACGTTTTCTTCCTTTTTGTTTTTTCTGAACACCAAACCCATTTAGAGATAATCTAAATTGTCAGCTATAGCTTTATACATCAGCTTTCTCTGATCGATGCTTAAAAATTGCTTTGACCGATGAAGACAGTAGGTCTTAGCGAGGACCATCCTTCTTCAAACCTTGTGGACTGGTGTTAGAGAAACACTAACAAAGAATTGTATCAAAAAGCAAAAACCCCATCACTTGAGGACTTTCAGCAAACCAGCAACAACTACAATGGATATGACATGCAACTTGAACAGAGAATAATGATATATTTCATTGTTAGTATCCCACACTACTCCAGATAAAAAATTAAGTAGGAAGTCGCCATCAATACTGGAAAAAGCAATAACAGTTACTTAAATTGTGAAACCTATTTTACTGAAAAACTGTATTCAGAGGAAGATTTTATAAAAGATTCTATAAGTTTTAACCGAAAGCAGCATTGACTGCTTAGTCAATGAATGCCGACAGTTCTCTTATAAGGAAACAGTTAATATTATAGTCTTATCTCTTTTTTTCTTTAATATGTAACGCGATGAACAATGCATACGACAGCAAACATCATTGAAATAAAAACGGTAATGACGGTTTCGAATTAATATGTAAATTTCGTTCTTAATTTGGTATTATGTACATATATAAATACCGTACATTTCCGCGTATAAGACGACCTTAAAATCCCCCATATCACCATTATCGTCTTATGTTACAGTTCTAAAAAAGAAACCTTAAATTCTGAGTGATGTTTGTCGGTAGGTTAACCTCGGTTTCAATGCTATAACCAATAACGTACATGAAAATATTCACATTATCAAATAAACTGATAATAAAAGTGATATAACCATTTCTATCTTACATATTACTGGAATAAGTTCATGATAAATTGCCTATTCGAAGAATAATTTCATATCAGTG